>VRYO01000180.1:7616964-7686878 GCA_009812075.1 Sialia sialis
AGCCATGTTCCCTGTATCCATGGGCAGGGGAAGCGTGTTTTTAATGATAGCCATGCCTCACTTCAATCTTCCACTTCATCCTCTTATCTTCATGTGGCTCTTTGAGTTGTGATTAATATCTAATATGATGACACTTACATTTTTTTACTCCTGTGCAGACCCTCTTCCAGCCACAGGGAAATTATGAGACCTTAGCCAAGGATTGTGTGACCAATGGCTGCTGTGTGAATTTGTTCCTCTTCCCAAATCAGTACATGGATGTAGCCTCCATGGGCCTTGTCACAATGTATACTGGTGGAACACTATACAAGTACAACAATTTCCAGGTAAGTGATGTGAGTTTCTTGCCTTTCAGGTAGTAACAGCTGGGGAGTTGCTGTTATTTTCCATCTCATTTCAATCTGTGCTTGGATATTTCACTGAAGAGCAAGTCTAGAAAACCTGGGTATCAGCTCCAGGGGATAAAATTCAAGCTTAACAATGGCAGATGAGGCTCAAGTTTGAATACTGAAGTAGTAATAAGCTGATGACATCCTGAAATTTTGCTGAAATATTAAGTGCAGGAATGTCCCATTGATGTCCAGGCCTGATGAGTGGTGGACACTTGCACATACCTGATTCTGATAACAGCAATCCACATTTGAAATCCTTTTTAAAGGACTCAAGAGCTGTGAGCAGATGTGCTGGGGGGAGATGGGGATCATGGGAGGGGAAGCTGGGTCACTGCAGTGCTGCTGCCCTTGGATGTTGAACCTCTGAACCTTCTGCTTTGTGTTTGCAGATCAATACTGACAGCCCCCAGTTCTTAAGTGACCTCAGGAAGGACATCCAGAAAAAGATGGGATTTGATGCAACAATGAGGGTTCGGACAAGTACAGGTAATAGGACCCATGGGAATGGATTTTAAATAATGCAGTGCCATGCAAATCACTTTTAAAATCAGGCTGGTTTTCATTTCATTATGTACCTCTTGAAAATAACTTGAATGGACTGATAAAATCCATGGTTTTGTGTGTATATATTGTTACATATTTACATAAACATATATATATATACATACACACACACACTTCTATTTGCTGTATATGCCTCCTTAATAACTGATTTTCAAGTCTGGGAAAGGCTTCTGCTCACTCTGCACGTGGACTACAAGGAAGTTGTATAAAAAGGTGTTGCTGCTGGGCACTGACCTGTGCCTTCATGTTCATACTCAAATGACATTGCTGTGTCTATCCAGCTTTCCTTCATTCTTAGCTCAAATGCAGGTATTAGAGAAAGGCACACACCCAAAGAGGCCAAGGCAGCAGTGCAGAAGCTGTGGGTGTCCAAGTCACAGCTTTTCCCTTTCTCCAGCTCTCACAAATACCATTGGCAAGGATAGTTGTTGGGACTGAGGCTGTAAAGCATTGAGGGAAAATGGCTCCTGTTTCAGGAAGTGATGTCAGTTTAATTTGCCATTTTAAATGAAATGCTCTGCTTTAATCTGGCTGCAGGCTTTAGGGCTACAGACTTCTTTGGAGCCATATACATGAACAACACCACGGATGTGGAGATGGCAGCGGTTGACTGTGACAAAGCAGTGACAGTGGAGTTCAAACACGATGACAAACTGAATGAAGACACCGGGGCCTTAATTCAGGTAAAAAACCCTAATTCATATATAAAATGGTGAGCAAGACCTTCTGCAGCAAGAGCAGAGAAGTGATGGTGTAGGAGTGATGAGAGCAAGGCATAGCTTGCACAGACTCTTGTGCCATAACACCGCTAGTAAAAAGTGTGCTCCCCTAGCTCTGTGCTGCATGTTCTGTTCAGGGGTACCCACATCTTTGTAAACACTCATTGAGACCTCATCAGCTGCTCATCTTTTTCCATTTCACTGTAAATGAGTTTATGTAGAGTAAGAGATTCATTGTTACTTATATAGCAGTAGTTATTGCTGTGGCATACCTTGTGACCTCTCTATTCAAGAGCAGCTCTCCATTGCTAAACCTCACTGCCCCCTCTACAGACTGTGGGACTTTTTATGATGTTAACATGAAT
This sequence comes from Sialia sialis, assembly GCA_009812075.1. Classification (NCBI taxonomy): domain Eukaryota; kingdom Metazoa; phylum Chordata; class Aves; order Passeriformes; family Turdidae; genus Sialia; species Sialia sialis. Next base: position 7,619,005 of record VRYO01000180.1, read on the forward strand.
AACTTACTCTGTAACGTCTGATAGATGTCCCTAAGAACCACAGGTGTGCTGGTGCTGCAGCTGCCAGCAGCACTGGCTGCAGAAGGTGTCACCTGCCTTTTGTGCAGAGAGGGGGTGGCTCCAGTGGTGACACTTTGTGCCTCTGTTGCAGTGTGCTGTCCTGTACACATCCATGAGCGGGCAGAGGCGAATCCGCATACACAACATAGGTTTGAACTGCAGCTCCCAGTTAGCTGATGTCTACAGGACTTGTGAGACTGATGCACTTATCAACTTCTTTGCTAAGTCAGGTACAGTTCCAACAGATCAGTTTTGTTTCCTTTTTCACTTTGGCATGGATGAAGGGGAAGGAAAGGGGACTGAAGTGATTACCTAGTGGGAAATAATTTTTTGTAACTTGCTGCTCCACACCTGAGCAGTTCCTGAAGTATTAGAAAATGGAAAAAGCAAATAATTATCTATTTTAGACAAACTGCCATAAAAGTAATACTTGTATGTAAGTAATGCACAAAACTGGGCAGGCACAGTAAGTGGCAATGGACATCTTACCACAATGCTGGGGGTTGTGTGGGGTTTTTGGATGTCTGTAGAAGAGACTGAAAAGCAGCCTCAGCCCCGAGGTCTGTAAAATTAGAAGCTAGCAGCAAAGATACTTTGAGAGAGTGGCTTTTTTAACACACAATTCTGTGCTTGTAGCTTTTAAAGCCATTCTGAGCCAGCCCTTGAAGACAGTCAGAGAAATCCTGATGAATCAGACTGCTCACATGCTGGCCTGCTACAAGAAGAACTGTGCCAGCCCAGCAGCTGTCAGCCAGGTAAAATCTACCCTCCCAGGCTTTGCCACAAGTGCACAACTACCCTGCAACATCAGCAGAGCCAGAAAGCAAAATTTCAGGGCAGACTTGTTCTTTTCTCTCAATTAAAATTAATGACAGGTGGGATTGAGTGGTGGCACTCAGCACACAGAAACTGTCTGGGAACAAAAGACAATGCCGCTGAGGAAACTGGTGCCTTGACTGACACAAAGAAGCTCAGCCAGCCCTTTTATTCCTGCTGGAATTACGCACTAACTCACAAAGCTTTCATTTTTAATTGTTATGTTGTTATAGATGGTTCTATTATTCTAATTTTTGACTAAGCAGAGTGACTGATTTGTGTCCATTTAATTTATTCAGTCACATCTCAGTGATTCAACTCAAAGAAAGACTCAGGCGTTTCCATCCCAGAGGTGCTGCCAGTAACCACAAGCCTGGGCAATGAATTGTTCATTGTTGGTGAGGACCAAATATATCAAACAAAACCATAGCGCCTTATTGTGGACTACTATTCCTCTCCTTAATTCTCCAGCAAGTGCCCCAAAAATAAACAGGATTATAGGGAGATGACAGCAGCCAAGACAGCAACTACAGCTTACAGAGCAAATAATTTCTGTAAGATTCTTATGAAATGTGTTGTTTTCTCAGCTGATCCTGCCAGACACGATGAAGGTGCTGCCCGTGTACATGAACTGCCTGTTGAAGAGTTGTGTGCTGGCCGGCAGGCCCGAAATCCCAACTGATGAGAGAGCTTTCCACCGCCAGCTGGTCATGGCCATGGGGGTGGCTGACACACAGCTCTTCTTCTACCCCCTGCTACTGCCGATTGTGAGTCAGCAGTGCGTTTTTCACTTCAATCACTAACCCCTCTTACCTGGAGAGGAACCATTAAGTTGTTCCAAGCCTTTCGTTAGTTACTTTTCTGTTCTAGAGCTCTTGTGTCTTTTGCCCCACAGCACAGCCTGGATCTGAAGAGTGATGCTGTCCCAGCTGCCATCCGCTGCTCTGAGGAGCGCCTCTCCGAGGGAGGGGCCTTCCTGCTGGCCAACGGGCTGAGCATGTTCCTGTGGCTGGGAGCCAGTGTGTCCCCTGAGCTCATCCAGGGGCTGTTCAACGTGCCATCCTTCGCACACATCAGCACCGAGACTGTGAGTAGATGCAATTGAGCATTTAGCAAGACCAGCTGCTAATCAGAGAAACAAATGAGGTCTTTCAAGAAGCAAGAACAGGTGTCCAGCAGAAGGTGTTTAGACACCAGAATTGCTTGAAGTTACATAAGGCTAGCACTTTGACACTCTGAACACCAAGAGGCCAAAAGCTTTCACAACTTTTTAAATCTCCTTAAACTTCATTGCAGATATTCAAGTCATTTCAACTGTGTATTACAAAAATTACAACAAAACACTTCACAGCGGTTAAGTTTTCATCATGATGCATTTCCATATAGTGATTATTTTAAACTGAAACATTAGTCCTTGAGATGAGACCTTGTAGTGGAAGAGATGGATTTTCCTGGTTTAGTATGAAATCCAAAGTACCTTATAACGTAACTATGAGCAGCTGGTTTTGGTTAGAGGTGTGACTGGACTATAACATCTGCTTTCCTCCTGACAGACATCCCTGCCTGACCTGGACAATCCACTTTCTAAGAAGCTAAAGCATATCCTGGAGCAAATCCAGAGCCACAAGCCCCACACTATGAAGGTAACTGCTTTCTGTCTTAACTCATTCCTCATACTTGTTCAAAGGAACACTCCAGGCTTTGTCAAAACCTTGCAGTGGCTGTAAAAGACTTTTTAGGTATCAGGAGTCTTCCTGCATGTGGGTGAGTTCCAGCATGATCTGTAAGCCCAGGCATCTCAAATGTGTTTAATTCACAATCAGAACTGCTTTTCAAAGGTAGTCGAGTTTAAAAGCATAACCATTTTATTCTGCACTCCTCAATTCCCATTAATTTCTCCAGCTCAAGAGCATCTACTAAGAGACATAGGATGATAACTGTGCTAGTCTGACTGCATCCTAAAACTGTCTGTCTGTATCTCTTATCTTTCCAGCTGATGATAGTGAAGCAGCGGGAGCAGCCAGAGATGCTTTTCCGGCAGTTCCTTGTAGAAGACAAGAGTATTTATGGAGGAGCCTCATACGTGGATTTCCTCGTGTGCATTCACAAAGAGATCAGCCAGCTGCTCAGTTAAGGCAACTCAAGTTAAATGTTCAGCTCCTTTTTGCAGGAGGGACAGTTTTTGGTGCCTGAAGGCTGGCCCACAGCTCTACCACACCCAGGCCTTCCGCTGTGCTTTACTGACCCTTTTCTGTGCTCTTTTTGTACAGTTTCATTTGATGCCACCTCTCCCTGAGTATTTTGCTTACTTCTTAAGCTGTAGAATAGGAAGTTTTGCACTCAGGTATTAATCTTCTGGGAGTCCTGAATCTTTCTCTACGTGAATTGCCAGATTTCAGAGTGCCAATGCTTAAGAGCATATATGGTATACATTTCTTAAAAGACAATTTAGAAAACTCTCAGTTATTCCTTTTGCTAGTCACAAGTTGTACCAGAGCTGGGAAAGATGATGAGAATCTGTACAGAGGAGGAAAAGAGACAAAAGACTTCTTTTTCTAAGTGAGGATATGCAGTTGAATCAGTTTGGCAGCAAACATGTACTTCAGTTGGAAGGATTTCAACGTCCTTCCTGTGAAGCAAATGTCTGTGAACTAAATCCCTTTCTTCCTAGAAGGGACAAGTATTACTATCTACAGAAGCAGAGCTCTAGGGACCTTTCCAATGCCTGGGTTATCCAGGAGACAGAAATGCCTGTTTTGTAACTGGACTTGAGTAAGTGCAACAACGACAGGGATCACAGAAGTACAGGAATCAATCAATCCTTCTGCCCCCTTTGGCACATGGTGTCACACGATTATGGTACAATTCTGTCCACTTGGGGGCAGCAATTAGCTTACCAGACTATTTAATTACATTTTTTAAATTGCACAGGTTAGGCTTTATTTCGTACATTTGCTAACTGGAATATTCCCAAGACAACTCAGAAAAACCTATCCCTCAAAATTTCTGTGGCAGATGAACTGTGGGACCGTTGACACATTAACCAAAGGTTATTTGTGGTGCTATAAAAGCCTCTTATTTACTACCAATTATATATTACAGTGACTGATCTAATCAATGGTCACTGCTTTGAAAAATAAGCCTTTGCTAATACCAATATTGAAAGTAGAATTTGGAAAGCCAGAGCCTTTGAACAGCTGTTTACCTCAGATACTTCATCAATCTCTTTGACTCTTTAGGACCAATGCCTCTAAATGTGAGGTTTGAACTTTGCCAAACTTGAAAAGCTGTTAATAAAAAAAATAGTATTTCAAAGAAAGTGAAAAACACTCGAAAGTAAGGTGAAGCCTCAGTAAAGAAAAAAGTGCCTTTAAACATGTTAGTGTTGCTACTTATATCAGTTATTTAATACACACAATTAGCAGTAAAAATGCATAATTTTTTGGTTTGACAGCCTATCTATACAGACCTATTCTTGTCATTGACCAAGAGCTCTTGAAATAAGTGGCTATATTACAGAAGGGTCCTCGGCCTGAATTCAGCTGCCAAGACAAGCACTTTTTAGCTGTAGACATTACCCTGTAAAAAGTATTTGTTGCCATTTCATTTGTAAAATGACACCAGCAACATTTGTGTAAAGAAATAAGCAATTATTAAATATAATCTGTGTGTGTGTTTATTCTTTCATCTATCCCAAGTTCTCCAAGGTTTTATGGCCATGGCATCCAGCAGTGAGTACACGGTAGGTCACCTTCTCCTACTGTGACTCTCAAGACAGGCAGCAGCCTCAGCATTTTCAGTGTGTTTCTGCTGCTGTCATCACCCATAGCTGTGGTGAGAAGACAGGATCCAAGTGAAGGAAAGCGTCCCAAAGAGGGGCTGTTCAGAACCAAGCTTAGGTAAGCCAAAGCTGTTGGTACTGGCAGAGCTGCTGCAGCAGAGCTCTGGCCTGCCTGGGCAGTGTTAGCCACAGTGAGACATCACGGTGGAGAAACCAGCACATGGTGACAGCAGTCATGACAGTGACAAGTATCACAGACATAGTACAAGTGCACTGCTTGGCTTCATCATAAACTGCAGGATTTTAGTATTTAACTCAAATTTATCGTAATTAGTCCTTTTTTTCCCCTCCTTTTTAATTGCTGCAGTAATTACACTGAAAAATACTTGCTGTTGCACAGAACTTGCCCACTACTTTCTTCTCAGCCCATGAGAATGACCCTGTTATGAAAAAGGTTAGTGCAGCTCTTTTCCACATTAAGTTGAGGTTGAGCCTGTTATACAATTGCCATTTCTCTTAAAGCAGTCATTTTGCAAGGAGAAAACACCTTTTTTCCTGCATACAGAAAGAGTGGGTTGATTAGTCTGGCACTTTCAGATTATTTGTATCTTACATTCAATCTGAAAGTGACTGAATCTCTATAAAGCCACAGGACTTACGAGTTCTTTTCAATGCAATAGGCTTGGAATGTTAAGTGTATCCTTTTTTAGAGTGCTCTCTGGATAATAAAATCTATAGCAAGGCATAGAAAAAGAACTGAATATTCTAAAATTAATTCCATTACTTAATGCCAGTGAACTTCTATGATCATCTGAAAACTGCTCATTGGTTTGGAGCCTGAATACCACTCCTCTGAACAAAGCATTCAGCACCTATGAACCTGTGAAAAAAGACAACGAAGTTTGCTGGGGAAGAACCTCAGTCGCCTGAGAGCATTGCGAGCCAGCCTGCACAGCACACCCAGCATTGCAGCCAGCTCCTTTCTTGTAACCAGCACTGTCAGAGAGAGCACAGAATTCTCCAGCTGATGGCTGATTCACACCCAATAATGTACACGGGACCGGGGCCTTGCATTCCCTGTGAAGCCAAATGCTGAGACAGCCGGAGTCCTTGTCAGTGCAGGTCTTGAATCCTTCCCTGAATTCACAGGGGCTGAGATAATCCAAGGACTCTAAGCCTCCTCCAGAATGGCAAGACAAGATCCAGACAGGCACCCCAAATCAGACCCGAGGCAGGATGCATTTAAAAAACTGGAGAGGAAAAACTCATCTGCCTTTTTATCTTCCAAGAGAGCGTGCTCAAAGCAAGGCTTCATTTACTTGCACTGAGTGAAATACTCATCATCAGCTCAGTGATCCTGAGCCTTATCCTCCCCTTCCTCAGCAAGTGTTACAAGTGAGAAATTAACTGACAACTCCTACTGCGATTAAAAGCTTTTAATCTCTAGTCACCATTTCTATATGGCCTGTATGCTCCAAATATGGTGACTAAGAAAATGACCTGATGTTTTTACTGTATTATGGGGCATGTGGGACTGTGTCCAACTACAGTACTTCCTAAGTCTCATCTCCATCCCCACAAGGACATGGACCAAGATTTGGGAGTGGACAGCCCTGCACTTTGTCAGTCTGACACGTGCAGAGACGGAGTTCCTTGTCCATTAACCTCAATTAAAACATTCCATCAGTTGCTCATTAACAACATGGACATCAGAGTTTGCTGGCAAAGGTGGCACACCCAAACTACTCTAACAGAACACTTGCTGCAGAACTCTTACTTTCCCCCCCTTACAGTAATTGAGCTATTTCTGCTTTGAGGGGAAGAACCAAGAAACCTCCAAAGCCTGCCCACTACTTTCTGCAGTCAGTGAAGTCTTGAGCAGCACTGCAGCTTCTGTAAATTGATACAGAAGCACATCAGACCCAGTTGTTTTTGACTCTTCTCTTCCATTTAGCCTGTATTAAGAGCAGCCCATTCACTGAACTACCAGCACTGGGCAGGTAATTATGGGGGAAATGGAAATTAACAATTTCCACTCCTTGAAAATCAAGAAAATATTTGTCCCTGGCACAAAAGCAGTGGTCCTAAGGTAAAGTGTCTTTACTTTTTGAGTAACAAGACAATTAGGGCAAAAATAACCAAAAAAGGGGCACTTACCTTCTCTCAGATGCTGCTCCATATAGCCCGTGGCAGACTTCACCAATGACCAGATGAACATCACCTTTAAAACTGCCCTTCCCCAAATCCAGTCACTCTCCAGATGTGCAGATGTGACAGAGGAAGGAACAAGCTGTAAACAACAGGCAGTTTCATTTGCACTATGGCAATCCCCTGCTAAACGCTACCCAAACCAGGGAGTTCCCCGTCAAAATCTGCAAAATCAAAAGAACAGTTCCTGTCTACAGCACGTGGAAACCACTTAGCAATTCCAAACCTCAAGGAGAACAAACCCATAAAACATTAAGAAAGATATTTCAACATCAGCTTTGATAAACGTGTTTAATAATCCGCTACTTTACAGGACAGTTGTTTAAAAGCTGGGCTTCAAAAAACATTGAGACTTAAATGCCACTTTTCCAAACCCCGCCCCTAAGACCTTGAGACATCAAAAGCCAGGTTTGTTCCGTCTACCAAGAGCTGTACAAGAAGCTCAGCGTTGTGGTTTGCTAAATACAGACACTGTACGTAGGGGAGGGGGTCACTGTCTCCACACTGCACTGCATCAGCAACAGCCATTCCCAAACGTGTGCAGCAGCCAGAGGCCAAGGCAGCACTCGGGGCCATCACTTCCTCCTGCACACAATCCTCCCTCCAGGGAGGGAGGGACACTGCTCTTCCCTCCCACGCAACAAGGTGTTACAGACACACACCGGGGGAAAATCCCCACTCCAGGAGCAACCCAGACCTGTGCACAACTTCTGGGGTGCACACAAATGCACAGCTTGGTGCTTTCCAGGAAGCACAACACACAACTGCACAGAATTAGCACTCTCCCTAGTACTGACACCACAGGTGAGGGCATATACACCACAAATTAAAAATTAACCTTTTCCTATTCCCAGGAATAATTTGGGAAGTTTAACCAAATAATAAAAAATAGAATTCTATTTATTTCATTTGCTCCTTGGTTTCAGAGAAGTTAAAATAGGTGTCAATACAGACACAACACTTTTTCTTCCACAGGACAGCAAGTCTGCTGTTGCCATGCAATTCAGAACTGCATTTCACGGCTGCTCCAGCGCATTGATGCAAGCCAGTCCAAACCCAAACCTCCTAAGACACAGGAGGAATCCCTGTATTGGAGAAAATCAAGTTAAAAAAGAAGACTCCACCTTGAAGGTTCCTGAGGGGAGAGCAAGGGGGTCATTTCCATCCCACCCGTGGTGTCTCTGCTGTGAGTTCAGTGCTGCGCGTGCCAGACACGGCCAGATCGCTGTGCCTGATCGCAAGGCTGACTGTCTGGAACGGTGTGCACCAAAACCAATTGTAAAAGTCATCTAGCTTGAGTCCCCAGAGGAATTCACTGCAGGAAAACCAAGACTACAGAGAAGATTCCCAGCCAAGGCCCAGACCGGGGGCAGCAGACCTCGGTGGGCTCCTCAGCGGGTGGGGAAGCCGCCTCGGTGGGTCCCTCCACGGCCCCCTCTGAAGCCGCCCCGCTCTCCGCGGAAATTGGTTCTGTTCCTCTCCCTGCCCCTTTCTCCCCGGCCCGCCGAGGTCCCTCCTCTTCCTCCTCCTCTGGGGGCTCCCCCGCCCCGGTCGGACTTGGACTTGGGGGGTGGGGACTTGGGCCGCAGCCTCTCGATCTCCTCGGTGCAGCCGGTCAGGTGGGAATTTGGAGTGGTGAAATACGAGGAATAGGTTTCTGCGTTGAAGTTGCTGTTTGTGAGGGTGGGTCCCACTGTCAGCCAACCTTGGGAACGAAATGACAGTCAGCAGAAGCAACAACAAACTTCAGGCTTCTCCACGCTGAATTTCTCCCAGTAAATGAACACTCAAGTGACAGGCAGAAACACTCAGCTACACATCAGCACACTGACCAGATGGAAAAAGTCACCTCTAGCGTTTGCAAAGTGAGGATTTTAGTTGGGTATTTCTAAGAGCTTATTTTCCTTTTAAAGTGTTTTTTATTACACATGGCTGTGGCAACTTACCCTTACACCACCATGTTTAAACAATGCTTTTTAAAAATACACAAGTTCAACAGAGTAACCTGACTCTGTGAGACACTGACATGCAAAATGCACTGGCAGTTCAATCAGGACTGAACACCTGAACAGTGTGTCCTGATCCATGGAATCCTTGCATTTTCCATCATGCCAGATGCAGCACCCACTGTGAGACACTGCATCTTCAGGCACCAGCAACAGCACTAAGGCTGTAGGGGTTGAAAATGAAGAAAGATCACTTTTCTGAGAAGTGTAAACATATGGGAGAAAAGGAATCTCAGCTGGACTTTGTAATGCTCTCTGATGAATTGAACACATATGGATGGGCAAAAATATTGGTTCACTAAAATCCCTCTCCTGGAAAAATCATAGAAATGCTAGTCGTCATAAACTTTCCAAACAGTTCTGACACTGATAGATCTTCATATCCACCAAAAATGTATGTCCTCGAGATGTGCTGTCTGACCTGTGACATGGATCTGGAGGCTCTTCAGGACCCCAAAGTGAATTTTAGCATTTGACAAAAGCAGCAGAGGCGTTACCTGGTCGGATTGTGCTGTCCCTCCCGAAGAGGTGAAGGCGCCGCCGCCCGAGGCAGAAATGCTCGATGATGTGGAAGATCTCCACGGGTTTCTCGATGTTGCCGATCTCAGGCTCCTCGGTGATGATGAGGTCGATGTCCACGTTGGCATGGATGAAGTCGCCGTCGGTGCTGCGGCGCACGGTGCCCTTGATGCCCATGAGGCAGTGCTCCTGCAGACACACAGAGCTGGCACTGCCACACTGCTGTGCCAGGGGAGCACAAGGGACAGCAAGGGCAGCTCTAGCACAGGACATCCCACTCTTACAGCCAAGGCAGAAACACGAACTAGAGCAGAAGAGCTGGAGCTACCAAAGGAGTCGTTTGACAACAAAGCAGAGCAGTACTTTAAGCTGAAGCTTGATAAACTAAACAATGAGGTGGTAAACCTCAAACCAAGGCTGAAGTCAGATACTTGGACTTCTTCAATTACAGAACTTTAGGCTGGAAAGGCTGAGAAATCTCCACAAGGCAAAAGAGAAAAACGTACTGGCAGAGCAAGGAATGGTTATTAATTATGATTAATACCTGTCTTAGCATTTTGATCTAACTTTATTCATATAATAATTTTTAAGTTTTCAGTCATGAAACAAGACAGTGGAAATAAAATGTGCCTCTGTTACTAAAGCAGCCCTCAGAATTCCCCTAGCATCCTTTCTAGAAGATATTATTGCATAAAACCCCACAACCACTGTCACACTGTCAGTGCACTCTCAGGCAGCTCATCAGCATTTGAAGTGTTCTTGAGCTATAACATGCATTGCTTTCCTTCCTTCTCCAACACTGCAGACTAATTTAAGGAGTGATATGTGGCACCCATGAATGAGGAATCACCACGATTGTTCCAGGATCAAAAGAGGCTCCTACATACTCCTTTCAGAGCTCTGTTTCTGGGAATATCAATCTTGGATGAGTGATGTTCCCCAGATCAGCTACTCTGACTCACTAAGCGCCACCAGATGGCTCAGGAAACAGTTGCAGAAAAGAGCACGTAATCATTCCCAAATTTTGGAAAGGGTTTGCAGAGTTAGTGGGTAAACATGAAAAGAACAACATGAGACCTATCAACTCCATGCAGATGGTACTGCACTCACGCAACATGGGCTTGCACCTGCAATTCACCTCAGTGAGAGGCAGAATACTGCCAAGCCAATCACCCACCAAGCCAAGCCTCCTCAGTCTGTCCTTAGGAGAACTATCCCAAACATTTTACTTCCACACCTTGTCACTCACAAGCACCTGGGATCCTCTGACAGGTGGCACAGCACTGAGCATCCATGGAGAGATGCCTCAGCCACACAGAACAGAACACGTTTGCTGCTCTAAGCACTGGCACACTCAGCTTGCCAACAGTGTTTGTTTCAGAACAAACTCCATTTTCACAAACAGTTTATCACAAACACTGACCTCAGCCCAACTCTTGCTCCATAAACACAGGAATTCCCCCACACCAGAAACTATTTTTCCTTGCTAAACCAAGACATGAAGTCCCCTCAAATCCTCCTGTGTTAGTTTTAACCGTGCCCTCATGAGCAAAGTGCACATATTTGCAATACTATATGCAATAAACACACAGTATTTACACTTGCAAATATTTATAACTAATACAACACACTTTCAAACAAACTTCAGATTAATGTAAATGTAAGTCAAAGAAAGATTCCAGATACCCTAAAGGTAAGTTTATGCTCCTAACAATGGCCAGTTTGAAACAGACTTGAGGATATTTAATGCTAATGAATGATGAATTAACGAAGAAGGAGTCCTGAGGTTCACTGACACTTGAAATGAATAAGCTGCCAGCCAGCTCTCTGTACTCAGTAAAACTGCCAGTTACACTCACATATACCCAAACCAATTATTTATGAGTCCCATTTACATTTCTCTAAGAAATGCAAACCAGAAAACTTATATTTTCCTCTGCACCTCCTTCAATACACATCCTTCTCAAAGCATCCTAAAAAACTGGTTTAAGCCAAGCTGACTCATTCTATCCCTTGTGCTGTACAATCACCTCCAGGAAGGCAGGAGATGCTGCCTGAGCTCTGGTTCCCCCAGACCTCTCTCTGGTCCCAGCTGTGGGCACACACCTGCTCCTGTGCATTTAGAAGCAACAGCCAATCTTCTCTAGTTATTTTCTATTAATAGATTTAGTTGAAAATCTACAGATTTAAAGAGTTCTTCTGACATTGAATTTAGTCAATTTCTATTGCTAAGTTCAGTTCCCTAAGGTGCTTTGCAGAACAGAACTTGGAAGTCGCCCCGTTGGCTTTCCCACAAGCCTGTCACCAACACTGGGTGTGTCATTAGCACAGACAGAATGGAAACAGAGGAATGGAGCCAATTCTTTACCTTGGTTCTTTGGAAGACAGCCTTAGGGTCTAGAGTCTTGGTCTTGCCAGGGTTGTTCTTATTTGTTTTAATCCAGCAAATGTCCTCACACCTTCTGTAACCCCACTTGCGCAGACACTAAATGTCAGAAAGAAGCAAAACAGTTCACACTACACAAAAACATGGAGAGACCTGAACTGAACACTCAGCTTAGGCCTTGACTTCTCTTACTCAAGGACTGTCCAGCTACTACAAACGTGCCTATGACCAAACCCAGTCTAACTGGCCAACTTCAGACTGAAAAACATCCAAAGCAAACAGATCAGTAACCACAAGCTGGCCTTAAACAGTTGTATGTGCATTGTTTTCATGGAAAGCACAACTCCAACTGAAGAAAGAATGTTTCAGCACAGCAGGAGCCATTTGGGAATTCTTAGTGCAGCATCCCCAACACAAGCAGCATTTCCCTGGCATGCAGAAAGATGACAATTGTATTTCAATTTAGGAAACAGTAGGACCTTTCTCCTAGCATGAATATTTCTGACAGAAAACTACTGAGACTTCTGTTAAGAAAGTTGTAACTTGGCAACCTGCTTCTCTGTCAACACACACAGATGAAAATCAAGACCCCAAGGAATTATGCTTCCTCACATAGTCAATGACTCATCTGGACATTTACAGTATCTAAACAGTTAATGCCATTTAAAATCACATATCCTCTACCACACTAACAAAACATCCCTCAGTAGTCAGGGCTGAGAATTCTATACAGGGAAAAGTCAAAGATAAAAATAAACTCTTAAGCCTGCCCCTTATAAATTGAATTAAAACAACATCTTACCACTCGGCCGAGATCCAGACCCTCGCCTGAGCCACACCACAGAAACACAAATGACCTTGGGGCTGCAATTTCTTCAATTTCCAATTTCATGATCTGTTATTAATAAGTACAAGAAAAGCTTTCATGAATTATATACAAATCATCAGTTGTATCAGGAAGAATACTGAGTCTTGAGGCATTGTCACAGAAACCACCATGAAGCAGGGAACTAATTCTTGTTCTGCTTTGTTTGTGTGCACTGCTTTTGCTTTCCCCATTAAATTGTCTTTGTCTCAAGCCCTGAGTTTTGGAGCTTTTACCCTTCCAATTCTCTCCCTGATCACACTGGGGGGGGAGTGAGTGAGTGGCTGCCTGGGGCTGGGCTGCTGGCTGGGATGAAACCATCACAAAAAGAGATTCTACCTGTATAAAAAAATTCTAGATTTAAAAGACCAATAAAACCCACATGATTTCCTCCTCAAATCTCTACTTTATTTTATCATTCCACTGGCAGCAAAAATATTTAATACAGAAGCAAGAGCCCTCTGTTTCTTTTCCTACATACTTACATGAAGGTTGTGAAGATTCATTCCTACCACTACATATCAAAGACATTCTCTCCATTTTCATTTTTAGGAAAAGCAGCCAGAATTCATGAGGACAGTGGTTCAACAATGGCAAATGAGTAACATGGAAAATTAAATAACTTTGGATGCATAGCATCTGTTAGTCATTACAAGTTGAAAGGATTCATCTCTAACTTGCTAACACATCAAATCAAGCTTCATTCAGTGCCACTCTGAAGAAAAAGAATGCAGTAGCAGTCATTCTAGGAGGATGTAACTCCAAACCAGGAGGAGGAGTCCTGCCTCCAACACTCTAGTTCTTCTGTGAGGATGAAGTGATTTTGCCCTGGGCAGTATTGCCAGGCAGCAATTTTGAATAAATACAAGAGAAAGACTTGCACAAATGAGGTTGAGCTATTTTGTTATGTTTCTAGGGATTATTACTGGTTTGACCATTAAAATCTCCTACCAATCAATACTTGGAGAATGGAGGAATGTCAGTAAAGCAAACTTACCTGCACTTTGTACTGGAAGACCAGCCTATTAAAAAGCATGCCTTAAGAATCTCAAGAATTTCAAGAAACACGGGAATATTTTTAATGGACATCTGGCATTTCAACAGCCAAAACTCAAACAGAAACCTCAGTGAAGGTAAGGGCAGAGAGAAAACCCAGTTTTACTAGATTTAAGTTTTCAGCCAGGCTCAGAGAGAATAAAAAGTTGTAGTTATTAAATTAAACCTCATTTGCTTAAACAGATCTATGAAATGTTCTTCACAGCACAAAAGACACTTACATCGTCCCAGGTCCAGCATTTTTCATTGGCAGTAATGCCAGTCTCTCGGTAATATTCTTCCAACGGTGGCTCCAGCAGAATCACATCAAATTTGGACTTCAGCTCCCTAATATCAAAGGCTTCCAAGTCTGCTTGCAAATACCTGTTTAAACAGAAGATGCCAGACTGTTTGGACAAGGTGCAACAGTGGCCTGAGAACTACACTCCACACAGCACTTGTGTGCAGCAGCTAACAGCAGGGTCTCCTGCATGGGCTGTGCATCTCAAATGCTCTAAATCCAGAGGAGAACCATTACACAGCCTCACTTAATCGAGGCTGGATGCTGTTGCTTTGTGGTTTTTAAGTAGTCTTAATAAACAGTTTTTAGGATTCTAACTCAGCAAGCAGGAAACAGATGCCCACACAGACTGCACAACAATACCTAGTGCAGACTCAATGCACTTTCTGTACATCCCTGGGCTATAATAAGAGGAAACAAAAGCAAACACTCACTGCCTGGCTAACTGGGAAAGTGGTGTATTTCTAGAATTGTTCAAAATATTCTAAATACTGGAAACTTTGTTACTTTTTACATTGTATACATGTATTTCTCCATTCCCATACCAAGCAAAATTCCCCCCACATTGATTCTATTAAATAGATGCTCACACACACACTCCTTAACACCTGCACACTACTCAATGCTCTAGCTATCCAAAAACTACACTGCCCTCCCCTAAATTCCTTTAAGCTTAGTAAAGCTGATCAATAGACCACCACCTTCCCCTTCCCAAAAAGTGTGTGTAAGAGATCCAGATGTGGTGTTGGCAGAAGGCAGCATTCAATTACTGGTTTTCCCCCATTATACTTTATGACTAAAACATGCCTATCTATCTTAAAAGATTTTTGCGCTCACTTGTTCAGACAACTACTTCACGGGGTTTTATGTGACTGTCATTAGATAAGGTGGATTTCTGTAGTACAGATTAAGTCGACATGACAAGCATAAGGTAAAGTTCAGAGAGGTCTGAAGCAACAGGCACTGAGGCTGTGTCTGACATTCAGCAAAAACTCCGAGGTAATTCCAAGTCAATCAGGACTAACGACTTCCCGTCAGCCTAAACAGTTTTGTCTTCAACTCCCAAGTAACAGAATTGATGGATACTGAGATAATAGCTGAACATTATACAAAAACCAGCTGCTACAAGAAAAGCTAAGGTTATACTAAGAGGCCAATTTCTTAAAGCTCTTCTCGTTACCACAAACCACATGATAACATGAGATTCACCACCACATGATATTCTTTTAGTTCCCAAATTAAAGCCCACAGCCAAATCAGTTTACAATTTGGTCTTAAAAAAAATCAAAGCTTTACAGACTATAAATAATCACACACTGGAAAGAAAATCTAGTTTATACACTGTATTAAACATCTAGATTAAACTAACAAAACCAGAGTGATCTTATTCTATGCTTCAATTGATTCATTTGAATACACAAACAGAAAGAGAAAATGTAAATTCTAAGCAGGTGCTGAAGATAGAGATTTGCAAAGCAGACAGCTAACTTCAAACAGGTCTGGAGAAGAAAGGCATTTTCCACAAGAACACTTACATGGGAGGAGTGTTAGATTTAGATATCAGCTCATCCTTCAATCTGATGAGCTCTCTAAGTTTTGGATATTCTTCAAACCTATCTGCTAAGCCTAAGAAGAAGAAAACATGAAGTTAACAACTACTTTACAGAGTCAATCTCTATCAATTAAGCATTGTCCAGTATTCTGTTAATACTTAGCCTCATTTTAATTTTTGTTGGAAGAAAGCAAACCTTTAAAGCAGTTTTTTGTTCAGTACTTGACAAAAGCCTCCAGCCCTCACCCAGCTAATCAGGGCTGATACTGATGCAGTGTCTGTGCTCTGATTTTCTCCAGAGCGCTATGGTGGATGAGGAATTCACAACTCTAGTTACCAGAACGAAACAACCTTTCCTTTAACCTGAAAGTGCCAGGATGATGAAAGAAGTTATTTTGGTTCTACCCCATCCATAAATTTCTATTAAGATCTAATTAACATTAATTCACAGCATAGCCCGTGTAATCTTGGACAGCTGTTTCCAGGGTGGCACCTGGGGTGTGGCTGGTTCCCTGAGGCAACCCTTAATGCTGAGATTTGGTGCTGTGGTGGCATCATGAAGATCTGAACACATGTTCCTACATGGAGCTTTATGACGTCAATTTTCCAACCTTTCAGGTGTACAGAATGCAAAGGACAGAAGCCTCATTGGATCTTTTGCAGCAAATGCTGTAAAAAGGAAAATATATTTTGAAGTCTATTTCATTCTCCTTTATGGACAATGGGTTTTGCTACTGCCAGCAGCAGGTTCAGCATAAACCAACAAGGTACCATTTCTGCTTCCCAAGCAGTCTCACTTCAACTTCAGGAGTTATTTAAAAGGCTTCATGTTCATTTAAAAGTACAACTTGGAATGGTACTGAAAAACTGGGGAGGGGGGGGGAACCTCACCCAAACCCACAAACACTTAATGTCTCTCCTTATTTTAATTCAAACTTCTTAAGTCCCAGTCCTAGGAATGCAATGATAAAAGCAAAGTTAGTTCTCAGTACCTAACCTTTATTATCTCTTGCTACTCATGCATAAAACACCCAACAGTTATTTTCATCCTTTACCTCACATATGTAACAGCTTAAATCTACTGCTGTGTTCTCCTGATTTCCACCACTGTGCTGCTTCCAGCCATTTTGAGTCCAACACCCTGGGGCAGCAGCAGCAGCTAAGCAATGTATCTAATGAATTTCCAATCAAAACCCCTTTAAGCAAACCCAGAGCCACGTGTCTGTCGCTCTTTTCCAACAGCACCATCAAAAAGACACAGCTGAGTGTTCCAGAACCACTTGTTTTTCTTTGGGCCACGTGCACTAACATGTAGCACCTCAGCAGAGTTGTGATTGTGGTGCAGAAAATGTGTGCTCACCCATGTGCAGCTGACACAGCCCAGCCCTGTTAAAGGCTCTGGCTGCTGCTGTGTTCATCTGCACACCAACCCTCATACGTGTTCATCCTGTCCCTTCTCCAAATCCTCACAGAGCAGAGAAGTCATGGCACACTACAGGGGCTGCTGTTTCTCTGTACTCATTTCCAAGAAGAGTACAGAACTGCCTCAAGTACATAACTGTGAAGCCAAGTGCTTTTGAGATAAAGATCCGATTGAGCCCATTTTTCTTAATAACCATCCAGATGTGTTTCATAGAACCATTCACAAAATATAGAGAAGAATAAACTAAAAGCCTCTGGAGGCAAACACACCTCCCTTGCTCTGGCAATCTTACACTTGATAAAATACAGAGAACTGCTGCATAGAACTGCTGAGGGGTATGTCCTGCTCCTTTTAGAAATCAAATGCTAGGTACCAATTCAGGGAAACAGGACCAAACCGTGCCTTAGTATTAGCAAGTTTAAATTCAGGCCAGTGTAGCATCATTTCAGTAATAAGGTATATCTGGATACATGTAAACTTGAAAAGCACCATCCTCTAAACCTGGGCATTCAAAAGAGCTGTCAGCAGTTACCCAATTTAGCTGGGAAACATGATCCATATTGCTTCCTGACTTAAATGTCAGTTTTTTCCCATACTTTACATGCTTAAGAGGCAATAAAGCCCAGCACACAGGTGAACTGTAAACTTCCAGAGGTTTCAAGATCTCCTTATTAAGCTCATCTACTTTCTGGAATCAAAAGAACTTGGGTTGGAAAAAAAACTTCCTGGTGAAATACTCCCAAGTAAAACCAAGGTAAGAACAACCTCGGTAATAATGACCTCCTAAGTAACTGAAAATAAAACCATTTATGTAGATGTCTATATGATATGTATGCACATAGAGACAAAACTAGAAAGAGTTTGTGTATCTGCATTTCCCAGAAACTGTAAGAAATTAAAAAAAGGGGAAGAAAAAGAAGTGCTACTGAATCAAATGAGTCATCTTCTAACAGTTTCCGGCTGTGACACTGACATACCAACATCTCTGATGAAGTTCTGGGGTCTGTGTCCTGTATCCACAAAGTGCTGGCAGTAATCATTGTGTGGATTTAGGCTCTGAGTGCCCTGGAGAACAGGAAGAAGTTCAGTGAGAGCAACAGGACATAACTGGACACACACAGACACATTGTACGTGTTACTCTGATCAATGAGAAAGGAGCAGATTATCTTTTCAACACGCCTTTGTAAATTCCACTGGTCAAGACCATCCTTTCAGTTGCAAACCAGGCCCAACACTGCTGCAGCTGAGAGCTGCTTCAGAAAAATGCAGACACCAGTTACAGTCAGATCTGCCACAGGCAGCTTCTGTACCTGTGAGTTCCAAGCCACTATTTCAGCCTTTACAGCTGTATTTCACATCCCATCAGTTACAGAAAGTTTAACACAACTAGGCCACCTTTGACTACACTTCTAGTTGCAAAAGCTGCTCACCTTAAGAAAGGTACTGGAATCTTTGTAAATCTCTTCTTCATAGGGCAGGTTTTCTTCATCTTGCTGCATCTCTACTTCATCCTTGGAAATAAAGCTGGGATTACAGGTGTGCATACAAGATTGAGCTGCTTCTGTCCTTCTCTTAAGAAGCAGAAGCGTAACAAGAAGTGGACTGTCTACAAACAGCATATTTAGCTCCAGTGCTGGAGGGGGAAAAATGACCTATTCCCCAAAAAGTGTGCACCTCTCTGAATAACGAGGAGAGTGTTACTGGGAAAGGTCTCTGAAAGAAGGAAAAAAAAAATAAGAACCCCTTCACTTCCAGCCCCTGACAGTGCTTTACAAGGTGCAGAACTTTACATTTTTGTCCCACAAAATTTTCATTCTTTGGACTGAAAGTATGTATTTTGTTGAAATTCTTCTGCAGCAGAGCTGAGCATTTATATCCACACAATCATCTCTTACTTTCCAGCCTTAGCAAAGTCCACACTTTGCAGAAACAGCTCATGGTACAAGTCAGTATTTCATCTGGACTGTCCATAAATGTATCTTTAGCATTCCTATTCTACAGTCCCAAAGTTTACATTAAAACCATCTAGAGAGCCACCAACTGTTGATTCAACAGGTTTCTGGGATTCAGAGATCTGTTACACTGAGGTGCTCTGAACACCCAACACAGAACTCTGAGAGAACAGAAACCCCTGAGAGACTCACTTCACATCACTTTATGTCTTCCCACTGATCCTAGATTGACCCAGTATGCAGATTTATAAAACACAGAAGTACAACTGAAGAACTACTAATTGATATCGTCTGCCATATTATTACAGCTGCATTTACCCTATGCTGCATAAGTTGTCTGAATGCAGAATAAAATATCAAGTGCTGTCCCTCCCAATTCTGATCCCTCTAGATGTCAAAATCTTTGAGTAAGCTTCTGTTATTTCCACACTGGAAATCTGAACCAACTCCTGAAATGCCTGATGTGATAAATAGATCACAGCTTCCCCTTCCCTATCCAGGTGATGAACTTAGATACACAGTCTTTTTGCTTGTCTGTTTAACCAGATTAAAAAAAAATACTATCAGAAACAGCAGGAGTGTTTGCAAGGAAAAGAAATGTACAGACAAGCAAAAGCAAGTGCTAATAATGGCAAAAAAATAGTTGAAAGTTTAAGTTTTACTAAAAACTGCTTATGCCATCATAAGTTACACCTGTTTCCCTCTTCCATCTTTCTCTAAATCCTGTCCTTCTGATGATAAGCACCAGTTAGATACCTGAGTCATCCCAGATCTCTTTGTGCCTTCATAAGTGATTTAAGGAGAGTCTTGTGGCCATGAACAAAAGCCCATAGCACCAGCTTTCACAGGGAAAGGACACAGTCACAGCAGTAACACAAGATACAGTAATTTCACGATTATGAGCCACACCTGAATATAAGCCGCACTTCTGGGTACCCGGGAAGACCACCTAGGCCTCTGCTTGCACAAGTGAAGCAAACAGAGCAGTCTCAAATTAGGCTGGCAGACAGCAAAATCAAACCACAAGTGCTTTTGTACTCCACACAAAGTGAAAAATCCACAAAGCAGAAACTCATACAGTTCAAAGAGTGGAGTCAAATCACCTGGGGAAGGCACTCACAGCTCCCAGAGGGTGGTGAAAAGCCTCACAGAGGCAGCAGAGACTCTAATCCCATTATATGGCACTTCCAAATACAGAGCAGGGAGCTCAAGTAACCCTGGGACAACTGCTACAATCCCACAAGAACCACAACTCAATTTTCTGGCTTAAAAATATCCATTATTCATTTTTCCAATGGTGCATCTCTTCCCTATCCCCCAAGGCTGGCAAGGCAGAGCCAGGCTCCAAGGCTGGAGTGAAGCTGCCAGAGTGGAGTCAGTGCTGCCCTTTGCTCTCTCACCAGCATGAGTCTTATGAAGAACCAGCAGTATAAATTCACACTTTCTCTACAGAAAAATAAAAAATAGAAATAATAATAATACCCCTAAAATTAAAACACATTGCTTTTTTTTTTTTTTTTTAATCAGATGTTCCTACATGGCTGAGAAAAGTAAAATATTTCACCTTTTATCTCAAAAACTGCTTTCACAAAGGCTTGAGGGTATGTTCATTTTCACCAAATCTGAACCCAGGGTACAAACATTTTAAATCATTTCAGAAGCCTTACCTGATCTCATCCCATGCAAGTTCAGGGATATAGACAAAAAGTCCCTTAACAGAAATACCTCTGATTTTCTGATCAAAGCTGGCAAACTTGCAAAACTTGTCCACAACACTACTAGTCAAGTCTATTATTGCTTTTCTCTAAGTTGCATTAAACACAACACAATAGGGCTTGACACCTTAAGGATGCAGATTTTTGTGAGTTCATATTACAAGGCTAAATTTAAGCAGGCTCAGTGAGCTCAGGAAAAAGTTACATAAATGCAGCTGGAATTTTACTGTTCTTATCTCCTTGCCAATAGGGAATTATCAATGCCTGCAGGAAACAGCTGATGACTCCACTATAGATGCTCTACTGAGGGGTTTCGAGTTTCTTAAGTCTTTTCATCTGCCTGAATTTTGTCTGAACTACCGTTATTAAAATATTCTTCCATTTTAACAATATAGAAAATGTCTGGCCACTTGCAAGTGGCTGCAGCCCACCTCAGGGTAAGTCTTCTCCACAATGATTAAGAAAATCTTAATTATAAGACTCATGTGCTTTGCCAGCCCAAGTGACTTATCCATATATATTTTATAGGTAATTAAAATTCAGTTCTTTAACCATGTACATGGCGAAGAAGCAAAATTAATTGACATTAACTGATCACTAACATTAAGTATAAAAAACCTGCTTCACAAACACCCTTCTACTTTGTGGTGACAATTTCTTCACTAAACAGGATGTATAGACTAACACTTACCATATTAAAAATAATGTCTGTCCCTTTACAGAGACTTTCAAAATCAATCTTCAAAAACCATCCTGTCATACATTAACTTTTTGGTTTAGTAAGATAAAATATGGACATTATTACATCAAGATTTACAAACCTGAACACAAATGTAATCTGATGAAGGCTTTATATTTTAAAAATTACTATTTCAGGCATCCAAGAGAATAGTAGACACTGCACTGCTTCACAAATACATTTACACTGATTTGATTTAACTACAGAAACAAGGTTATTAGGACATGGAAAAAAGAGAAGAGGACATCCACTGCAACCAGATCCTACAGCAAATCATAAAGACAGCTGTACCATAATCATATCTTTGTTTAAGCTCTTTCTATCTCTCGTCTTGGCCAAAATATCACATTAGGACAAAGCTGCCAAATAGCTTTAGGATGAGCATTTGAAAAGTGAAGGGCATGAGAGTTTGACACTTCAGTGACCACGGAGGCATTCTGGTTTGTTTTTTACTACCTAACTCTTCTTGGACACTTAAAAGAACATCCTGAACCAAGTCTCTTACTTCCAATTCCCTTAGAATCCCTTGTTTCTTCCACTCATGCAGAAGTGCATTCCTTGGCACTGCACAGATGGGTCAGAAGACACCCTCAGCCTCCCCTGTCTCATCCCATAGGCTGTGCCTGCTGCTAACTGCAACCTTTCCTTTTGGCAGAACAGAATTCTGCTCAAGATTCTTTCTGTGTGTACCCAAGCACACACACATTTCAATACTTCTTGCCACCGCCAGCCGTGGCTCAGTGCTGTTCCCTGTGAGCACTTGCAGCAAGGCCTGCTTCCTCCTAGGAGCAGCACTAACTGAGCTCCACACACTGGGCTTTGGTGAGTGTACAGCTCAATGCACCTGTGTCACACCTGAGCTGAACCATGTAGCACCTACGTCCTCTTTCTTACACTTCTGCAGTGGAAGGCATCAAGGGAGATGCCACTGTGGAACACACATACTAAAGGTCATACACACATCCCGTTTATTTCAATATGCACACACATGTTCTAAGCACCTCTGGGACACAACAGCAGAGAAAAGTCACATTTTCTTACCTTATATTCTTCAATCTCTTCCTCGTCAGCTTCTCCCTCATCTGGATATTTACGTTTTGCATTTGGTGCAGAAGTATCATAAGCAGCCCTATGAAAAGCCAAAAATCCTCATAAGAAAGATTTTTCTGTCTCAAAAAAAAAGTGTTCAGGAATGTCAGATAATATGCCTTAAATGCATGTTACAAATCTCAAACCGTTTCAAAGCGTCATACATGAAAAGCTGATTCCTCTCTCAGTATATTTGAGTTCAGCACAACTTCTAAGGACAGAACTCTTGAAATTCCCTTGCCTTTCTCATTTTTCTGCTCTCAAAAGTACAGCTTATTTTAAGCAATGCAGTATACGTACAGAATTAAGCTCATTCCCTTCCATTCCTCATTTATCTGTTCTAAAAGATACAGCTTACTTTACCTCAAAGCAATTTATGTCCAAAATTGAGCCTGTTCACACACGAGAGAGAACTGATGAGCAGTACCTGCGCTGTCCTAGACACATCCACAGTTCCGTAAGAACTTTCGAACTGAACTGCCCTGAACTGCACTTAGCAAAAGCATAAAGGCTCTGGGACCCAAGCAGACGGCCCCCTCTAAATTATGTTCTCGGTTTTCCTACACGGTAGCTTTATAACACCAGAAACAGAAGTCAGCCTGTATTTCCAAGCTGCTCTCAGAAGGGAGTAACTAGACCCTACTCGCTTTAGTCACAGCTCTGACTTGACTAATTCCCGGGCCTGTTTTCCTACGGAGCCCCCATTTTTGCACAGCCAGCGCCCTCCCATACCCACCTGCAGGTCTCCCTGGTTTCCGCGATCTCCCGCTGCTCATCCTTGCTGTTGAGCACGGCGCCGATGCTGTCCGCGTTCTCGGCGCCCAGCTGCACAGGGGGAAACACAAAGTAACGCCGCGCCCGGGCCGGCCCGCACACCCGCCCCCGCAGGCCCCGGTGCCGCGGCCGTTCGCGGCCGTACCTGCTGCGCCAGGAGCTGCCGGCGGAGCTTCTGCCGCTGGCGGATCTCCTGCAAGCGGCTGTTCATGGCCCGCTCGGCCCCGCTCCCGCCGCGCTGCCGCCGCCGCCGCCGTCACTTCCCGGGCGCGCGTCACTTCCCGGCCGCGCCGCGCCCCGCGGGCCCTCATGGAGCGGAGCAGGGACGGTCACGGTCCCTCTGCCGCTGCACGAGCGCGCCCGAGGCGACACCCGGCTCAGCCCGTGTCACAGTGACCGCTTTTTCGAAAGTACATCCTTTAGATCCAATTCCAGTATCCACTGTGGTTATTCGTAGGTTAACCTTCCTGTTTTGCTTTCATCTTCTGATCCTTTGGAAACTTCCGCTGTGAGGGAAGAGAATCTTTGAAACTCTTCTCATCTGATTTTTGGTGGCTTTCCCACTTCCTCCTCTCTCCCCTCTCCTCTGTACTATCTGTCTGGGAATGTGTCTCATTCATAATTCATGCTGACTTTCTGAGAACAACTCAGAATGCAGTGAAGAATGAAGGTGGAAATGAAGGCCTGCAATAAACATCAGTTCCCTGCTGTTTCAAAAATGGAAACTGAACAAAAGGATAAAGAAACGTTACAAATCATCCTGCAGTTACAGTTAATGCTGATGCCCGCTCTCCTCACACGGACCAACTCTTCAGACCCAGCCATGTGGCAACAAGAGCTGAGAAGTGACACACAGTGTGCTGTTCCTCTGCCGGTTTCTGAGTGCCAGATAATGACACACTTTAGTGATACAGGATGTTATTCTCCTTTTTTTCAATGTGCTGTATATTGTGTACGTGACAACAACATTACACAGGTCACACAGTCACACTGAAAACTGAGAAAGACGCATGAAGAGAAGGAAATGAAAGAAATGCAGACTAATACAAAAAGAAACCACTTCCAGCTACTCACATTTCTCTGTGATAGAATATCCTGGAAATGCGATGGAGTTTTTGAAATGTTAAAACCAAGTTGTTTTTTTCGTCTCCTTAGGGACTACATTACTAGTTATACTGTCCTATCTATGGAAATGTTGTGGGAAAAGAAATGCTCAGTAGCTGTCTCATGCTACTGTACGCTGCTTTGATATTGTTGGCTGTAATGAATACAGTAGAAGTCAGTAACAAAATCACTTCCTCCTGGATGCGATCTGATGAGGTTTCTGGGAGCCTGAACTCCATTTTTAGAACTGGTTGCTAAGATGAACTGATCTTTACAAACATTAATGGCTATGAAGATATTCTGCTATACACATGCACTCTTTCAAAACAAAAAAGTTCTATTTTTTCAGAATGCTCCATGCCTTTCTTCTTCTCCTCTGTGCATACTGTGGTTTCAGCTCTCTGAGCTTTATATCCAGCCTGTGTTTCTGTTAACTATCAGACCAGATTCTCACTGGTCTAACGGTGAATAAGGACTTTGTGGAGCAGCCATAAACTCTGATCCATTATCCATGCTTTTTCCTTCATACTTATGAAGCCAATCATTTCCTCATCCTGTTTCTATTTAGCTGATGATCCCTGAGTACATTACCTTTCACTTCTCCACTGACATGAATTCAATCTTTTAAATTATTTCTATTGTTGTGATAATTTTGAATTCAAATCCTGCCCTCCAGCCTATTTGTATCTACTTCCAACGTCAGGTGACTGTGCAATAAGCAGACACTCTCTGCCACTTTGTTTAATCATTTATGGCATTACAAAGTATTTATAAAACATAAATAATGACACAATTACATACCCATTTGGGAGTTGTATTACACTGACAGTATTCAAGTCTAGACTACTCCATTTAGCAAAAAACTGCTACTTATTTTGTGTCAGTAGAAATTATTGTAAAAGTTACACTGACTTAGACCCAAACTGCTTAATTTAGCACTGTTCTCCGATGGTCTTCATGTCACAAAACTCAAACTACATTGTACCCTATGAAATACATAAATTAATAAACTGACAGCACCAAATGGACCAAATAGATGAAATGAGAAAGTTTCTCTCTAAACTCAAAACAGATGATTAGAAAAGCAGAAAATATAAGAATATTTTATAATAGAAAAACAGATATTAGCATGGATTAACATCTAACTCTTCTTATTTCATGTCCCTTTTCCCCATGCTTTCAATGAAGTACCTAGATCTACCTCTTCAGAAATGTCTTTATAAACTGTTACCTCAATTTTGGAGCCTGTTTTGAACAAGTGACAGTATATCCCAACACCCAGTGACTGTGCTGTGCTTGCTTTTCCACCCCTGCCTTAGGCTGTGTCCACACCAGAAGGCAAAGCTGACATAAGGAGCCTATTGCACAAACCCCCCAGCCATGGATCTGTAAAACCGCACTGCAGCAGCTCCGGTTTTGTTTAAAATCGATTGGAAGTAACTAAGCAGCAGCAGAGTACTGCCTGTCCTTAGTAAGCCCACAAGCATCCAGCCCAAACAGAGCCTTCATAAACACCCCGCCCCAGGCTGTGGATAATTTGTTTGGCATGTGCTGCGATTTCACACTTCATCTAGATCAAGTTGCATTGCCACTTGATCCAGCCTTGGACATGTCCTTTGTGATGGACATAGAGCCTCGATGTTGGAGCTGCTGCCCCTGCACCAGCTGATCATACCTGGATGTGACCACTGTCAAGAATTTTCAAAGGGATTCTGTAACTCCTTTGCTTTTCAATGGCATCATATCGTATTCTACTTTGTCAGCAAGAATAAGTGACTTGCACAAAACAGTTTAAAAAAATATAAAATGTAAAATATTTCTAATTACCCTACATGGAAGAAACTTACTTAATTGGCCTAAACTAAACATTTTTCTGACTTCCTCACAAGCAGTATCCAACATTGCTGGAAGAAAACCAGCAGGATTCGAGCAGAATTAGAGAAGCTGATTGAACAGAACTTTGTTTGGCTGAAAAATGTGGATGGGTCAAGAGAGGGTTTTAAGACTTTGCACTGATTTGTTTAACTGCTGGGAATAAAAATAATTTCTGCTTTTAAAAATTCATCTGATCAATATGTTTTGTTCTAGAAATGTCACAAACTATCAAAATTATAAATTCAAGATATCCTATTTACAGCTATTCAGACTTGACATTAGGAAGCACTTTTTTATGAGAGGGTGGTCAAACACTGAGCAGGTTCCCTGGAGAGGGGATCAATGCCCCAGGCAACCTGTCAGTGTTTTAGAGGTGTTTGGACAATGCCCTTAACAACAGCCCCTTAACTTTTGGTCAGCTCTGAGGTACTCAGGCAGTTGGACCACATGATGTGGTCTAGCTTAGTCTATTCATAAATTCCATGTGTTAATTTTTACATTTCTTCCCTCAAGTCCCACTTCATTTGGAGATCAGGCACTATTGGCTTCTCACCACATTCAGAGAATGCTTTTCAACAGCAATGTCTGTGTACATGCCTTAAAATACAGTATGTGAAGAGAGGGTGGAGTGCAGCTTTATGTTGCATTGCATCTAGCCTTGTATGGACTCATCTCACTTAGACACTGCCCACTTAGTGCGGCAGGAGCAAATCTCTAGTAATTATACAGTTCAAAGACATTATTTGTTCTACCACTGAGATGAATTTGATCCACTCAGGGGCAGCACAGATCTAATGACATGACATCTCTTGGCTTTACTGTTACAAACCAAAGCATGAAAGTGTGCATTGGTAATGCTGTGAATTACAGAGAGCCATATTTCTATACATCTCAGTGTTCACTGACTTACAGACTTAACTCTACAAGCACCAAGATCAGAAAACATTATGTAGCACTTTCCTGCTTTCCCTATGTTCTTTACACAATACATTGAAACTAAACTGCCAGTTTCATCTTACAGCCATAATCTGTGTCCCATTATACTTGCTAACAAGCCCTTTCATTTTTATGTTTACAAGTGGTACTTGTGCTCATGCTCTGTCTCAGAGCTGGTATGTTTGTGCTGACTGGCAGTGAAGGAGACTGAATGATACTGTACAGACTGTGACAGGACATGGCAGCTTTGTCACGGAAAACCTCCTGTGTCTGATGTCTCTGTATTTCAGGAAACTCATCCTTTTGAGCGACAGGGGATGTTTTGTATAAATAAGGCTTAATTCTGCACTGTGACAGGCTTACCTAATGTGGACTCATTTGCAAGGGCCACCTTCTGTATGAAAAAGAGTCCAAAATGTATGTTTTATGGTGAAGAAGACATCAATTTTTCTTTTCACATTTTGTCTCATTTAAAGGACTGACTTACTTACCAAATGCCACATAGACTCAGGGTAGTCAGGTTTGGAACTGAAGTTCCATTTCTTAGTAAAACTCCATTAAGCTTGTTTGTTAACAAGTGCGATTTTCCGTACCATTTCTTCAAAATATACTCCTTGGCATATTCTCACCTCTTTAAATATACTTATTTATAGGCTGCTACACAGCGTTCCCTTTCACCCAGTTAACAGGCTGCAGCATATGGGATGCTGCCTTTACTTCCCCTTGCCAGCATCAGGAGATAAAGCAGCACCTCTGCTCGATTTGCACAGGCAGGCTGGGGCTCTCCTGCTCTCACACACCAGTCTCACTCCTCACACTGCCACATGGCACCGCACACTTGGCATCTGCTGAACGCTCCTTCTGTGAAAGGAGCATAAGGAGTGCTTGCAGGCTGCTCAGGGAAGCAGTATCAAAGCAGGCTCAAACCCAAGGCACTGGGAGTGCATGAACAGGCCCCTGTGCCGTGCCAGTTGCACGTTCCTGGGTGTTGCTGAAATAGTAGTGACACAAGGGAATGATCCAGTCTCCAGTGCTCCAAAGTGTTACACCAGGTACTCCTGTAACCTGTTTTACACATGCCACAGAAACTGGTCCCCCATTTTCAACCTTTCAGTTTTAACTGCAGTTACTTCATCATGTCTGTGGAACCCAGGGCTGAGGACATATACACCTATGTATTGAACTCCTCCAGGAAATCAAGTTTCTTATTGCCTTGTTCCAGGAAAACAGGCTCCTTACTCCCTCATAATACGAACTCGGCTCCTTGTAGAAGAAAGTACTAAACACTTTAAAAAAGCTTTTCCTGTGATCTCATGACTGTGCACACTGTTTTATGTGTTAATGGAAACCTCATCAATTACCGGCTGTTCAGCTACATCCTGTGCAATGCAGGGTCACCCTATGGAGCTTATATGGAATTATGGACAAAAGGCCTATTCTCTTCCACATAAGCACAAACCCAAATTAATTTTGAGTCAGACTTGGCAGCCTTTCAAATTTCTGCTGCCTATGCAGTTAAAAAGAATGACACTAATGAATAAAATTATTTTATAAGAGCACTGACTTACATCCTAAAAATGTTGACTCATTCCGGCACCCATTCTGTGGCTCATTTTGCACATGGAAGTCTCCTTTGTGTGAAGCCTTGCATCCTCTCCTAGTCCTGACTTCAGCCTGCTGTTTGATCTCACCCAGTGCCCACTAGGTCATGTGTACAAGTTTTTCCATTTATTCCAGCACTTGATCTATTTGCCCCAGCACAGTTGATTATATGAAAAAAAAAAAAAAGTACAAAATTATTAGCTAGACAGTATGAAAAAAATTCATTGTTGTGCCCGGCAGTTTGACTACATTTTCTCTGCTTTGTACTTCTTTCCTGGGGGAATTTCTCACATAGCTAATTGCCTGAAGTCAGCCCTTCTCTGAGCTGTCCCATCTGTGCTGCTGCTTGATGCTAACCTGGGCAGGAGGGAATGCAGGAGAGAGTACCTTGGAATACGGCTGTCAGTTGCAGAGAGACAGGACTGAGTCAGGCATTTACTTGTCACCAGTATTTTAACTGAATTCCACCAACAGCTGGAAGCGCTCAGCTTTTCTAAAATCTCTGCTGACAGCACACTGCATGAGCGACTCAAAAATAAAGGTAAGCAGCTTTACTGAACACAGGAAGAGGCTAATCAGTGAATTTTCCTATTGATTCAAATGGCAGCAGAATCAGACTGATTCTCCAGCTGAATTTTAAATGCTGGGTATTAAATGTTTTGAAATGCAGGACTACTATTTTTGCACAGTTAACCCCGACATCAGATATTTGCACCTATTCACATGAACCACTCATTGAAAATTAGTCCTCTAATAACCTGTATCCTCACACAATGCAAAATCAGAGCCAGCCTCAGGGAAGAACTATCAAGTGCTTTTAGAAAGCTATTAGGATGAAGGAAACTCTTGAGTAAGTTTCCTTTAAAGCCTTATGAATAAGCCACGCTGCTCTGTATGATGTGAATATTTTCAATATTTCCATTTCTTGGGTAACCTAAGGAATCTATGCACAGAAATATGAGGGGAGCAGGGGGTGTTGAAGTGGTATGTATTATTTATTATTTTTGTTTTATCAAGTGTGGTGTTGGGACTATCAAATATGACTAGAGCAAAAAGCAGCCAACCCTGTGGAATTGTACAGAAACTAAAACCTATTCTGGCAGATGATTTTGAACTGCTGTCATGGAATTGCCAGTGCACAGCACAGAATTCCCAGCTTTCGTCCTGACTATTGGTCTGTGGGACTGCTGTCAAAACAACCTAAACACTGACACTAAGTATTGGAGCGTTTTGCAAAAGGGGGAATGGGCTTCACCTGGAGCCAGTTCAGCCACTGTAATGTCATCTTAATGGATTATTTTCTGCACCAATCCCAAAAGACCAAAACAAGCCTTTGCTTTCCTATAAAAATACAGGCCTTGTTAAACACAGATTACTGACTTCAAATCCCCCAGTGCTGCAGCAGAAGTTTAACTAGCACAGTTTCCAAAAATTTATGACTTTCCAGCATTTTTTTGCCTTTTTTTTCCTGAAAAGCTGCATGCTATAATCTCAGAATCCAAGTTATGTGTAACACCCAGATTTATTTTGAGGCTTCCAAGTAAATCCTTGCCTATTTTCCTAACTAAGAAAACATTTTTTTTCTTTCCTTTTCATTTGCAATTCAATTTGTGAATGAGTTTTCCATAGTTTTATATAGCAGAGAGAACACTTTTTAAGGCAGCCAAATGCATTAAGAGCATTTCATATTTGAAATGCTTTCTAAAGCTATATCAGTGTAATAATCCTGTTTCTTGTTTCAAAATATGTGAAGATAAAGTCCACCCCTAAAGCACAGTGCAGTTTTTTATCGTTATTTTACGCCAAAGAATCAAGGTTCTCAAAACCACAGTCTATAAATGTAACTCTTGCTTTGTCTTTGCTCTTTCCAATAATTTCTGAGTGATTGTGACTACATGTGACAGAGGCAGAAGTCACAGAGATAATGAGCTCCCTAAAAGTGTGATAAAAGCAGTCAAGCAGATCAGAGTGAATCTCTGCATGGCACCTGTAAGTGCCAGAGCCACAGGACAAACTTGCTCACACTGCTCAGACACCAGAGAAACCATCTGGGGGAGACACTCAGAAATGCTCAAGCCGAGACAGAAGCTGCGAGCAAAGTGCAAAGCATACAGCCTGCAAAGAAACCTCCATCAGCTCCAGGACTCCTCCAAAGAGTGCCCCTCCTGTTTACATTGAGTTTACTGTCAATGTCTGGAATGGACACCAGGCTGAGTTCCTAATTTGTAAGTTGCAACAAAAGCATTATTTTCTGTAGCATTAACAGACTTCATATCGTATGGAAAGCTCATTTATAGTTACTAAAACTAAAGAAGGCTCCTTCTCCTTATAAGACCACATCAAAAAGAACAATCATGATAAAAATTAAAATGTTCAAGAATCAATCTGTACATGCGGATCCTTCCATGATACCTGAACCCTGTCTTGGGAGTGAATCATTATGACACTGCCTTTTTTCTTCTGGATGCTTTTTCGGGATTGTGGTTACTTTCAAGCCTTTTTCCCCTGAGTAGCCTGCCCTCTTTTCCCCCACCTCCTGCTGAGTACCACTTTGCAAGCTCAAGCACAAATACCTCTACACAAATAGGTAAAGAAAGTTCACTGCACAGCCCACACACCTTGGGGAGGTGAATGCAATCAGAATAAGTGCCAGGCTCAGAGCTTTGCCTGAAGCACTTTGCAAGACTCATCATACTCATTTGTTCTCTTCCCCCTCTGCTGATCAGGAGAACCCTTTGTCTTCCAGGCTACAGAGGGTTGGGAAAAGAGCTTAGGTCAGGGGAAAAAGAAATATTATTGTTACGTGATGCCAAAAAGT
This sequence comes from Sialia sialis, assembly GCA_009812075.1. Classification (NCBI taxonomy): domain Eukaryota; kingdom Metazoa; phylum Chordata; class Aves; order Passeriformes; family Turdidae; genus Sialia; species Sialia sialis. Next base: position 7,650,562 of record VRYO01000180.1, read on the forward strand.
GTTTACTAGGCAATGAAGGAAACCGTAACCAGCTAGGCTGAGCATGCTTTTAACTGGTCCTTCCCAAAGGATAAAAGCAAGCAACTTGTCATGACAGAAACAGAATTTTAGACAATTTAAAAACAGCCATAATGACTTGCTTTCGGGCTAATGTCTTGTATATAATCAAATACTTTGAAAACAAATTGAATTCTTGCCAGTCCTGATGCTTTTTAAAATAATGCATATCCTTATCTGCAGAAGAGAGCTCAGTAAGAAAGAACAATCTGTGCGTGTCTGTCCACAAAGAAGTGCAACAGACACTGTGATAGCATAGTTACCACGTTGCTGTAGAAACCCCAGCAGAGTATGCTTTAACTTTGTGAGTTATTAAAATACTAACTGTAATGCTACAATAAAGAATTAACCACAGATGAGGAGAACTAAGATGAACACGGGCAATCCCAAACACTACGGTACCTGCTTTCCGTAGCACTGAAGCTCTTTTGTTGTTATAAATCAAAGTTAAAACTGGTGAAGTTGCATTCTGCACCTTTTGAACAGTTTGGAGTCTGCTAAAGGAAGGGCACTATTCACTGGATATGTGTGGTGTTCTCCATGGAAAGCAGAAAGCACCTTCTTTCTTTTAGACTTTTGTCTCAACAAAAGAGAATGGAAATACTGATGTGCTCACTCAGGAACTAGATTAATACTTTCCAGACAAAAAAAATTAGAAGAAAAAGGATCTTACGGAGAGGTGAATCAACAGACACATCACAGACAAATTGCTAAATAAAAGGTACGTGCTCCATGAGGCAGAATTGGACCTCAAGAATGAACAGCATAGATTTAAACCAGCAGTAAAGTAAAATACAATAACTAACCCAAACTAACAACTGAACAATATGAGACAAAGAAGCAGAGATAACTGACTGCAATCCCGGTGGGACAAGGAACTCAAGAGATGATCAGGTCATGCAGCGCTCGCTAGGGAATAAGCAGATTACTATTCAGAGCACATAGTACTGGGATAATGCTAAACCCTCGAAGACATTTCGCGGCGTTTGTTTCCATCCCCTTTGTTCCCCGCTAACACGTCTGGGGATCTCTCCATCCCTGTGCCACCCCAGACGGCCCTGAGGGCTCGTTTTGTCCCTCTTACCCCGAAGCTGCGCGCCCCAGGCCAGGCTCTGCCCCGGCTCCTTCTGCTCTTTGTGAGGCAGAGACAGGCACGGGGCGAGGGCAGAGAAAGCGGCTGCTAGGGGAGCGCCAGTGCGAGGGGTGGGAGGGATAGTACAGGGGTGGCAGCCCCGAGGTTGGCGAGGGAGCGGGAGGGAGCCCCGGGGCCGGGCTCGGGGGACACATCCCGCTGTAAACCCCGCCGGGGCTGCCCGAGGGGCCGTGCCCGTCCCCGCCGCGCTGGGCAGGCTGGGCAGGTAGGGAGCCGGCAGCGCCGGGGCTGCGCCTCCCCGCGCCCCTGTCGCCCTGCCCCCGCGGGCCGGGCAGCCGGGGGCGGGCGGCAGGGGTGTGCGGCGAGGGGGATTAGCGGGACGCCGCGGCCCCGCCTTCCCCCCTCGCATCCCGGGCGCGATGAGAGGGGGAGATGGACCCGAGCCGGCGGGACTGGCACCATGACGTTGGCCGGCTTCGTGGTGGCGCTGGTGATAGGGGCGATCCCCGGAGCCCGCGGACCAGGGCAGGTCTCCGCCGGCCTCCCGGCCGCCCGCCCCCCACAGCCCCCCGCCGGCTGCCCCGCCGGGGGCTTCACCGCGGCCCAGCGCCCCTGGGCACCGGCGGCGCCCGCTCTGCCGCGGCGGGGGGCGGCGGGCCGGGCTCCGCGGGGCCGCCGCAGCTCCTGCGCCCTGCCCGGCGGCGGAGCACGGCCCGGCTGCGAGCCCGGGGCCGGCCGGGGCCCGGCGGAGCGCGGCCGCGCTGACTGCGAGCCAGGTAAGCGGGGAGGGGACCAGCCCGGGGCGCGGGTGGTGCCGGAGAGCGAGGGGCTGCGGGACGCGGGGGGAGACGGACACTGAGAGAGCCTTGGCCGGGCGGCGGCGTTCTCCCATCCCGTACCCGGTTCCCTGCCGCTGGAGGGAACGGGGAACGAGGGGACGGACACCGTCTGCCAAAGTGACAGCCAAAGCTGCTCGCAGAGGAGAGTTAAACTCGTTCATCAGAGGATGCCGCGCAAAGACGAAGGTCCCGGCTGGGTTTATTCCGCCGCTATTCTAATACTGGATAGGTGAACCGCGTTTCAAAGCTGCGCCGTAAGCGTTCAGAAGGCTCAGTTTGCCAAGGCTGGCTGGTATCCCTTCTTTGTAACCGGGTTCACTTATCCAGGAAGCACTTTGTCTACAGGAGTGAAGTGGCAGAAAGAGAAATAAAAGGATGCCTGGCTCCAAAGACGAACTGGTTTACACAGTGTCACCTTCTATGATAATTATGCACATTGTTATAAAATACCACATGAAGAGGATATGGAGGTACCAAGGTCCCTTTTGATCATTTACACACACAAAAAATGTGGCTTCCAAAGCTGTATTCCAAGTCAAAGATACTCCTTCAAGAGGACAGAATGATGTTGTGCAGTACAGATGTTTCCCTGGAAAGAACACAGGCAGCTGATGGCATGGAGGACAAAACAGATACCTAGACACAGATGAGAAAAAACCCAGAAGACTTCATGCCCTTTAACTAGTCTTACTTGCAGAAAGGATACCACTGTTGCTTCTCTAATTTAGCCCAACATATTCCCAAAATACTTTATGAGAACTTGGTCTAATATAAGAGTGAAGAGCACAGCAATTTATCGCTAAGAACCCAATCTTGCACTTAGCAAAGTAAGTTACAGAATCCCCTGTAAGTTCAGGAGGAAGGGGATTTAAGCAAAAAACCACCAAAAATGTTGCATGATTTGGGTTTACTGGTGTTTCTCCAGTCTTTTCAGAATGCTGCTTTGTCCTCTCAGAAAAAGGAAATCCAGGTTGGCCCCTGCTAAGAGGGAAGACACAGCTACTGAACAGTAGCCAATATTTGTAATGGACAGATCAGCTGTTCCTGTTGGACTCGGTGGTAAACTCCAGTGGCATCACCAGGGCCAGTGTCTGTCCAAAAGCCTCCATGGGGGCAATATGAAAGAATTACAGAGTTTGTGAGATGGCTTAAGGTAGAACATGGACACAAATCAAGCCATTTGCCCAGATACAAAACATTATTGTAACATTTCCCCTGAAGTATGTTCCTTTCTTACAAGAAGCAAAATACCAGTGAGGCAGTGTCACAATGTGGTTTTAGCTAGAGAGGGACAGACTGCTGAGTCAGAAACTCACTGCACCTCTTCCTTTAGTACCTGGGCTAAGGAAGCCCGTACTCAGTGCTAGGTACCTGCCATAACTAAATACAGCACCATATTCAAAAGCTTACCTAGAAATCTCTGGGTTTTTCTTGCTTAAATATTATGACTTATCTGCAAAGTTAACTGGCTAAACTTTGTGCATGTGTATATATTGAACTGTTTTATATTTAAACAGTAACAATGAAAAAAAAATTAAGCATGTCTTTGCAATTATACGGTACAGTACCATCTAAAATCAGTTTTACAGTTTAAAACAATAAGGTTTGGTGTTTCATTTCCTTCCTTCTAAAAGATCTGGGCAACATTACTTATTCATGTTTTGAAAGCAAGTACACCAAATACAAATACATATAAATTATCATGATTAGCCAAGGACATCACAGAGGACTATAAATGAATATGAGCAGTGAGAGCCAGTGTAAGTATTACACTGACTAGAACTGAGTATTTTAGTTTCTGCTAATAACAACTTGTGGTGTACTCAGGCTCCAAGAACAAGGCCTAGCTCAGTACCTGGGAGCAGCTGCTGCCACACAATGTTTGTGTGGCATGTAGTTACAGTTTTGGGCATATGTTATTCATGCTGTGTTGTTACACATTTAAAGCACTTTGCATCAAGTGGGTTAATTATTTTCTTTTCTATTATAAAGAAGAACCAATAAAAAACAGGGTGTCTTTATCAGAGGTCACTGGCAGAGCTGGAAATAAAGTATTCATCTCCAGGAACGCCTGACTTTAGAAACTTGCCATTAAAATGCCTTTCATCACACTAATGTCAGTCAAATAAAACTTCACTAAACTGTTGTGAGAGAGGAATCAAGTCTCAAGCTCATAATCTAAACACTACCTCTCCCTACTATAGGCCAAGTAGTTGGTGGAATTACTTTTGGGATTTTGGGTTTTTTAACAGCTTATGATTAGAACTGAAACATGAATGACTGTATTTTCCCTCTAAGTAGCAGCTTCTCTGGAACCATTCTCACCAGAGCTGCACAGTGTGAGAACCCTCATTTTCTCCAGCTCTGCCCACAGATGACAAGTGCAGTCCTTCCAAGCCCATTACATTGCTCAGTTTAGTTTCTCAGAGCCTTAAACCACTGACTGCTGACATGATGGATCTCAGTGCTGCAGAGGAACCAACGCAGCACATTACACACTCAGTGTATACAATATTTATGAAAGTTCTAATATAAGGATCCTTGAGTATGCAATACTGCTGCTGATCCTCAAGATACTTCTTAAGAAGTAGTTCTTTTTCAAGGTTAAAATGCATGGGGAAAATAATTGTAATTTTAGACTAAGAGCAGTGCTCAGGAAAGTCATAGACAACAGCAGTCATTGATCAGAGTGAGCACCATGCATAATTTTGCTGAAGTCAACAGGATTCATTTCTTTGATTTTAGTCAGGCCTGATCATGGAAGGGAGGTCTCCACTGATTTGAACCAATGTTAGGTTTTATACCTGTGCTACAGGTAGCTTTTTACAAGTACCTCATACAAATCAGTGAAGTAGTTTAATTCTGAAACTGGGATAGACCCTTTTACATGTATTATGGGTCACCCCTGTGTATTCTAAATACTACAAGTTCCAGTGTGGTCCCATGGGATATAAAGCATGTATCAATGGGAAACCCTCACACTTGATGTCAATTTGGACTGACCTAATTTCTCCAAGAGAACAGAGATGAATTGTCAGTGCCGAGCCTTTCTGTAGTACAATCTCACACTGGAACACCTTGGACGTTAGGGCAGAAATGAAAATATTTGTTGTTTTTACAGATTTTTGAAATTGAAATTACTTCTTTTGCTTTGCTTTAAATCTGCCATTTCAGAGCACAGTGCACCAGGGTGAAAAGCACAGGCAATTTCTACTTCTGCTTCCTATTTTCCCAGCCTACATTTATAGACAGATTTGAAACCTTTGGACAGGTGATTACCAAGAAACTATGGCACACCTTTACCCAACACCATAAATGCCACTGCTGCAGTACTAACACTTACAGCAGTAGTGGAAGTGATTCCCATTCTATTTGCAATTCATCCACACAGTAACTAAGCTCCTTCCCAGTGAAATGTGAAAAATAAAAGAGGGTGTGAAGTCACCCAGCATCATTCCACATGAGAATGTATAGGAAAAGAGGCCAAGCACAACAGCACAATTCCTTTGAAGCTCTTCTGCTTTTTGGAGTTAATTAAAAGTTGGCTGGGTGGTTTTTCTCTCCCTGTTTTCTTGAGTGTCTCATCTCCAGCCTATCTGGCAGGTGTTCTGGAGCAAGTCTCAGCAGCACCCACTGGATATCCTTACTTCCTTGCATTTGCAAGTATAACCTAATCTCCTTTCAACAGTGATAGCAGATAGGAAAGACTCTGACTTGGGCAGATACCAGGACAACTAAAATTACCAGACTGTATGTAAACAACAGGAATCGACAGTCAGTAACCTCAGCTAGAACACAACTGCACTAAATGCATACATACTTTCTGAGTGTTTATAAATGAAGGAGTTTCTGTCAAGACAGCAGATTGTATTTTTTAATAAAGGGCCAAATTAAGTCTGTCCTAGGACCACAGTATGTATTCAGAGCTGGCTCACAGGCCTGCTTTGTGTCCTGTGCCCTTGTTTCTAACTCTTGTGGGGTGAGGTCACTCCTTCTCATCCTCTCTCTTCCTGACCAGGAGGGCAGAGCCATGGCAGAATCCTGGTTCCCTGTTGTTGAGCTATGTGTTGAGGCAGGGTAGGTTTCATAAGCACTTTAAGCAGAGGTCTGACACCATATTGAACTGGTGGAGAGCACAAAGAGTACATACTGCTGCATTACCTCTACTCCCAGCAGGTTGAGTTTTCTTCAGCAGCTAGAGAAACTGGAAAACTGTAAAAATCTGAGATGCTACTATACCTCTGACTCCAGAAACCTAGAGCCTCCAGTGCATACACTTAAGCCAGACACATTTTCTAAGAGGAAATGCAGATGCTCCTCTGCAGAGCTGTACTCATGGGCAGCACAGAGGAAGCCCCTGAGACAGGTGCTGGGGTGCTTGAGGTGTTACAGCAACAGACTTAACCGGTGAAAACAAGAATTAACCTGTATCCTTGCAATCATGCTAAATATTAGGTTTCTTGCTGCCTAAGAAGTAAAAAAATGTTTCCTGGTAATTTTACAAGCAAACACGGACTATCTTGCAAATAGAATATTAACACAGAAACAGATAGTTGGTAATACAGCATAAACACACACGATGGCAGATCATGCTGTTATCCTGCAATTCCCTAGGATCAGTTTACACAGGAGACACTGAGCTGTGTTTCATCATGAAGAAAGAGTTTTATACGCTGGAAAGAAAAACTAAGCTACTGTAATGAAGGTCTTGATGTTGAGGTTCTGTTTTATGAGGTACCACTACTGTTAACTAATGTATCTTTTGATCTGGGAATATAACTACCAGGTGTCTGAATACCACAACATTTTGATTAAACAACAGAGAAATAATTTTCTCATTGGTGCCCTTTGATTTGTTTGCTACGTAATTATGACTTGGTCATATGACAGAGGTTGATACATACTTCAAAGTGCATATACCATATATTTGGTTACCTCTATTAAATGGCAGGTTTATATTACCTACATGTAACAATAGGCTTTCTTTTTGTTTATTTTTAGATTAACTTACCAGGTGAAAATCAAGAATATTAAAACTTGGTTACAACTTACCTTTAACAGTCCTCTTGTGTGTTCTGCTGTCTGTACACGACTGTCATTGGGAAATCTCGAAATCTGTAAATACAGAAAGAGGAGTGAGCCAAATTCTGCCATGGAGCCCTTAGAAAACAATTTTATTCTTCAAGTACTCCCTTATTCAAATATTTGAATAGAAACATTGTGTAATGTGTACTCAGGAAGCACTGTATTGATTTCAGTAGGTGTCATGCAGCACTGTAAGCAATCATGCACTAAAATAAACTTATTTTTGGAGATGACATCTTCAAACTTGCTTTCTGGTATGTCAGGAATCACTTTGCTATGAGTGCAGTTGATGTTTCAAGTGAAAATAATAGTCTATACAAAAGTCTGAAGAGCAGAAATAAACAGAATTCCAGACTGTCTGTGACACATACAGAAAAACACTAAGAGAAAAATTGTAAAGACAGATAAATGATGTCTACAGTATAGTTATATTTGACTCAGTAATAATCCTCACTCAGGAATGATAGCTCACTCTGTAACATGAGTTGAATAAATGTTGTTTGTAATTTACTGCACAGTAAGTTACTGCTGAGAAAGTAAATAGGAGGCAAAAGGGAACATGCCAAGCCAAACATGAGGTTAATCAATTCCTCGAGTTATTTGGCAGTTGTTTGGCTTTGTGGTTTTATAAAATACACTGAACTAAACCAGGACAAACTGAGAAGAAAAAGTGGATATACTTATTATTATTACTATTATTATTTACACAAATATGAACACAGACACAATGAAATGCAGGCACAAACACTGACTATCTTCATCCCTTCGCTAAACTCCTGCAAACTGGATGGTGGTGTAGCTTCTAAGTAGATCACAGAACAGAGGCAGATGGATTAACTGGGATTTCATACAGCTGGGCTACGTTTGGTAATTTAACAGAAATGTTTCTTGTTGAATTACTGCTCTGTCATGATTCTTTCCTGTTCCTGTGTAGTTATCCCCATGACCAGCTTTTTCCCACCTTTGCCAGTGGCACTTGGCTACCTTCAACAGTAGATGCATCTCAAGTAAAATTACTGCAATTGTTTTAAAAAATGCAAAATGTGCTAATTGTCTTGGATTTCTGTGCTCTGTAGCTCTCAAGAAGCACTTTTCCCCTCCCCACTTCTTTTAGACAGATCCTTGTGGTTTTTAGCTTGCTTTGTCTGAGATTTTGATAGACCACTCATGAATTAATAGAACTACATGCAGTGCTTTTCTGCCTGAGAAAAGTATAGACAAATGCATTCTTTGGCTGAAATAAACTGCTGTCATCTACGACATGCATAATGTAACATGGGTCAGAGCAAAAGTTATGCAATCCATGTGGTTATTTTCTGATTCCCTTAAAGTCAATGGAATTTTGTGAAAGATGAAATTATAGCATATGTTATACAAAAACACACACACACAATACACATATATATATATGTACATATATATATATAAGATTTTCTAATTTGAGTAGGAAATCAAATTTCAATAATTATGTGTCTATAAATACTTTCTCTTTGTTAGATCTTTAACTAAGCTGTAGCATCAGAAAGATCCGAAATATGATGCAGTTTCAGTATGAGGAGCAAAATGCTTTCCTCGTGTAAAATAAAGTTCTCTCAATTTGTGTATCACTGTATGAGAATGTTAGGTGTGGCAGAATGTTTTGCTGGAAGCAGCTCAGTATCCATGAAACAAGAACTCAGGGAAAGTGAGGCTCAGAGTCTTTTGTGTGGGATGCATTTACTGAGCAATAGAGTATCTTGGAGGTGTAATTGTTTTATTTTTCGATTTTTGGTAACTAGGGTCAGTGAGACTCCGAGGAGGCAAGAATGAGTTTGAAGGTACAGTGGAGGTTTATTGGAATGGAATCTGGGGGACAATCTGCGGGAGCCATTGGGACAATAATGATGCGACAGTTGTGTGTCGACAGCTTGCACTTGGGTAAGTTTCAGTTAGAGTAAAAATCAGTCAACTCACTTGCATGATGTTTCAGTAGATAGAACAATCTACTTTGTAAATACTGATGGCTTTTTGTGTTTGATGATTGCTTTGAATGGTGAAGTTGTTCTTCCTAGACTACTTTGCTTACTTCAGCCACATTACACTTCAAAGAGGAAATCAGTATTTCCTCAGAAAGCTGAAGATTGGATCTGGACAGGAGCAGACCATGGCAAATGCTTTGCTTTCAAAGTGACATGTGTGAAGAGGTGAACAAACTTTGGCAAAACACAAACTGCTCTATTGGACATCTGGGAGATGTCCACAAGGACAGAATTATGTGGTCCGATCCTGATCTCACATATCTAAGTGTCAAGTTATTGAATCTGTAACAATGTAAATATGGCCAGGATTAGACTCTACATGGGCTCTTAATCACAGGAAAATTCCCAGTTCTCAGGGGCAAGGGGTTATCCTAGTAATCACCTATTGTAGCATGCCAAATGACACCTGGAACTCACTCTACGTTTTTGGCAAATGGCAACATTTTAAGCTATAGCCACATTGGACAGGTTGAAAGTCCCTGCAGTGTCCTCACTGAGCACTACTTCCCACTGCTGCCAGAACAGAGTTAATCAACAGCACCCTTTAGCATAATTTAGCTGCCTTTATTGCCTTTCAACATTTCTTTCACTCACATACCAAAGCAGTAGTTTTGCTTGCTACAAGCAAAGGGGCTTTTATAGCAGACTTGCACTGTGACATTCCTAATGATTATTCCACTTTTTAAGACTGCTAGCCAAAACTAAATCTAAGCTGGTTTATAATGTTCAGTGCTAATCTGGACACACCATGCCAACTTACAAAAATATGAGGATTAGATGAGATAAAAGTTCAGCCATCTGGAGGCTGTGATTTTGCTTATGACTTCAGCTGTCTACGTGCAGTGGCTCCTTGCCTCATTGTCATGTAAGTCCTATCTGCTTTCCATACCCTCAACATGTCAGCTGCACGAGGCTGCTGTTAGCAAAAGTAGTTCAGCGATACGGGTGAATGGTTCCGTCTTTTCAACAGAAATGGCTCAAAGCTGAACCCAGGCCAGAAAAGCCCCAAGCAAACAGTAGCTGAAAGTCTGAGCTATCTTGAATGCTTGGCAGAAATGTGGATCTCTGTACCACTAGGTGAACTCACGAGGTATTACTGGTGCTTTCCAGGTGCTCTACCTATCTGCTCCCTGGATATCACCATATTTAGGCTTTGGTTTAAAATCCTTGTGCTTCGCAAGGAAGAGAAGATGGCTCTGGAAGTGTTGCTGTAGATTCAGCATGAGAAGGAAAGAGAACTGTTTATAAAATGTTCTGAGTGGATGGCAATGGCTGAATAGAGAAAAATGTATGGGGCCTGATCTAGTGGAGTGTGAGGTGGTTGCACTGCCCCATCATCACAGCCACAATACCTGGCATTTATGGGCAGAGCATGGCACGTCTCCATGGAGTAAAGGACAGAATAAGTGACATTACCCCTCCTGGAATTGTAACTGCAATGGGCTGGTACTGTAGATTCACCTATGGACTGTGGACTCTGCTGATTTTTGCAGTTAAGAACTGGGAGAGCAGGAATGTAGCTGGCTCTGCAGCAACACAATCACTGTACTAAAATATCCCACAACAAAATGGTGAGAACTGGGTCACATCTGTTACTTTTCTTTGTGCAGAACACAATGCTCAACTGTATGAAAATGTGATGAATTTACACTACTAAAAATGCCCTTTCTTTTCTACTCCAAGATTTATATATGAGAAAATGTTTCCACTTCCCTTCCTCCCAACTCTGATGCCCTATCCTAATTATTTTTACAGGGAAAAAGGTACAGCAAAACACATACCCTTTTCTGGATTAGGCCTTACTCCTGTTTTCTGGAGTCAAGTGCGTTGTCGTGGTGATGAAGAAAATATACTGTCATGTGAAAAAGACACCTGGCAAGATGGGACATGTCCTCAAAAAATGGCAGCTGCTGTCACATGTAGCTCCTCTCTGGGTAAAAAAAAAACATATGGTTTTCTCAAGTTCTTATTTTATTTAAGCAGAAGTTGTAATAATTACTCGTTATTAAATTTAAAAAAGTGTTTTCTTGGAACAGATCATACAGATTGAATCATTGCATCATTAACGGCTTCAAATACCTCAAGCAGCACCTAACTTAACAATTTTATACCTTTCTGTAATCAACAACAAATTATTTCTTTCAGATGTAGAAAGAGTAAAGTAGCAAGAACCTCTGGCTGTAAAATGAAAATTGGTTCCCTATTTTTTTTAATGTCAAAATTGTAATTATTAGGAAAAGAAGTATCATTAATGTTTTTAAGGTATTTGATATTATTTTCATCAACATGCTAACTAAATGGGCAGGCATGCCATCAGATTTAAAGAGGGCTGCCTTGAGAAGGGCTGGGCTGGCAGTGCTGATCTATTCAGCTGAAACCAAAACGTGTGGCTGCAGCCAGTTCTGTGCTGTTTCTTCTCCTACTTAAGTTTTTATTCAAAGAAGGTAGGTGCATTTTTTGTCCTAAAGCTTTATTAATAATGCACAATATTTTGATAAATGGCTTTTAAAATAGCATTTTAGTCTTAGAAAACTATTTAGTACAGGGAAGGGAGAATCTTTTCAAGCTAGGAGACAAAGAATGAAAGCAAGAAAGCTTTGCCTAAAGAAGCTGAAAACTGTAAATGTTTTTACATTTTGCAGGTTCTATTGCAACTAGTCTTTTAAAATATTTACACGCACACGTCCCCCCCCATATTTCATATCAGCACCACACTAATGTGAAATTGGAGTAATTCCCTCAGTATTGTTGTTTTGTTTTTTTTTTTTTATAATCAAGAATTATATTACATAGTAGCATGAGTTGGTTGGAAAGTTAGACAGACAATTACTCAAATTTAAATAATTCAGATGTTAGATATGCTGAAACTTTAAAATAACCTTGTTCACATTACAGCATTTATGGGGTGTATGGCTTTAAACTGTTTTCATTATTATAGACTTATTCAGCAGTGATGCTTTCAAGACAGTTTCTTTGTAAATACCAGAAGAGAACGACTGATTTTAAAGGACTGGAAACAAGAAGGGAACAATACTTAAACAATTCAAGTGAGATTCACAGTCAGAGATTTCACTACTCTGACAGGATTTTCTATTAGAATGAGAAAACCCAAGGATGAATTTCTGTTTCTGTATCCATGACATAATTTTTGCATCTTACTTCAGATTTTACCTGATTTTACTCTTACTTGTACAAAGGTAGCTGTACTGACTGATTCAGTGGCCTTACAGCACTAAGTGTCTCTGAATGCTCTGACATTTAGGTAATTCAAGATCAATATGGTTACTTGTAAGATTTTTCAGCTAGTGAGAGTGAAGCATAAGGGAATTCACTTCACTTTCAGGTTTTCCAAGTAGAAAAAAGAAAATGTGATTCTTGAGTGATGTCAGAGAAACTATTAAGCCATCTTCCTCTTTCTTTCCTATGAGAATGATCTTTTAGGACGTCAATGACCTGTTCTATATCCTGTGTTTGCTCCCAGGCCCTGTCTTCACTCCAATCCGCCTGGCTGGTGGAAGCAACGCCCACGAAGGAAGAGTGGAAATCTACCATGGCGGCCAATGGGGCACAATCTGTGATGACCAGTGGGATGACGCAGATGCTGAAGTTGTCTGTCGGCAGCTTGGCCTTGGGTTTGTTTTTCTACGTTTGTTATTCCAGCAGCAAAGCAGGAGAGCTAGCAGACCCACAGCTGAAGCTAAGAGAAGTGTAATTGCGAAAAAAATGTACTTTAAAATCATACTGACGCTTTGGAGCAAGTAACTAAGTTTGTCTATAGAAGTTTCAGGTACAGTGCCATTACTTTCAGTTCCCTGGAACCAGTTTTCAGTGTCATATGACAGGGCCAGTTTTGTCTGTTTGACTGGACAGATAAAGAATGTCTCACAATAAATGTTGACTTTGTAGTGAAAACTCACTGCAATTCCTGCAAAGCGTCAATCAAAACCTGCAGGTGAAGAAAAGACATTTTTTGACTGTTCAAATCCTTACAATCCATTTTACTCTGAAGTCTGACAGCCTCCTGGCTTTGGCACAAGAACTCTGCTTTGTCAGGAAGGATATGTTTTCTGGCATGCCTGTGAGAATCTCTCTAGATCTGTTTAAATCACGAGTCTCTGAAGACTGTCAGTTTGCATATAGTGAGCTAGAGATCTGTTTGAAGTCTTGACAGTTAAGCTTGTCAGTGATTGTGTCTGAACTAAGCATGGTCCAAAACACAGTTGCAGCAGCAGAACAGGATTCTCTTGCTTCACTTTGGTAACAGCCAGGGGGGATTTTGATACCCCACAGAAGATAAGTACTGGTATTTGCAGAAAAATGCTGCAGAGGTGGGAGACTAAGAGGAAAACTGCTGGAGCAAAGAGAAAGGAGATGAGGACAATTAGGGTGGAAGGCCAGTGGTTTTGGAAGAGGGAAAGAACTAGAAGCAAGAGGCAGAGAAGATGCTGGGCTGTATACCATGTAGAAGGGGATTCTGTCTGAGACAGACTGGATGAGAACTAAGCAGGTAAATGCAGAGGAGACTGGAACAGAACTCACCTGGGACTACAATGAATTGGAAGAAGTTGTTTTGAAGGTAGAAAGTTCTGTGGCATTAATGGGTACTTGTTTTATAACAGAGGCCTTGGGCTGCCCATGCCACCCAAATTAGCTCAGAAGAATGAGAACTGTGGAATTAAAAATATTGTAGATTTCCTGCTGAGCCAACAAGGGAGCTAACATGTTTCTCTGACACCAGATTTTCTCTCCCAGCTCATTTTATGTTGTATTTCTATATTCCTGCTCGTTTTCAATTGGGAATACCTAATGAAAGGTTTATCTTCTTGCAGGGCTTTTCCTCTTTTCAATTGGGCTGCTGTTAATAGGTTTGGGGAGTTGCTAAACTCTGCTTTGCATATCTGTATACTAATGACAAGTGGAATGCTCTTAGCCTGCTTCCTTACTGATGACACTGAAACTTTTTATTACTTATATTTAATCATCGAAACTGCAGTTCTGTGGTGCTTCTAATTTGATTCGTTTTTCTGAGTAAATAAATTGTATTAAGATGGTGCTAAACCTGCTAAGTCTTTTTGAAATATGTCTAGAGATTTACAGAACTTCTCAAGTAAGCAAGATGTTACAACAAACATGCTAATTAATATGAAGTGAAATCTTACCAACAGTGGCAGTAGACCAGTTCTGAAGTACTAGAAATAATCTAAATTTGCATACTGTTAATCCATCTGGAAACATGCCAGAAACTGTAAAAGTAAAGCTGCTCAGTAAGTAGCTTCCCATACCCCTTTTCTGTAGCACTCCTATAAAACTCCAGAACGTGAATCTACCATTAATAGGTGGAAAATAATGACAACTTCTTTTATTATTTGGTTTCCTAAATATTTTTGCCTCACAAATTCCCGTGGTTATAATGATGGGATGTGCAGTCTCTGCCTAACTCCATAGACTCTTACTGGAATATGGTATAAATTATAAAAGATTCAGAGCAGCCCATCATTATCTCTTTGATTTCAGCCGCTGTTTAATAAAAAGAATATTTTCTTTAATATTTTCTATACATTTCTGCCAGCATTTTTACCAGATACACAGGAAAAACAAGATGCTTTCTTAGTTAATTTAAACTAATGCTTTAGATAGGTAAATCATTACAGCCCAAGATTTAGACATTTCAATCTTGCCATTGCAAACTAGAGTGAATACAGGAACAGAGAGAACATTAAGTGAGAAGAAACCAAACCATTTGTATATGAAAGACACTGTATTTTAAATAGAATTGGAAAGATACAAATAGATGATAAAAGGTTAAACACTGCATAATTTCTGTAATTCTAAAACAATGGAGTGTTTTCAATCAGCATACTTTTTTGTCCTCAAAATCCTTTCTCCTGACAGAGAATATACCCCATACAAGGCTAGTCATTGGTCTGCCTCCTGCTCATATTTCTATTGCTGATGGATGATATGACACTTGTCAAGTCACTTAAGATCTCTTTGCTGTGGTTTTCACATGACTAAATGGAGAACAATCACATTTATCTGCCTCATCTGGCTATGTGATTAACATGCTTTGAGGACAGGAGGTGAAAGTCACTTTAGAAATACACACTGGATTATTTTTACTACACATAGGTATTAAATGAATATTAAAATTAGAATCCTCATACCCAAGATATCCATCTGTAATCTCTCCCAGAAAGTTAAGTCACAGGCACAGGAAAGGACAATCTCCAGCTTGCTTCCTCCTGACTGGGAGTTCCTTGCATTTCCACAGGGGTGTTGCCAAGGCGTGGAGCCAGGCTTACTTTGGAGAAGGCTCTGGCCCCGTGCTGCTGGATGAGGTGCGGTGCACGGGAAATGAACTCTCCATAGAACAGTGCCCAAAAAGCTCCTGGCGAGAACACAACTGCGGCCACAAAGAAGATGCTGGAGTTTCCTGCACACCTCTAACAGGTACTTCAGGCATCAATCATCAGACAAGATAAAAGGGGACAAAGGCAAAGTTCACAGGGAGTTCTGGAAACAGAACTTTTAACGTTTGCAGAGGCACAAGAGCTGGACCAGATGCCGTAAAGGCAGCATTAGTGATCGTGCTTGAGAACGGTAATGTTCTCTGTTTTTGTTTCCCTTGTCACCTGCACAGATGGCGCACTGCGGCTCACAGGTGGCAGGGGCAGTCACGAGGGCCGCCTGGAGGTCTATCACACAGGGCAGTGGGGCACGGTGTGTGACGATGGCTGGACAGAGCTGAACACGCAGGTCGTTTGCTGGCAGCTGGGATTTAAGTAAGATTATTTGATACTGGATATCTGACTCTGTGACTTGACCATGATGACAAACAATTACGTGAACTGTATTTTAAGAATCTGCTTTTTAATATTAGCTGAGTGCTTCAAAGAAACTATGAAGTTAAAATACATTAAAGCCTGCTTCCCTCAGTCTCACAGAGCTTTTAGGCCTTAGTTTAAGTAGAATAACCTTCAACAAATGTGATTTAGCAGCCTTTATTCACTGAGTTCCTTCCAATTCTCTTTTTTGATTCTTCTAAATCTTTGCTTTTTGTACAGTCATTATCAATGACAGACATTTTCAAGGTGTAAGTCCTACTGCACTACCTCAGAAAATCCCACAGCCTAGCCCTGGAACAGTTACGTATTGGAAAGCATTTTAGAAAAATAGTTTAGAAACATTCATTTCATACATTTACTCTTCCCTACTTTTCCTACTGCCCTGCGGCTACAAAGATGCACTCTCAGTAGGTGACTGTTGCCTTGCCTTCAAACTGTAACAGCTGACATTCAAAAAAGGATTTTGTCTCAGACTGTGACATTTCAATACATATAGAATACTAAGACAATGTTTAAAGCTTCAGAGTCATAGAGCCAGCTGTATGCTTGGTTGAAGAACAGCCTTAATCAAAGGTATTAGATTCTTAAGTTTGTATTAATGTAATAGTAATTCCTTTAAAAAAAACATTACTGATGAGGCAGCATATGATGCTCCCACTGAATTTAATGCGAACTGAACCTGCTTACTGAGAATACTTGAGAAACCTTTATTTCCTCTGGAATATCACTCTCCTTTCTCATGCTTAAGCATCATGTGTTCTCTGATCACTGTGGACCAAAACATATCTGTATGTTGTGCAGGTATGGGAAAAGTGCAGGTATGGAAAAAGAGAGCTACTCAGAGGGAAGCTCCGGGCCCATCTGGCTGGATGATGTGATCTGCTCTGGGAAGGAGACAAACCTCCTGCACTGCTCCCGGAGGGAGTGGGGGAAGCACGACTGCAGCCATGAGGAGGATGTCAGACTCATCTGTCACCCAGAAAATGACAGCCACAAACGCTCACTTGGTAAGGAAGCTCTTTGCTAAAGTCAAAGTATGAGTACTGCTGTGGATACAGAGCCAACAGGGTCTGTACAGGGTAATTAAGGATTCTCAAAATCCTAGTATTTGTCAGATGGGTGCAAGGAAAGAACAGGAAGGGAAAAACCCTTACTCTTCCCCTGGAGATCACAGGAGTAATCAAGTTTTGTTTAGAACATAAGCATCCAGAACATTAAAGTTCAACCCAGATTTGCAAGGTAACAAAATCACATTCCAGAGATGCTGCTCCCTCAGTCTCCACTGGATTTTGGACCTATTCAGCACTCCCTGGTGGTGTACCTGATTTTACTTGGCACTTCTCAACCTCCAAATAGTGCTTGCTATCAAATGCTGGAGACATACCTGAGCACTGAGGAATACAAATCAATAGTACATCCTCCTATGGCTTTGCATTCAGACAATCCAAAACAAGGGATATGTACAAGATGGGAAGTTCAGGGATAGCAAGAAGGAAGGGTGAGAAGCATAAAATGATTTCTGTGTTACTACTGCCTATCATTTGTATTGTGTCTGGGTGAGTGGGCCCCACTTGCTGACCATGACAGAATGATACTCCACACCTAGATACGAGTCAGTTCCAATTCAAAAGCCTACAAACTTGTATGAGAATAAAAAGACAGATAAGACATGATAGAACAATACCAATTACACAGTGAAATTGTAGAACCAAATATAAACAAACAAATTCCAAAGATTCCTAAATCCACATGCAGATAATTAAACCGTAATTCTGGCTATGAGATATGCACAGTAGAAACTACAGGAGAACAATGGGTGGCACAGCAATTCTGAAAAAGTTTCATTTTTACAATTTGCTACACAAAGTGTGTAGCTTGTCAGCATGTAGCCTTTTAGAAAATTTCTGCCAAGGCCATTCAGCTTACCCAAGGATATTTCAGTTGAATTTGAAATTGGTATTATATGCCTGTTTCCTGGAAATCACAGACTGAGGGTTTATCCCACAAACGACAACATGGATTTACTGCACAATGTTGCTACATCTTATAACAACATTCAGCACTTCCAGGTGTACTTTGAGTCTCTCCTTCTTTACAGGCTTATTCTATATAGCCCTGTCACCATCCAATGAATGTTTTATGTTGCAGTACATATATCAAATCCTATTTGTTAGAAAGAATTTTCTCAAACCAAAAATAACAGGAATTCAAACCATGACTGCTGTCTTTACAGATGCAAACCATCTGTGCTGCTTTGCTCAAATTCCTATAAAATATCTCTGCTGAAGGAGTCTGGTTCAGTTAAATGCATCCATATGGTAACAGTCTCACATCCCACCTACCAGAATGCAGTATTAATTTTGCGCTCATAAATATATGTTTTATAAACCACAAGAAGATAACAATAAAATATTATTAGTATTCCATGCCTCTATCTGGTTATTAGAAGTATAATTCTCACCTAAGTTGTATTCTTCCAGAACACATCAGTTCAACAAGAAAATAAGTTTATCTGAAATTTCCTACAAGATTTCTGATTGGAAAGTGGACAAAGTGTTGTTCCCATTTACTTCCCAGAATTTGAGAAAGCATTTTTTTCCCCATAAGGATAAATTCAGTGAGAAAAAAAAAAATAGTAGATGATAGGACTTAAGGAAACACAGATATTAAGGAACATTAAAAAAGAGACAGGATACACTACAATAATGACATTAGTTCAGTAAGATCATGACAGCGTAGGTAAATAGAATGTTGGTGAAGTTAATTCATGCAATTGTCCAGACAGTATGAACTCCAACACAAACAATATGCTTTCAATTACATCAGAAGCAAACAGACTTGGATGTTATTATCAAATATTTCCCTATTCATTTTCACTTAAGCCAGATTTGACTAGCACTGATCAGAGTCGTGTTTGGTGTACAAAAGTTATTCATACCCTAAACTAATCTGAATTAAATACCAAATGCAGATATCTGAATAACATGCTGCAGAACAATGTGCATAGTGATAAGGAATAGCTGAAGTTCAACACAATGCTGCACTATTTTTGCTGACACAGTGGTTAGGAGGAGCAGCAGCAACCAGTTTGAGAATGGGTTTATAGACTGAGATATATATATATATATATATATATATATATATATATGGACTGAGTTAAATTCTTAAAGTTTCTTAAAGTTAAAGCATAAAGTTTCTGTAAGGAAAACCTGTCCATCTTGTCTGGGTATTGTATCAAAGCTAGCACAGGTGTTTTCTACCTTTTTGTATAGAATTGTGGTCAGTTTCTGAACTGTCTCATACTTGTGTGGAATGGAGGCATCAGCTGAACCCTGGAAGTAAAGCACAGTAGTATTTAGTATTTGTCTTGCAATTTGTACAAACAGCTTCGTTTTGCCAGTCAGGAAGAATATGACTACTTGAACGTAAATACTGGTTGTACTGAATATTATGAAAATAACTAAAAGTACCGGTTCTTGCTTCTGTTGCTGTGAGCTGACAGCAGTAATTTATTCCCAGGTCCTCCCATCAGGCTGATGGATGGTGAGAATAAGAAGGAAGGACGTGTGGAGATTTTTATCAATGGCCAGTGGGGCACAATTTGTGATGATGGATGGTCTGATAAGGATGCAGCTGTAGTGTGCCGACAGCTTGGCTACAAGTAAGAAAACCCATTAAGCTGTTTCTCAAGTTATGTTTTCTGTATCTAAAAATCTTATGTTTCTGCAACCAAATACCACAAACATGTCTAATAAGATAATGTATGTCTTTTAAAACTTGTCAGTTTGGCATTCTTTTAGACAAATGTATTCCTACTACTTGTATAAAAAGTAGCAAGGCCATGTCTTCCAAAGGAATATTCATTAAGTAATGTAACTGGGAATGGGAATGTCAGTATTCAAAAGTGTGTCAGTCTAACTGGCAACAGAAATGCAAGTTAATGTGAGTTATTAGATATTTTTCATTAGAAGTTAAACATTCCAAATTATTATTCTATTCATTAAATACAAAATTGTAGTTGTTGTATTAGTTTCAAAAACAGGTCAGTGTCCACTGTCATGAGCTGTGGATATGATGACTGCAGATTCAGATGCAGGCACACCAGCTACTGAGTTCCTAATTTAATGGAGTTTTCTCCTTCATTTACTGATCTGGCTAGATGTGCTGTAGCTTGAAGATCTGATGAAACTGTTACACAAGGGATTATGGCTCCAGTCTGCATGACAGTAATTTGAATAAGCTTCATTTAATACAGGAATAGACCTGGAGAACAAACCCACCCTCTAATTAAAACCACTGCAATATATATGTCACTTTTGAAAGAAATCACTTAATCACTCAGCTTACATCACTCAGCAGCATTTTTCCTCTGCATACCCAAGAGCAGCAAAAATATAACAACTATAGGGCAGATACATAAACAGCAGTACTAATAAGACTTGAAAAATATCCAGAAGGCTAGTGAAATACAACAGAAAATTAGTGAAATGTCTTCCCCAAATTTATCTATAAAGAAATTTGAGATGAAGAAATACAAATCACATTAACTGTTTGTTGTATCTAACAATGTGAAGTTTGTCCAAGCAAGTAATATCACATTACGTCTGAACACACAATATATGTCTTTTAAAAACTGCATGGTATTCCTTTAGTAAAAGCTTGTTTAAAAGTACTACTACACTGCGGCTTCAAAATGGCAAAACTTGACTTAAAAGTGAAGATACCACTCTTACAAGTCAGCTAACTTATAAATTCTAGTATAGGTGTCCATCTATCCTAATCCACTGGATTTCCTCATTGACAATATAATGAATAAAAATAATACTGCACCTGAAAAGCTCAGCATTGTTACTGTGCATGGTCCTTTGTGTGAGAGAAGTGAGAGAAAAAGACCTGAAGCCACTTCTCTCCAGGGACAGAGCTGAGCAGGCAAACAGGTGCTTTCTCTGAGGGTCATCAGTGCATAAAGAGCTGGCTTGGAAAGCAGCAGTTAAGGGACACGTTTGTAAGGGCTGCACCAATGCCAGCTGTAAGAGCACATTCCAGCATGTAACAAACACACAGATGGAACATTTGTACCTTCAGACATCTCCCAATTATATGAAACATTTTTCTCTATTAAGCTGCACTCCTTGCCCAAGAACAGCATGGTTTTTTTACATTTCCTAACAGATGTTCTTCAGTGGGGGTTGGTTGGGTCTGAACAGCTTTCGTTCCCATTATCAGTAGAGAGATTACTGATCACAGTAAGAAACAGATTGCTTTCATGCAAAGGTAGGAAGAAGGAAGTAGTGCCCTTATTGAGTAACTGATAAGATTCTGGAGAGACAATTCTGTACTGAACTGCAATAAATACTTCTCTGGGGAAGGATGAGAATACTGTGGTGTTTCACAACAAAGTCATTTTCAATATCCTGAGGAACCTTAGAACAATGCCCTAAAGCAGAAACTTTGTTATTTGACAGATTCCAAAAACAGGTAAGACTTTACCATGAGTGCCTGTACTGTGTCACTGTGTTGTAACAGCAAACATGAACACGAGCTATCCACAGGTATCAGAGAGTTGGATTTATTTTTTGTGGTTATCTGTAATCAGAGTATCCCTAACAAAAGAAAAACATTTGGAGCAGGAGTCAAACACTATTTGGGACTGACAAGTCAAATCATAGTAAACTCATTAGGCAGAGATTGTCCCATACTGGTTCCAAAGGCAGTTAAGGCCTTGGATTATCTGACAAATACATCCTAACCATGGAAACTGAAAGTGTGTAAGGACAATTGACCTTGTGGTATTGTCTCTCCCCCATTGTTTCATGAGCTTCTCTTTCCTAGCTTTTTATAATTCCTGCACTCTAACCAATGTTCCCTACTTGGAAATCCTTCCTAGCTACCCTTCAGTAAATAGTAAAAAAATCCACACAGGCAATGCTATCCATGTGGAAGTTTCAAAAAGGAGGGAGCTCCTGCTTTCATGTTTCAGTTATATGGATGTGGCAATTCAGAACTAGTTCAGTTTGAGCCAGCCACACTTCTACTACAATGAAGCTTTGAAAATAGTTTGACAAATCAGGATTCCTCCCCAACAGATCAAACCCAGCTCAGGAAGGAATGTAAACTCTTCATGCCATTCTCACCTACCTTCCCCAAGGTATTAAAGAGATACAAAAAGATCTGTAAAGGAAGATAAATACTTTCTTGCCTAATTAATTTTCAGTCCAATTCTCTTTCTCTGCTCCAGCATTTCATCACACCTGCAGTCACAGTTCTGTATGCATAGAAGCAGTACTTTACAATATACAATTATAAACTATCCTTTAAAATGGAATCCTGTATTTTAGTTATCTGGAATTCCATATATCCTTATCCTAGTCAAATGTCAGTAAATTGCTCTTAACCAATAAGTAAACTTGTAGCTCAGGCACACTTAGAGGTGCCTGTGGCTTCCTGCCCCACTTTTCTGTGGAGCAAGTTGGGTGGTCTCTAACTCAGTTCTTTCAGACTCTTAAACCATATGCAACAAAACATCTAAACATCTATTTATAAATTCTAATGAAATAATAATTACTAATTAACAGTAATAACCTATCACAAGAGTTGCCAAATGAGATGCTTAAATGCTGCATAAGCACCAGGTACTGGGTCCCTCCCAAGAACAGGGGGGGTGCAGGCACTGAACTGATCTCCAGTCACATCTTCAGACCTTAAATACGGGGTGCCCTGTAAAAAAATGACATGATAACAAAATATTTTAATAACTACTAACAACTGAGAGGTCTGTACATCATAGCTCCTACTGCACCAAGTATACTGTACCTAACTGGCCCATCTTTCTGAGGGAATCAGACCTGAACAAATTATTTTTAGCTTTCACAGATGCTGACTTTATATGAGGATTAAAGAGATTATGAAAAAGCAGCTTTCACATATTTTGTTTTATGGCAAAATGTAATGCTGATACAATGTAAAATACTTTGCACATTGCCTTCCAACCAGAGACACACAGGTAGTTTTTAAATATTAATGAAATGTAGCAATTTTGTCACAGTTATTTTTCTGCATACCAGAATACAAGATGTGGTGAGCAGGTGGCTGTTATCAAGTGAAAGAGTGACAGAGTTTGGAATGAAACTTCCATGTCTTTGACTACTCACTTGGAAATTTGAGTAAAATGTGGAATGCCTCAAAAAGTTTAATAATAAAAAAATATGCTGTGTTTGCAGAGGTCCAGCTAGAGCAAGGACAATGGCCTATTTTGGTGAGGGTAAAGGCCCGATCCACGTGGATAACGTGAAGTGTACAGGACATGAGAGATCCTTGGCAGACTGCATTAAGCAGGACATTGGGACGCACAACTGCCGGCACAGCGAGGACGCGGGGGTCATCTGTGACCATCTCAGCAAGAAAGTCCCGGGGAACAGCAATAAAGGTGAGGTCCTGACGTGAGGGGCAGAACAACAGGTCCAGGTGAGCAGCTGTCATGGTGGGAAGAGACTTAACAACTCCACCTCACAGAGGAAACAGCTTTGTCAAAAGCAATTACAGAAAGGGTGGCCATCCTCTCTGCTTACACTGTATGAGCTCATTCTTTGCAGCTGCACAAAGGAAGCACCAAGACTTGAATTGACACACGGTGTCTGTCACCATGGTTTACAGCAGCCATGTTCATTAAGCTGCTTGAGGGACATGATGCAAAAACCTAACAGCTCCTTTCAGCTTTTTGAGGTATAGGTCATCCTCAGATGAGACCTGTGTGGTTGGCCACGGTCTGCCTCCATTTGCAGGAAGTAAGGAAGAGCCCTATGAAATCTTTCATGTGAGAAGCAAATGTGTAAATGACTCTGACCACAGTCAAAAGAACCCAGCTACAATGGATTTCTAAGTCTTCAAAGAATTCAGTGTATTTTCCCCAGTCAAAAGACCTCAACTATAAAGAATTTCTAAGTCTATTTTTCCTAATCAAAATTTGCCTGTTAAAAATAACGTCAACCTTTAGATTTTTTTCAAGTTAACTCTCACTGAATATTGGCTATTTCTCATGTTGAGTTTAATGCTCTCTGCATCTCCCTTTCTGATTTAGATTCTCTTGCTTCTGTTTGTGGGCTGAGGTTACTCCATCGTCGACAAAAGCGAATAATTGGTGGGAAAAATTCTTTACGGTAAATAACTGGTAAAGACAAATAATTTCAAATATAAAGCTTCTAAGACATGTAGTTGTCATAAGTGGTTTGCCAAATTCACAATTTTATTGTGGGCGTGTGTTTTGTTTTTCTTTTGACTTGTCATGATATAGGAGTAGAAATATACCCAAAGGAAATTTGGCAGGAAAATAAAAAGTATTGATTGATAAGTACTTGCAGCATTAGTTGAAAATCTGTAGATGTTTGTGGGTAAGGTCCTTGAATGGGTTAAATTTTTAACTTACAAAATACCTATTTTACTTTTACCAGAGGATATCTTGTTATCAGGATGGGAGCTATAAAAACAGAGCTATGTACAAGGTTTTAAATGCCACTTAGACAAAAAAAAAAAAGGCCTGGGTATGATTCATTGCCTAAGACCTTATTTTCATTCACTAAATAAGTCTTGATGATGACATGGCTAAAAATCTGGGAGGCACTGACTTTACTTTTTAACAGCTGTTACTAAACACAAAAATAGATATTCGCACCATCTTACAAAAGGCATTGTAAAAACCACACTACCAGCATCATTACACGCCACTGTGTAACCTATTTCAAAGTACATGCACAGCACTGATCAACCCATTCCAAAGACACTGCCCAAGTGGGGGAGCTTCAAAGAACAGTAACAAGAGGGAGCCCAGAAAAATATTTTAACACAGCCAGATAAAGTAAAGAGACAAAACGAGATAATAGATAATGCATTGCACAGGAAGAGACTGAGAATTCTTGTCTCAGAATATGACTTGCTGAAATGCAATGGTGACAAATAATGTATTGCACAATTCAGTCAGAGCAAGGAAGCTGTTCTCATCACAAATCAGTTCAGGCATGTCAGATGAAGCAAAAAGGTGAGAAAAATCCAAGAATGCACACAGAAATGCTTCCGAATCAAGAAACGGAGTGTATGCATGTATCAGAAAAAGGACTCAATCTCACAAGAAGTCATTAAGACAAAGACCTTGAGAAGTTTGAAAAGAACTGGATACTTACATAGATACCAGTTGTTGTAAAACAATAAATTGTTTTATTCTTTATGGGAAGTAAATTCCTCCACCTTTCTTTAAAACATTTGGCACTGGTAACTCTGAGAGGCTGGACTAGATGACCCCGGGCAGCTCTTGTTGTGCAGCACACAACTGACAGTACTCAGAAAACACTCAGACTACCTGTTGCTTACTATTAGATGCTGCCATTACTTATAGGTGCATTTCTCTTCCTTCCCCTTCTCTGACTCCTCATCTATTAAACCAGCAAAAAAGAATCCATCCTGTATTCATAGATATGCAAATAGGGCCAGATCTGTGATAAGAACCTGTGATAATCACAGGCTGAGAAATGTGCTCTATACTTGAGATTTCTACAGTTGCTTTATACCTTGTTTTGCCAGTTTCCTTTCTCACACAGACAGGGATGGATGCTGGGTTCAGCTTTTCAAGAAATTCCCCTTTCCCCTTCCAGCTGACAGGAAATTTCTGGTTTGTTGACTTGGACGGTATTTGGCGAGGAACCCATAGAATGTATTTTTGGCCCAATGAATGCAATCTGAGAAGAGAAAATTCAAATAACTGACTGTGGGAGGAAGCAATTAAGAGTGGTGAATGCCCAAATTCTCTTTAAAGTAACACGGACCATTGTTAAACGGAATTCTGAGTGTTGCCAGGATATAAAATATTCACCCCCCCTTAATTAACAGCACATTTTCTGAGTAAGCTGTGTCAGTCAAAGCAAAACAGGATGCACATGCAGGTAGCTGAGCAGCTCCCTGAGCTCCCCAGTGCTGCCTGCACCCTGAGCAGCGTGTGTCACTCCTGCAGGGGCGGCTGGCCGTGGCAGGTGGCACTGCGGCTGAAATCCTCTCACGGTGACGGGAGACTCCTGTGTGGTGCTACTCTCATCAGCAGCTGCTGGGTCCTCACTGCTGCACACTGTTTTAAAAGGTGGGTCTCTCTCCAATAGAGCAGTGTTTTAAAATGTTTTGTTGTTCTGGGCATATGCAAAACCATTACAGTTCAAGCCTATGGAAAACTCTTCCAAGAGTTGGCCTTTGGTTTTAAAACACTCTGCCATTCAACCTCCTTTTCCTCAAACAAACACACCCAAATGCATTGAAATTATTTGGGCATTGTCATTGATGTGATTTATATTCACAACTTCAGCATTTTAATGAAAAAATATAGACAACAGTTCTGACATTTTAACTTTCTGTTCCATCACAAATGCAGCTTATGGCTTTTAGGTTATAGTGAAGACAACTGAGCAGACACCAAACACAGGGACTGTAATATTTCGGATAAAATTTGGTAACAACAGATCTTGGCAGTGACAGACATTTTCACTGTATCACAGCACTGACTAAATGCAGGACTTCACTGCTGATGAGGTTATAAGTATAAATGCATCAACTTGCACAATAAGGAAGCTAATCTTGTGATTACTGATTATTTCACTGGAATGGGCTGGGGAAAAAAAGAAAGGAGCACTACAATTTTGAGGATATTTGCTAGCATTTGCTCAAGTGAACCTTTCTTTTTGCACGCTAGTAACTAAAATGAAGAGTCAGACACACTTTTACTCAAATGCTGAGTGCATTACCTTTGCTGATCACCAGATGCACATCTTTTCTTGTTTCCTGAAATCACAAAGGACTTTCCTTGGTCATATTTCAGGCTGAAATAGTCAAAGTTAGTAAAATTTCCAGCCATTTCAACTGATGTTCCAGGTGTTTCTGCAGAACTATGGAAGCTCTTTAGTTGCTTTCATCAACATTCCTAGACAACGACTTCCTCTTTCCCTGTTCATTATTTTTGAAGTGATTACCAAGGATGCTGCCTGAGGGTCTTGAGAAAGCCTTTGATTACAGGCTTGAAATGTGAATGTGGTGCCAAGGAGTGCCAATTTTGGATCCTCTGCTGAGCACCCTCAGGATGGGGCAGCAGCATGGCTGGAGCAAGGTACACTGTGGTAATTCCAGATTGGTGCAGCCACTCAAGGGGCACTCACAGGCTATCCTGAAACTGTTACCCATGGTCTTAGGGACCAAAGTATTGTTTTGTCCCAGAAGTGACATTTAAACTGCAATGAGACCTAAGCATGCAGCTCCAACACAGCAGTGGATGCACTGCTGTTCACTGTCAATGAGGGAAGCCTTTAGCTGTAAGCTGGCTTTGGACAGGCTGGGCTGAACTTCCAAATGATCTCAGAGTGATTTTCAGGGATAGATTTCCAAGAGCTATCTATAGATCAAGTGCCTTCTTCACATATTTTCCGCAGATGGACAAGAGAAAGGCCAGTATACCATTTCTCATATCCTGGAAATTGGAACTCTGCTTAAGTAACCAAAGTGGGCTCATCTGTATTAGGGATAAAAATTAAGCATAATTTTATGCATGATGATTAGAATTGTTTACCATACCACAGTGGAATTACTGGTTTCTATACTCAGGCAGATAGATAATTTAAGATAAAATGTTTGAAGCTATTTTTTGTTTTATAACCCACCTTTGTCTTGAGTTATTCTGACAGCTTTAGGGAAATTGGAAGGTCTATACCTTTAAAAAAAATAACTGTATAATTAGAAACATGAGGCATAGGAAAAACTCCATCATGTATCCTATACAGAAGGTCCTCTTTGGATGAAGGGATGGTTTGTTCACAGCCTGCAGCTCTCTCTCCATAAAGCCTAGAAGTGAAATTTTGCTCATGGAAAACCTGAAGGTTTAGAACAAGAAAGCTTTACAGGAATGCAACCCACAACTAGAAGAAATATTCAGTGGTACAGCTATGTACCGTGCAGAAAACTGTAATGTTCCTGCTTTGTCTGCTGCTCCTCAAGCAGACTTTAGCAAGCTATGGAGACCAGAACATTCCTGGATGGTATAAGAAGAACAGGCATAGGTTAACACGTGATGGGACACTGTGGGTTGTATATTCTGCAAACACATTAGAAATTTCCTGTTAAAAGCTATTAAGGAAAGGGGGAAATAAAAGGAAAAATATTTCTGTTAGCTTAGCCATATTTTAAAATAAATACATGTACCCAACATTACTCTCGTTTGCATTTTGCCTGGGAAGGGCTGTGTGTCCTGTAATATAAAATCTTCAAAGGCATGCACAGAAAACTGTTATTTCAGCGACAGTAGTCATCTCTAATGTACTTACCATTTCGTCCACAATGTGAACGAAACTGGGATTATATCAGATGCAAAACAAGCCTAAGATTTACAAGTGTTGTGTCAATTTGACAATAGGTGCTTGTGATGCACAAATGCTTTGTTGCTCTTATTGTAAATTCAGTTGATGTAAGAGGTTTTCACTAAGTTACCTAAGCATCTAACCTACGAAGCAGGCCTGAACACTGTTTTCATTCCAGTTATTATTTGGAGCATCACAATGATGTCAGTACTCAGGCTGTCATTGCAATTGCTGGCAGTTTGTGTTACCCTTACTAAATAAATTCATAATGCACACCTTGTACATTTGAAGTGCCAGTCATGGCAAACGGTCAAAAGCAAATTGCCTGTGAAAATATTAAAAAAGAACACGGCATCACCTGAAACCTCAGAAGGTTTTTATATTCTTTAGGACACACACTGAAATGTCAGTGTAAACATTTGAGAAAGCATGCTTGCTCTTTAAAAAAAATCTTTTGGTAACATTAGTTATATGACTTTGCCTGAAGCAGCCGTTTGTTTTCACCTCCATCTCAGGTACGGCAACAACACTCGCAACTACGTGGTGCGGGTTGGAGACTATCACACGCTGGTGCTGGAGGAGTACGAGGAGGAAATCGCACTGCAGGAGATCGTGGTGCACAAGGAGTACAGGCCTGACAGCAGCGACTACGACATCGCCTTGGTGAGGCTGCAGGGGCCCGAGGAACAGTGTGCAAGGTTCAGCACCCACGTCCTGCCCGCCTGCCTGCCACTGAGGAGGGAGCGACCGCACAAAACTGCTCCCAACTGTTTCATCACTGGATGGGGTGACACAGGTAAAATCATTTCTGTGAACCTATCTGCTTAGCTCTGCTTTAAAAAAACCCTCCAAAAGTTGAAATAAGAAAATGCTAAAATTGAAGCATTTAACTATTTTTTTTAACATAGGGGAATGTTTTCTCTCCTGATCCTTAATCAGGAATGACAATATTTTGTTTACTGAATATAGTTTGTACTTGGAAAGCAGTGATTAACCATGGCACCCTAAATCACAGACCCTGTCAGTAAAGTGGCCTCATTAGGACTGCCAACAGGAATAAAAAGCTTATTTGTTGCCAGGCACACGTTGCACAGCAGCTTATCATCCCCTGCCTCAGTACATAACTAACAGCTCTAACACATTTAAGGTTTCAAAGGTAAGGACCATGAATATTTTAATTTTAGAAAGGTTCTTTAAATTACAAATACTTCAATAGAAAAATGGACAGAAAATATGCACAGAATAGAATTTCAAATAACATTTTAGTGTTCCTTATTAACACTGACATTTTCAACCAGCTTTGATTTAAGTAACAGAACACCTTGCCAAAATTTACAAGAACCTCAATGCAATCTGCACTTCAGGCTTCTACTTGTTTTTTTCAGTCAGTACAAGATTCTTCCTCTTCAAAGGTCTTTGTCCTTGAAATGTTTCACAAATTACTTTTGTTTTTGTGGTGCTGAATACAGTGCAAGACAGCAACCACACTTGAGCCTTTGTTCCAGTGACTCACTCAAAGTGGCCAGGAGACAAGGCACAGCCAAGTATCCACCCCTCCTCTTTACCTGCACTAATCTGTGTGCACAGATGCCAGGTCACTGCACTACAATAAACGAGAGAGACCTCTAGGGTTGGCTTTTTGCTAAAAACAATTGTTAATTCCTTGCCTAGCTCTGTCTAGCCTTTTTATGTAATTCACTGAAAGTCCTGCAATACCGTTAACTTAGGACATCTATTTCAGGATAGATGCAGTAATTGGCTCCAATTTATGGTAAGAAATTACATCATTGCAGTACCTCAGCTGACACTTCACACTTACTATATGAATCATAAGTGCTTCACAAGTTGTAAGATTTTACTTTAAAAAAGGCCAAACCAACACTGGCTTTCATTTCCCATGCTTCCAACTGCAAGAGGTGCAAGCTATGGAAAAAAGTAGGAAGATCCATTTGAATGCTTTACTTGGAAGCCTCCAGAAGATGCAGCACCTATTCAGACTGAGCTGCACTACATTTGAACTGGTGACATAAAAAGAAAGTATTTCTACTGCTTTACGCTTAGCGGCTCAAAAGTCCCAAAAATTACTTCCACATAGAGGTATTAAAGTGTGTGTTCTTCTAGAGAAGACATGAAGTGTTCACAATAACCCAACTCCAGCCTTGGAAAGATCAAGAGAACACATGCAGAAGAGCTACTTTTTAAAACATCTACATTTTACATTTACAGTATCTACAGTATTCTAGCATTGTACCTAATGCAGAGATTTTCTCAGTAGTCTTGCTTCCAGTAATTTTATGTACTGAAGCAGTGTGAACACCTGAGAGCAAAAATTGGATTAAATCACATCTATGTTTCCAAGACTGACCATTGTAATGAGACAATAATTTGGATCTCCTTTTAGGAAGGGCTTATTCAAGAACATTACAGCAGGCTGCCATCCCCTTGCTTCCCAAGAGGGTGTGTGAGGAGCGCTACCAAAGGAGATTCACGGGAAGAATGCTGTGTGCTGGAAATGTGCAGGAACAGAAACGGGTGGACAGCTGTCAAGGAGACAGCGGGGGACCACTCATGTGTGAGCGCCCAGGGGAAAGCTGGGTCGTGTACGGGGTCACCTCCTGGGGCTACGGCTGTGGGGTCAAAGATTCCCCTGGTGTCTACACGAAAGTATCATCTTTTGTACCCTGGATTAAAAGTGTGACCAAGCTATGAATGGCCACCATGAAAACCAAACTTTGAGGCAGGACAAGTTGAACACCCAGTGCACATGCAGTGCACAGCTGGGGCCCACAGTGGGTGGAAACAGACATTTTCCCGATTCGTGTGTTTTTGTTATTATTAAATCCAAGCTGTATACACACAACCCTTCCAGTTAGGGATTACTGTCCCCCCTGTTCCAGAAGTTTAAATATTGCATGAACGAGTTACCATGTATCTAAGGGGAAAAGTGATAGCCAGCTAGAGTAATACTGGAGCAGGACAGCCAGAGACTTTGCCGAGACTCACTGCCCACAACACTTAGTTCCAAGCTGTTTATGCTCCAAGGTTCTCCACAATTCATTACAGATCGTACTGTTCAGTACAGATCTCCATCTTCAGACTGGTTTATTTAGTCTATTATTCCTATGATTTTGCACTCAGTTCCCTAAATCTGACTTATGTTTCAGTAGCTTATCAGACCATTAGTAGCTTGATTCCTGCAAAGTAATTCTGAGTATTGTATTAAATGCAGGAAAGAAAATAATGGTCAATAATCACATCTCCAGCCAGTCTGCTAAATCTCCTCACAGGTTAGTGTTCCTGAAGTACATTCCCAAGTAAAACAGGCAATACATCGACAGTTTCCTCACAAACATCCTGCACAGCTGCAAGAGCAACCACTTACTCACTTTACGTATCTGTCATATTTCTGAAATGCGCAGTTTTGAGTGTTTAAGGCGTTTTTGAGAGGATTCACTTTTTCTATTTACCAGTAGCTGTCAGTACAGTGTCAGACTAACCAACATCCCTATCCTTTCATTGCTGGGCTTTCCTCAAGGAGTGCAAAGAACCTCGGTCAATCCTACCTGACAAAGTTACATATACAATGGAGTTGTTGAGCCAAAATTCGTCCGAAAAGTCTATAAAGTCTTAAACTATGTTTTCTGTAAAGTAATATTTAGACAACTCTGTTTAGTTGCAACACTGGTTCAGACTGATCTCACAGAAAAGCTTACTTTTCAGTGACTTCTAAAGCACTGACACATCTTGATTTCATTTACTTCCAAGTACTGATCCCCATGCTATGAAATCCCTAACAACATATTATAAAAATGCACTGATAACCAACTTACTGTCCTTTCAGAAAGGGCCGTTACACCAAACCTAGAACACAGGAGGTAATCACCACCTTAGTGCAACAGTGAAAGGCATCATTCTGGAAATCACTGGGAAGTGACTCAGTGGAGAGGGAGCCAGGGCAGCTCAGCACTACAATCCATGTCAAAGGCCATGCTGAGTCCAAGCGTGCTCTGTCACATTAACCATGCTCATAAAAACACAACTGAAAGCTGTGGGCCATGAAGCACTCTCGTGTGGCAAGTGTGGCAGATGAGTGTCACCAAATAGTGATTGTGCAAACTGTGACTAGCAGTGAGTGTTTCTGTTTCCTGTTCCCCAAAGTGGCTACGACTGTGTTGTGTGGTGTTTTGTGAAAGTGAGGTGCTTGCATTCATGCTGTTAAGCGAGCTTTGTTTTTGTATGGTTGTGTCTCTCTCTGGTGTTGTAACAAATATCCAAGACAATTCACTTGCATATGAAGTGGCAATGATACTGCTGAAGCCCATGCGATTGAACATTTGGCCCTTAGGATCTCCAACCTCAAATTTAAGTTTTTAAGGGTCAGGACTAATTATTGTAACTGGTGCTAAACTAGTACATGAGGTGCTTTAATATAATTTAGTTCTCTGTAATTCCACACTGTTTGAAATAGTGTGAAATATTTTACAACATCATAAATCACTGTACTGTGACCACCTACTGTTAGACCAATGTGAAACACTATGCCAGTCAATTTTGAAACCATTACATTTTTACTTCTATAGAGCCCTTACTTACAGGGGAAGTCAGTCTGTATCTGCACCTAACATCCAAGCTTTGCTGTACAAGACCCATGGTGGTGAAGTAGGCTACATAGTGCAATATATGGGTTACACACGGGAAATTTTAATAGCTGCACCACAGAAACAGGATACTTCGAGGGGGAGGGAGAACTAAGCCTGCATACTAAGTGTAGTAAACATTTAGATTTAGTACAATACTTCGTTATTTTTGCTCTTTTTATAGAATGCTTTGTTAGATTTGGAGATGTTGCACTACTGTTGCCATGCTGAGCATGCTTTTCAGTTTCTAACATAAAATGAAATTGTATCCATCTTATGCCTTTCTCATTTTTGTTCAGTGAGCCTGATGATGTACCTGTATACAATAAAAACTGCCACACTGACTACCATTTCTGTACATTAATTAATGCATCAGCTAGGTAAACGTCAATTGGGTTTACCTGAGAAAGGGGGCTCTTGAAAGCATCTTCCTCAAAGCACATAAACTTAGAGCTATTTTTTCCAAAAGAAAAGTTTGTCCCATTCCCAGTGCTTTAACTCTGACATTTTACACTTTTAAAGCTGTTTAATAACTGTGTTAATGGTGGCACAAACCATGCAAACACTTGGCACTTTTTACCAGATGAGATGGCCGTCCTGAAGAAATGTCATCTCTCCAGGTTCCCCAGCACCATGAAGATTTATAATAAGATGCAGCCATCCTGAACTTCCCAAGTTATTTGCCAGAGAATATACTAAACAGAAACATCACTGCAACTAACACACAAAACTCCCTTAATGTTTTATCTTTTCTCAACTCTAAACTTCCTAAAATAAAAGGTCCAGTCTGCCTAGCATTTGCCCATCTAAGGCAGGCAACTGCCCTTGTAAAACAATGTGTAATTACTGGAAGTAGTTACTGAGGTCCAACGTTTCTGAAGAGAACTCAGCACACGCTCCTGATTGTTGGCCACCAGGCTTGGCAGCCACCGGCTTGGAATGTAGAGCAGTAAGCCATGTGACAGGGGTGTTAAAGGAGTAACCACACACCAGGAGTTAAACAGCTGTGCCATCACTGTTACAGTGCCACACAAGAAACACATTCAACTCTCCTTCCGCTTGGGCAGAAGTATGTGCTTAAAAAAATGGAGTTTCATGTGACAGCTCCCTCATCTCCCCACCAAACCCAAGCACCGGAAGTCATTTCCTCTCAGATCTGGCCCATGCTGTAATTAGAGCCCACAGCTCTGCTCCAGTCACTTCAAGCAGGAATCCCGACCTGCGCTGCCAAACACTCAGCAGCAATCACACCACATGCTAATCATCTCAGCTCTGGATTCAGATTGTTTCCCATTCCTCCAAACCCTCCGTTCCCCTCTAACTTTTCAGTTTCCAACAATTTGGAAAAAAATAAATCTGGAAGATACTCTGAGATTGTGCCAGCTCAGCTGGTATTCACTGAGATAGTACATTTACTTTTAAACAAAATATTTTGTCCAAACGTGCTCAATGTCCATCAGTTTTCCTAAATATGAGTCCCTCAGCAACTGTTACAATCAACTCTATTTTGTCATTTCTGCCCTGCAGCTGTACCACTTCTGTAGTGGTTCCCAGACAATACATCAGGCACCTGATTGTGCCAAAGGCGTGCCCCCAGAACAGGCAGATTTGGCGTGTCTAAGTAATCCTGACAAATACGTGTACATCCACTCTTAGTCACCAGCAGTTTTTCAAGAAAGAAACCACACTTGCAGCCAGTTCTCTCTCTTTATTGACTTATTCATACATTCAAATGCTTTACATTCACACAGAGCCCAAAATGTGCAGTTTCCACAGCCATTTCCCAGACTTCCAAAACTTACCTGCAGCTTCTGCAGCACAGGTACTCAGCACTCACTGCAACCAACTTTCAGAGGAGCCATCGCTGAAGGTGCAGCACAGCCACTCAACTACCAAAGCCATTGCTGTAACAGGTTCAGGCTCAGCGACAGCCCAAAGAGAGGAGCGGCACACAGTGAGATCCTAACTGGGTTTGTCTGTGTAGAAGCAGACAAGGCTAATTTTAGCACAGTAAGCTGGGATCCAGCCGCTCTCCAACAAGATCAGATGGACTGCAGCTCTCATGGAAGCTCCAAATTTTTAACTTTGTTTAAAAATCGAGATTAAGATCTAGCCTAAAATTAGGTTTTGCTAGCTCTGCTTGACAACCAGAAATATTACTGCTCCCAAAAGGCATAAATTCCAGATGACTGAACACATCCATCCTACTCTAAGCAGAAGGTAGGAATCATAGCTACTCCTAGAATTCACACGTGGAACTTAGCCCCATCTTCTTTCAAGAGGGTTTTTCCCCTGTAAAAACAAGTTTGAGGCAGTTTAATATTGCTACTGGTAACACAAACAAGACAGCAATCATCACTAAACAGTAGGATGCTCTCTCAGGGGTTGTAAAGCTGCTCTGTAACAAAGCTGTTGGTAGTAACTTCCAATCCCTGGCGCTCCTGCAGCTGCAGATTTCTCAGTACTCATACACTCACTGAAGAAGACACTCCCCTGTGCATAGGATATCCCTGAGATATCTGTGCATTCAGATGCTTCTAGTTCGGCAGGCAAAGCACTGGCAATGTTTTTAATGCTAAGAATAGTGGATTATGTTTTCTAATGTCTCTACATCCAAAACCCAATTCCTCGTAGCCACATTAATGCATTTGATTATACTTTTCTGTTCCAAACACATATAAAAGTGAAGCATATTTTAAAATGAAACACCTAAGGACAAGTCACAGCACAGTAATCGCTAAGCATGAATTATCAAATCAGTATTATTCCTGCCCCAAATCTCCCCTCTGAAGAGCTTATTAGGCACAGCCAGACATATACCTTTTGGGAAAATGATCTCGCTAACAGTTGTATCTCCATACTTTCAGTTTTGCGCTCCTGTGAAATTAAAAAAAGAATTATTAAGTTTAAAAAGAAGGCTGTAGTAGCTTACTGGAGGGGGGAAAAAAAAAGCACCCAAAACCGGGGTAGACAGATAACCCGACGGCAGACTCGGTTTGTCACTTGCCACAGTCAACGACTCATACCCACAAGAGGGTAAAAGTTTTGCCAATTAGCAAGACCTGCTCTTCCATGCCTAGGAAGGGAGTCAGCCACACGCGGCAGCTCCCATGGAGTCATGGATCTCTGCTTCCCGCCCGCCACCCCGCCACGTGGTGGCGGCCATTTTCCCTTCCTCCCTCATGCGGGCCCAGGCCCCGCGCGGCCGGCCCCGGCTGCCCCCCGTCCTCCCTGTTAGGCTGCTCACCCCTTCATGGAGCCTACCTTCTATCTGTTATACTCCGCTCCTCTGCCGCTGTGGAGAACGCGCCCGATCCGCGAGCACCGCCGCCGCCTCTGCCACTTCACCCTCACGCTTCCCCCTCAGCA
>VRYO01000180.1:7687878-7943920 GCA_009812075.1 Sialia sialis
CCCTCAGGCGCCAGCGGCAGGAACGGGACAGCGGCGGCAGCGCGGGCTGGGGGCGGGACCAGGGCACGGCGCGCACGCACACGGGGAGGGCTCGGACGGGAGATGGGATCCATCCCTTTTCCCTTCCGATTCCTGCTGCTCCCCCATCACACCGAGAAGCAGCCCCGCGGGGAACAGGTTAAGGCACTTTCCGAAACAAAGCAGAGACTTTGGGTTGAGTGAGACTGCGAGGCTGCTTCGTCTGTGTAGACACACGTGTGTGTATGGTCGGTCCAGTCCTAAGACATACCTTAAATGCTCCAGTAATACTGCTCGTTATTTGAAAACCATGGCCTAAAATAAAAACCTTAGGCCATGACAAATGTGCTAGAAAAATGAAGCCGTCGCTCCAGGTGGACACAGGTTATTTTCCTTTTCCAGTCCACATCCACACCTTAATTTGGAGTTAGAACAGAGTAGAACAGAACAGAAATCTCCAGGGGGGAGGCAAGTACAAGGATCAGTCCAAACACCCAACCACATCAGGGCCTGTTGTTTAAGGCGTTTTCCAAATGTTTTTTAAACACTGACAGGCCTGGACCATCAACCACTTTTCCAGGGAGCCTGTTCCAGCATCTGAACACCTTCTAATAAAGAAATGCTTTCTAACAGCAAGCCCCAATCTCCCCTGATTACTGGAACTTTCACACCACAGCAGCTTGCTGAACTATTAGTAACAACTCTCAGTGCAGGGAAGACTCAAGCCCAACATGAGCTGTCCAGATGAGCACCCTTACTGTGTCTGAATCCTTCCTCCACTCAGGTTTCCCTGGCCTTTGGTCACCTTCCTGCTCCTGGGATTTGCCCTTGGCTGAATTGTGCTTTCTCCATCCATGTGGCCCGGAGAGACAAAAGAACAAAAAACAAAAGCTTTTACTTTTGAGCTCTAGGAATTTGTGGACTGTAAGAACTGTAAAGAAACATCATATGAAAGTAGATAAATCAAAGATAGAGGCCAAGAAGCTATCATTATCTGTAGCAAGGATCTTTCCCCTTTTCTTACTACCTGTTACTACTTTACTGTTTTTTTAAGAGATTACAGAAATGGGAATTATACCTCTTAAATTGCATAATTTCTCTGTAATGAATGCAGTATTTTGTTAACATAGGTTTCCTACCTCCCACACTCCTAAGCAGCTTTTGCCCAGCTAGACAAGTACAATTTTGTATTCTGTTCTGAATTTGTTTATTACAGTGAATTTTCCTTTGGATATTCATACCATCCTTAGAAGTTTCTCCAAAGAAAGCTTTTCTCATGGCTGTGTAGGCTGATGCATTGGCACAACTACTGAATCCCCAAGGCAAATTATTTGAATAAATTTTCCTTGTTATCTTAAAAATAGCAAACTCTGGAGATGTTTCTCCAGCGCATTAGCAAGTGCTGGCACAAGAAACAAGAAGTAAGCAGGAAGCAAAAGCAGTAAAACAAGCAGCTGCATAAAGCAGCAATATTCACTCACAGCCAGAGTAAGCAGTACTTTTCATTTCTGAAAACATTTCCTGCTGCTCCTGTGCTGCTGGATTGTGCTGTAGCTCAGCATCAAGCTGCAATAGCTGCTAACCAACCTGGAAAAGGACAGCTTCTGTGAACATGAAAATCACTTCCACACAGCACTACATTTTCTTATCAGAGTTTATTGTTGCACTTCAAATACCATGCCACTATCAGAATAATATCTATTTTTTATTTAAAAAAACTCTGAGAAAAATGTTTCCAGCAATTTTCATTCAATGTGAATGACAAGAGTATTACATCTATAAACATTGAAATATCTATTTAATTTCTTCCTGAGGAAGTTTCACATTTTTAAGCAATGAAAAAGGATATTCTGTACAAGATAGTCTGCAAATCATTCAAACTCATTCTTTCTGCACAAGTAGAACTGGGAAAATGTCACAGTATTCTCAGGAATGTTAGCTCAAATAATTAAGTGATTTCAGATCAGGCTCAGTGTTTACACCCCCAAATGGTCACTATCTGCTCAAAACCACACATTGCTTTTTGATGGCACTGATGTCCGCAGAAAGCAAAATTCAGAGCCATGTTTATGAAAATGAAGAGGAAAATCACCAAACCAAGCAGCTGTTAAAGAAATTGCTTGTGCAGTTACCATGGGGGGCACAGAAGCCATGGCTGTGCTACCAGCCACCATGAAACATCTGACTTGGACTAGCAAAGCGATTTGTTGTAACTAATCTGGTTTTTAATGAGTGTTAATACCGATGGTGTACTTCTGGGAATGAAACACTGCTTGCAGGTAAGCTGTGAACAGAAGAGGTTGCACTCGGTCAGATAACTCGTGTGCTATGACCTGGTTACTCAGCTGTGCTCCTGTGCATCCCTGACACACCCAGCTGCTGTCTGCATGCTGTGCTCAGCCTCCTCCCTCCTTCACCACGCTGCTGCACGCTAAAAGTGCTTTTTAAAGGCTCCTGTTAAATGTAAGAACACATTTTGATACAATAGTTCTGGAATAAACCCCCATAGTTTCACACCATCCTTTTACAGAGAACTAATAATCCAGCCAAGGCCATGCGTGGAGGATTTATTGTCCCAGTGTCTCATGGTGACCACAGATGGGCTGGAAAGTTCCCAGGGGACAATGTGACCAATGTCCCTCTCTGCCCTTGACTGCCCACTCATTCTCAATCTGTCAGGGCCTGCTTTCCCAGGGCAAGAAGAGGAAAGGGAATTCTTTAAAACAAAGAATGACCTAGGAAGGTGGCTGAAGGCCATCCCTCCTGCACGTAAGAGGCACTCAATCTGTGTTCTCACCCTGAAAACATCAGACACTTGACAGTGCCCAAGGTTTTTCCCATTTTCCTCTATTTTCTAATGCTGTTTCACTGAAGAACATGGAGTAACTGAGGCAGCAATGCACAACAGGAGCTTTGTGCAATCCCTGCATTTTTAAAACATTTGAATGATGTTACACCGGGTTTTATCAAGAGTAAAATCAATCATGACAGGATGAAAATCCCAAATATTTTCTACAGTTATTCAATTTAGCTGTAACAAATCTATATGGATGCTAGCAGGATGCACGAGCTGTCCATAGCATGCAGAATATTTGCTTTTACAGATGTTTAGAATCCATAGTGTTTCTTTTATCAAATAAGAAGTACTTTTAAGACAAGTCAGCTCTTGAGACAAATCCACCATATGACTGAATATTTAAAGTGAAATGAAATTCTCATTCTAATAAATAATAGAAATGTTCATCTTAAAAATGTCTACTCTAGTAGGTCCTCATCCTTAATCATGCATATTCCCTTAGCAGAAATGTGCTGCGTAAAGAATATAGTTATATACAGCAAATTTGTCTAGATTTTTTTTTCTTTACAGGCCTATCAAAACCACGTATTACATAGACAAAATCAATAAATAATAAAGATTACCAGTTAGATGTACAGTAAGGATCTCAACATCTGTTTTCTATTTAGGGAATAACAAACTGGTTCCCATCCCATTACCTTGAAAGTTAAACTGCGTGATTACAAAAATGGCGTAAAACAGCACTGAGACATACAAGTTGTTCCACCATCTGATGCATGTTTTTAAGTATTCACCCTGAAACAAATGATGAACACATTACAGAGTCCTGCATAAAGCCTTACATTTAATACTCTAGTTCTGTTTTGCTTTCACTAACCCTTCATGCCTTTAGAAACACTCAGAGCCAAATTTCAGTGAGGAGCATTAAGGCCACACTGAGCTCAAGTTTCCAATGATCTTCCTGAACTTGTAAGCATTACTGATTAGACTTTATCTCCTCTCTAAACTGATGTATTGAGAGATGTATTGTTGAGAACCATCACATTTATGTCTGCTTGCAAGGGGACATTTGTGTTTTCCTATGATTTGAGTGTAATTTTCTATCATGATTACACACTGTGGTAATTTTTGTCCTCTCTAAAGCTTATTCCTAATATTTAATACCAAACAGGTTAAATATAGCTGGAAACAGAAATGGTATTTTCACCTGGAAATCTGGTAACTTTTGCAGCTGACATCATCTGAAGGTTGCAGAAAGATGCTACAGTTTTAATGAGGTTGAGGGGGAAAAAACATAGGTTAAAAGCAAATAAATAAAGGGAAAAAGTAGTGGTGCAAATTAAGGCAAAAAAAGGATCCATTTCTGCTTTTTAGGAGTTTTTCATTCATTTCAGTGGATTCACTCCTGGCCCAGAGTGCAGAGTTCAGATCTGACTGCTCACAGAAGCAGGAGTGAAAGCCTCTTCCTTGCACTGCTCCACTCTGGGTCACAGTTGTTTAAGTCCAACACTGCAACTTGTGTGCTTCACATATCCAATCCAATGTCTTCTCAGGTAATTCACATCTCAGTCAATATAAAATCAGGCCTATTAACTACACACAGAAGCCCTTCCCACACTAAGGGTTTGTTGTCACCAGGTATAATCACAGGTTCTGTTTGGCTTGTTTGTGGTTTTCTTTCTGCACCTGTGGATTGCAGATGTAGCTGGGTGCATTTTTTGCCATGCACAGCTAAATGATACATGATAACTGCACTGCTCCCCTGTGGTTGCACACACTTTGGGCATTAGCAAGCTGATTCCAAAGGCAGAAGCACTCTGGGCACTTTGTGCTACGTTAAGTTATCCTATGCAACACAAGAAATCCTAAGAAAAACTGCCAGTGGTCCAACAAAGGGCTACAAAAACTACATGAGACATAATACTTTACAACTGATATACAAAAATGTGAGTATTTACCATGAAATTGGACAGGTCATGTATCTCTGACACTTATACCAGTTGTAAATAACTTCCACATATGTGCACAGTAGTCCACAAGTCCACAGGCCCAGAAATGTTTATGACAAAGATTTGGCCCACCAGAGCTCTAAAGGAACACATGTATTTTTACAATCCACATGCCAGCATATGGAAACAATTTCTATCCTTTACACTTTTCTGAAGAGGTATATTTTACAAGACCTTCTGGTAGCTGCTGCAAAGTTCAGCTATGATGACTCAAGTGTGGAAGGAGATTTCAACAAGCTCTTTTCCAATGCTATCTCACTTTCTGTAGCTCCTGTCTCAGCCACGATGGCAGAGGTTGTCCCAGTTTGTGGAGGAGTTTTGACAGTTCCACATTGTGATCTCTGTAGTAGCTCGATAGAAAGGCCCTGCACTGATGGACACAAAAGAACAGGATTTTATTTATTAAAATGCTGCACTGCAGTTGCTGTGAATTTGAGGTTTCAAAATAGCTTTTATTAAAAAACTTTACTTCCTTTATGCAATTTATCTTGTTTTATGCTATCGACTGCATGCAAGGAGCTGAACTCTGAAAGGTGATTTCAAGGGAAACAAAGGTTGTCCAAAATCAACACCAAAGTCTTAGTCTTGTACATTTAGAATCACACTGAAGGTGACGGAGATACTTCTATTGCAGTGGGATTGAAATAACAGCTTCTGAAATGTCTTTGTATGTAGACTTACATAATTTAGCAACCTCCATTTTCAGAAGTATTTA
Source organism: Sialia sialis (assembly GCA_009812075.1). NCBI lineage: Eukaryota > Metazoa > Chordata > Aves > Passeriformes > Turdidae > Sialia > Sialia sialis. The sequence goes on from VRYO01000180.1 coordinate 7,693,418, forward strand.
GAGTTGAAAAAGATAATTGTTTGCAAAAAGAGTCTCCTATCTCTGACCAAAATCCTGCTCACCTAATGGTTTTGTATCACTATGACTCTACTAAAGTGAAGTTATTTATAATTTAAGTGCTGTGAGAAAAAGTGCCAACTTACCTGGTACATTAATTCTTTACTGATGTTCAAAACTAAATTTTTATTTTAAATTTTTATTTTAGGCAGGCAAAATGGAATAGCAATGCAAGACAGAATCAACATGAAAGTTACACTTGGAATAGGAGACTGAACTGCCCTTGGGTACAGGCTGCAGCATTTGATCTGACTGAAATGTCTCCATTTCAGCACTTGCCTGGGGAAAGTATTTATAAAATCCATAGGAACAGAACCTAACTCTCTTAAAACTGGATTTTAGGAGTGCCTGCATTACATGTCACAGCCCAACTAGTCTCAAAGACAAGAGACCACATAAATACATTTATGTGATCATAACTGCTGCTCAAATGCACAAAGCAAAGGAGACAGGACTTCAGGAGCAGCATGTTTAGCTTTCTAAGGGGTGCCAAGGTTTAGAATTTGCGGGGGGGTTTGCTGCTGTTGTTTTTTAATGACTTAATCTTCACATATGAAATAAAGAACTGAACGTCTATGCAGCCCACAGCCATCCTAAACATTTCCTTTGTAGGGAAAGGCAGCCAAATAATTAACACCTACTTAATTTTGTCTTCTCTCCCTTCTCATGATTTTGCTTGTGTGATGTCCCCCATGTGCCAAGTGAATCCCTGCACAATGCCAATTAACATCACTGTTTACCTCAGAATCCATAGGAGGGTATTTTCTGCCTTTGCTCTTTCCAAGACACTTGGTTTTTCCTTCTTCCAAGAGCTGACACCAGAATCCTTTATGTGAATCAAACCTGAAACAAACATTGAGCAGAGTAAAATCTGTGAGTCAGTAAAATCTACATGTCAGAACCCAAAGAAGTGGATTTTACATTCCTGACTGATGTAACTGATTTTTTGCTAATTCCAAAGATAAAGAGAAAATATTTTTATTTGCTTTCTGTTTCTGCATATCATCATTCCATATTCCACTTGTGGAAATAAAATTAATTTGAGTCCATTCAAAATTAATATGCCATTTTCACAAAGCAGCACTTGAACAGTTCTCAACTTCTGTAAGAGCCAAGTGGCTCAGTGAGTAATTCACAGATAATTTAACCCTGAATTGTGTTCTGAACAAGTCACCCTACTGGCAGCTCAAAGAACTATGTAGGGCTTTATTATGCAGTGAGCTGACTTACAGACTAGCTGGTATTTTAGGAATGTAGGAACATGTGAAAATGATGAACTAATTAACTCACGTTAGGGCTTCAGAGTAATTATAATGAGGAGAGACTCCCAGAAACTTCTGTACTTCATCCATTACGGTAGATGGGTCAGTCCTCAGCTGCTGTCCATCAATAATTAGCAACTGTAACAGAAAATAAATGGAAGTTTAATTTAAAATTCATTCTTTTAGGCTTGCAACTTGAAACTTCCACCCCTGTCAAACTCCTTTATCATACAGAGAATACTGCCCCAGGAAACAATAATGGGCCCAGTCTTAATTGCCATGATCATTAATGACCTGGGAGCAGGGTAAATATCATCTTAATTAAATGTGAAATTATATTGCATTGGAAACTGTTGTGGCAACAGACAAATAGCACCGAAAAATCTAGAAAGATAAGAAATACTCTCAGGAAATTGTGAGAGACTGGCCCAGCCAAAAAAAAAATGGTATTAACGGCTTTTCCGGATAAAACATAATGCTATCAAGGCTGATTCTTCACTGTTACTATTGGAGGTAAAATCTGGCAAAAATCTGCATGACAACGCTATTAATCAATATTCACAGGTTATGTGTGCAGAAAAGCTAATGAAAACACTATGAGGGGAATTTCATACGAGAGTCAGGATATTGCAGCATTGTGCATCTCATGAAGAGAGATCCAAGGCTGGCTGAACAGAGAGTGTGTGGAGAGTAACAGCAGCTAGATGCATCAGAGCTTCCTTGGCACACTCCAGGAAAACAGAAGGTGCAGACTCCAGCCAACTTGTCTCAGCTACAAGAGTCCTGGATAAACAGAAGGTTGGGATTGTAGCCAACCTCCCTCTAACTGTTATGTGGGGAGCAGTGCCAGACACGCTGCCAATGTCACACAATTCCATTCTAGAAATAAATCTCTCAAGGAGATACTGACCATGTGATGCTGTCTGCCTGGTCTGCTGTTACCACATGATGTTCAGGGCTTAGCATGTGCATCTTTTGAGGCTTGACCTTACATGGGGCCAGAAGGATGGTTATGATTTGTAGGATATCCCTGACATCAGCAAGACTTGAACAAAGGTAAACTTTTAGGAAAGCATATATACATATATATGTATCTATCTACAGGATGTCAAGAGTCTTTCTCACCTGGTAAGGTGGGAAGTAAGTGAGCCATCTCTCAATGTGGGTAGCATACCATCCAGGTGCCAGGCATCTCTTCTGGAGAGCTCTAAGCTCAGAGGGGGCTCGTGGGCCAGCTGTGATCACCTGATAGAAGCTGAATTTCAGAGCTGCGGGGTCTTCGTGGGATCGCTGATGCTGTAAAACCAGTGAAATTACTGAGACCACAAAGGCTGGGGAAACAGGCAAAACTGGGTGCTCTCACTGACAAAAATTTCTTAGCCTATCATGTATTTTGGGCATGAATTAGATAATTGTGTCTATACTGTGTCTACTCCTTCTATATGCTGATTACATAAATTAAGTCATCAGTTTTACATGCTTGCATTATAGATAACTCGACAAAATGGCTACTGGTATTTTAAACCTTAAAGTACGCCGATCTCAGGCCATGGGTGATCACAGCTGGCCACTGACCATGGGGATCTGTCCCAACAGGATACACAGAGAGGACTCAGGGTGCAAACCTGGCCTGTTGCTGGCCCAGGCTCTCCCAGGTGCGTACCTGGTACCAGGAATAGGCGCGGTCGGACGGGTCGATGAGGATGGTGATGATCTTGGCCTTGGGGATGAGGGAAGCAGCTCTCTTGGGAGCTTCCTCAGAGTGGAAATAGTTGGCACTTTTCTCAAAGAGAAAGTCAGTGGTGACATTAGAAGGAGTGGGGAAGAAATCCATGTACCTGGGAAAGCAAGACCATCCTCAGAACTACTTAAAAATCACACCAAGGCTGATAAATTTTCTAGAATACTCAATTAAAATAAAGTCTAATTGCAAAAAAAAGAAAGCAAACAAAAGTTTACATTGTATCTTTGATAATATTTTACTTGGTACTAGCTTGCTTCTCACTACATCTAACTAGACATTGAAGCTAGTTTTTTTTTTAACTGGATAAAAATGTTACAGTATTTATATAAATCAAAATTTGCAAGTTCTCACTCTTCAGTCAGAACAAACTGCTGAAGTCTAAAGTAGAAACTGAATTTTCTAAATCTGGCCTTTTTCTGACACCAATTGAAGTGCAATACTGTAAGAAAAAGCTTCTTAGTATCAGAATTGCTTTCACTGAGAAGAGTAAGAGGCTGTTTATATGGGAAGATGCACTGAAACAATCCCCCACAGCTTCATCAGGTAAAAGGTTTCTGAGCAGTGACAGAATTCACTTATTTCTCTGTGAGTAACGTTTTTGGGGAAAATTGGGTGGGAGCTGTTCTAGAGTTTTTGTGAGCTTTCCTCATCCATTATGAAGCTGTAGTTAAATTCCTGTAATTGCTTTGTCATAGAAGGATTACTCTATTCCTGGCCCTCAGACCACTTCTTGTTATTGCTGGGAAAAACAAAAAATAGGAAATTTTGGCCCTCTTGACTTTTCAGTTAACCTGTATTGAGAAAATAAATGTTATTTAAACATCCTCTTCTGAAGACCAAGCTTAAGGACTGAGATTTCCTCCAGTGCTTACACTTCGCTCTATTCACACAAGTGAGCTACTTCCAGTACAAATGAAGTGTTCTTGTTGGTTTTGAAATTGTAACCACTGAAGTCAATGGACTTTTATTTCCCAGAAGTACTAGGGCTGATTTGATGAGAATGATGAAGCTGTACCCATTTTTACTCAGAAAATTATTAGAAGCTAATGACTTGGCCTGACTGTGTGGGCTCAGAATGCTTTACCAGGAAAGAAGGCCAGCTCTGAGGGTAAAATCTGCTCTAGATCATGGGTGGAGTTATTATGCTGCTGTAGTGAAGTCCTGGAAGTAAAATGGTAAATTTAAGCCGATGAGAACTACAAGCCTTTAGCATCAAATATAGCACTACACTGAATTTTGGACAAAAAAAAGTGAATTGATTATTTAGGTAACACAGAAAATTTGAAAAAAGTACAGGTTGATGTGCTGTCAGTGAAAAATGGGAAGAGACTGTGATATCAAGAAGTTTCCAAGTTCAGGGCCAGCATTTCTGCTGGACACACTAACTCATGCTCAGTCCCTCATCCATGAGACGATTATAAAATTCAGTCAGGGCAAAGCTCAGAAGGCTTTAGAGAAACTTATCCAAGAAATCTGTAACAAAGCTTACATAAAGAAATGCAGGACTGGTCTGTTCAGACTTCTCCATTTCAACAAATGCAATATCAGTTCTCACCTTCTGTCATGTCTATTGGAAGCCTACAATTTATATCTACACCACCTTCAAAATGGCAATACTGAGATTCTGAGGGTTTAAAGAACTCTCTTCTGCTTCTGCAGTTGGCCCTGCCCTTGAATGCAAGACTAAGAGTCAGCTCAGGGATAAAGCCCTATCTCCACAACCGTAAACAAAACTGAACTGATTGTAATTTGTGATTCTTGCAAGAATCCCAGCCAGTTAATGGGCTAATGAGGAGAGCCCGTGTATCTAATTACAAAGTGGCAAGCTCATTACAAGCCAGCATTGACATACACTATTGGACTAGGTGGTCTGAGAGATGTGCCTGGCAGACAGAATGCAAATGTAAGAATTAGGCAACTACACCAACAGGGAGTTGTGAGGATCTGACACTTAACTGTGGGGACCTGGCAGGGCTGGTGGGGCACAGAGTGGGTGCTGTGGTGAGAACCTGTCAAAGGGACGTGCCTGGTTTAGACAGGCACTGAGAGCTGTGTGCACCAGAGCCAAGCTAAGATGAAGGGAACCCAACGTGTGTGGCAGCCAAACTGTACCTTAGGGAAGTGGATAAGGCAGGAGGAAAGAGAAGCAGCACAGCAATTTCCCACAACATGAAAACATTGATTTTGTGGGAGAACAGGCCCGCTGTAGTCCATCAGAGGAGCTGCTGTGCCTGAGCAGCCATTTCCCACTGCCAGCCACTCACCCAGCACCTCTCACTGGCACAGCTGACCCACACCCTGCCTGTGACAATGTGCTGCAGCAATTACAACTCTGGGAAAACAAGTGGCATACCAACAAATTGGATCTGATCTGTCTGCACTGAGACCACAGAACAGCGCTCAACCTGTTAATTTTATGGATGAATACAAAGTCAAAGGCAATAAAAGTATTATCCCTTAAACTGGGGGCAAAATAAAGAAACAAGACAAGAAATCAATAATCCTTCAATGGTGCTCCCCTGGCACTAGAGCATGTCACCAGCTTTCCTGCTGCAGTGCTTTACAGTGCAGCACTTTGGGAAAGCACAGGAACCAGGAGTGACCTTCAGGAGCAGCTGTGCCTGAAGGGAGCCACAGTGAACGTGGCAGCAGGGACCAGGATGTCTCAGCACCACTTACTGCCCCACACAGACACATTCTCCTCATTACCTGATCTTTAAAGAACATTCTGGCAAGCTTTCCCTGCCCCCATGTTTTGTTATTTACATTATTGGTGCTGTTATATCCTATCTAAAAGAAGAAATGCCTCTTCCTGGTAAGTATCTTTCCTTTTCTCTTAAGCAGTAAGATTTCCAGGAACATAACTCTTGTGTCCATATATTCCAACTAGCAATCATTACTGTCCCACTTTCAGAGGCATGTGTAGTAAGAAACACACATTTTGTTACTGTACAGCACATATTAATATCTGGATATTTCCAAGAAAGCCTACAAAAGTTAGTGCATTTAAGACATTATGTAAGTAAGATCATTATTCACTTGCATTTATTTCTCATTTCTGAAGGACACTGAAGGTTATTCCTTCTCTCACTTTATATATGCACAGTTACCATTACCAACAGTATTGTCATGTTTCTATTGTTCACAATATATAAACTTTTATATTTATACTAATAACCCATCTTACCAATCAATCCCCCTGTGGTAGTTATTTCTATTAAAGAACTGTACCTCCTCAAAGGTTTTTGGGCTGGGGGAGTTACTAATGATGGAAGGATGCATGATCAGGAACAAATACAAGGCTGTGGTACCTGCAAATAGGATAAAAGTTCAATATTTAAAATAAAAATACACGCACATATTTTTGGGGGGATCATAGTTGCAGATGGGACTAAGTCAGCTTTATTCCTTTTCATTTCACTGAGGGGATGTTGATTTATATCACCTAAGACCTTGTGCTTTCTGAGCTTTTAGAATTGGGACATTTGAAGAACTGTAAATAGTTAATACAGACACTGGCATGCCAGTGTTGAAATCTGTTTTCCTACTTAAAATAGCCATATTTTAAAAAATAATGATTTACGTATATGAGACTGTCACAAAAATAAGTTTAAAATCTTACATTCAGTAGCTACTGGGGATTGGTGAAGATGAAAGGAAGCTTGCATGCAATTCTCTGATTACAGAGAAGAAAAATAACCATTGAGTCCATTTATAAACTACTGCAATCTTGTAATTAAAACTGTCCATTAGGGCTTCTTGACTTGAAAAAAATGCCAGGAAATAACAAGATTCTATAAACAAGACACGTGCAAAACAAGAACCTGCAATTCATAACCCAACCCATCTGAAAGATGTCTCTCTCCTGTCCTTTCCTTTTTCCACTTTGACAAGAGCTTGTCTGTCTTGTTCACCTCTTTATCAAAGTTTACTCATTTTGACATAAAGCCCCAAAAAAACTGTCACACACCTGAACCCTGCATTTTCAGTGAGTACTGACTGCTGCTGTAACTTACTTTATTAAGCTATACTTGCATGGTGTCTGAAAATAAAAAACTGCTGTTGGATGGTCAAGATCTCTACAGATCAGCTGAGTCACCAGGGATTAAATCTTGGTGGAATAAAAGAAAAATCTCACCAGTTTTCTGGGGTCCTACAACCAAGAATTTTGGCAATCGATCGCAGGTTTTTTCCTTAGACCAGATATCTCTGTGCCGTTTGTCATCACAGGGGTTCTAAAACAAAGAAAACTCAGAATTTCCTTGGCAATCGCATTTGAAAAGGTTCTTAAATCCATCCTATACATATGTAATTGCCCCATTCCTGTAACAGCTATCAGATGCTGCATTTTAAAACTAAAAGAAGTTAATTATGATTTAAGGCTTTCTATTCCCAAATACCTATTCTGATCTTCCAATTCAAATCAGCACCTAATATTCATCTTTAATCGTTGCTGCTTCACAAATTCAGTTAAAATTTGTTCTGGAAATGCTACTCACAATTTTTGACACTTGTTTGGCAATACTGCACTGAGATGAAGACAATTATCTCCCTGTATCCCTCTGAGGCTTAAGAATATATATCTGTATTCAAAATCACATCAATTACGGACAAAATACACCACATGCAGTATGTCTTAGTCAATGTAACTTAAAAATGTCTTTCTAAGTAATTATATTTTTTCAAGTAATTTGGCTACAGGCTAATTTCCATTTTTAAAACGATTCTGTCTTATATTATGCAAAATCCTTGACATTTTCCCCTCCAGTTCAATGTTTTATTCAATATCAGCATGAATTTCAAGATGCATATTTAAGTAGAAATTTGCCATCTCAGACCCTAAGTTGGCAATTCAATATCCAACAGTGGAAAATATTTTAGTAAGCAAGCTTAAATATATTTTTATGTTTGATTTAGTAAAGTTTGCTCCTTAGAGTATTTCTACCAAGCCACCTTAGTAAGATTATATTTGGGTTAATATTATCACTGTCAGGACTCAGGTATCTACAGCTTCTTGGCAAACTTCTTCCTTGGGCAGCTCCCAGCCTACTGTGAATAACTTCTGACCTATCTCATCTACTTCCACTTGACTATTCAGTGTATCCATGAATGCTCTTTTCTCTTTTAGGATGCCCTCTTCTCCTTACATACTTTGAGATAAACTCGTTTCTTTAACTTCTAGAAGGCACATATAAATTTGCTTGTCAAATGCTTTATTCCTGTTAGCTCCAAAAGGAGAAGAGAAATAACACAACATGCACTTGCCCGCCTTTCCCCGCATTTTTAAAGGTGAGTAAAGTCACAAATAAAACAAACTAAAGATAATTTTAGTTACACATCTTCATGCATATAAATTTCACAGCCTTTTACAAGCAACAGAGAAGACAGTCACACCCTGAAGCTTCAGTCGGCTGTTTTATGGAACCAATTGAAAAATCTAATTGCTTTTCTCCATATGAAACTGAAACAAACAATTTAAAACAAAAACAACATGACAATTCTTTTCTGATCTCTTGCTCAGCCTTCACCTGCCAGAGAGGGTCCTTCTGCTCAGGGAATAGCTCAAAATACTTGTGAGCCAGCTGGACTGGGGGAAGGGTTTGCAGTTTCAGGTTTGTCCAGGTATGAACGAAGTTGGCCAGATTGACAAAGGTGTACAAGCCCAGGCGGTCGTTGCCGTAATTAGACAAGTGTGTCATGAAGATGCTGATCTGTGGGAGACAAAAGGAAGAGCACAACTCGAGTCCTGGCATCACTAGATGGCAGTGCAGCCCCAGGTAATGTCAATGTCATTTGCATTTTGCTCTCAGTCAGAGCAGCAAGCCTTGGATCACATTCACACAGCCCTTACTACCCTGGCCCCTCATTGAATTACATCCCTCTGCTCAAGTCAACTCAATGCAATCAATGAGGAAAAAGCTCCCAGGAGCTCTGTGAACTGCACGATGTGCAAAGCCACCCTGGGGGTGAGCAACACTGACAGCACCTTTATGTGCATGTACCTCACAGAATACAGCAAAAACAATATCCAATGCTTTACTTTCAGAGGAATACAAATGCAATGTTAAAATTGTAATTTCTGCTTTCATGGAAGAGGAAAGAAGCCACAGACTAGGGAACCAGCTGAACTCTACTGCTGTGACTTGAATCTCCTGGCTGCAGGTCTATGTTTTATAGAGAAAAGAAACAATCTGAAACCTGAGTACTTTGGAATAACTGCATGGAATATTCCCAAGCAAGAAACACCGAAAGTTTTAAGGCTGCTGGTATTTTACTCTCCCAGTATCTTCCTATGAAGGTGATAGCCAGATCCACCCTCCTGCTGCAGCCCTTGCTCCAACTGCACTCCCAGGGGAAGCAATGCCTGTGTGAGGGTTTTTCACAGGAAGGACATTTTGGGTACACCTAAACTGAGCTGATAGCAGAGCAGGAATGCACAAACTGCAAGGATGGGCTCTCTAGGATTGAGGAAGGGCTGCAGACAGAACCCTCTGTTTTCTACAGCGAGACCTTTCCAAGGTAATTTTTCACTGATGACCCAGTCTGCTCTTACACTGAAATCTGTGACCCCTCTCCTCCCCACCAGTGATTTCTTTCCTGAAGTTCTTTTTAAAGTAGAACTCTCCCAAGATAAACCCTCTAGACTAATTTTCATTAAAATATTCGAAACATGACTCTTTTCATAAATAAATCTGCTAATGCCATGAATGAGCAATTTCTATTTAAAGTAAGACCCGATGTAAGCCACTTTAAAAAAAGAAAAGCTTATCACAGTCATAATTCTGAAATGAGTTTAGGAACTGAAGTTAAATCTTTTGTAAAGGAATTCCAGTCCTCAGCCTAAAGAAAGAAAAAGAAATTAATGAAAAGCTGCTATTTACAGTAAAACCAGAAGATACACACTGCTAAATCATGAGGAAATGATCTTTCTTTGTGAGCAGGACTGAGAATGAAAACCCCTTACCTTTAGGCACCAAATGTATAACCTTTTCAAGTTTCCTTTCTTATTTCAAGTTCTAAAAGCAGGAACAGAGCAGCCACAGGACCACGTTGTCCTCACTGAAGTCACAATCAGCAGGTTTCCATAGAAAATGTTAACTTGCTTTCCTGACAGCCCCTTTCTTTCCTACACATGGACTGACCTCTGACATTTTTAATGTCAATTCACCTCCTGGCAACTCCTCACCTGCCAACAGCTACTGCACTGCCATCAAAGAAAAAGCGAGAGATGTTGAAAAGATTGCTACTTCAGGGAAAATATATTTATTCTTTCTCTGAAGAGAATATCACTGTAATTTTAAGAATGTCAGTACAGGCTGAGAAATTGACTGGACATATCAATAATTTCCAGCATATAAAACTGTGTCAGTGAAGAGGAAAAATTACCAGAGATCTAAGCTCCCATTTCAGTTATATTTTTCAAGTCAAATACTTTATGGTTAATTATTTACAACACAAAGATGATCAAATGCTGAGTGAAAACTTAAATGCCTCAGTCTTGTAAGGAAATCCATACTTAGCCAAGCAGATGCATGAGCTGATACATGACTTGACATTGTAGGAAAAGATTCTACATGTCATCAGAAATATCAGATTGGCTGAAGGGGATGGTGGATCATTCCCACCTTCCCTGGGCAGAAGGGTGGGAACACACAACAATCCCCTTCCAGCTGCAGGTGGTGCCATTTCACACAGGACAAAACAATGATAATTTTTTCCCTTCCATACTGGGTTTATGATGCTTTGATTTGCTCTATGATACCATGTCCTGAGTCATTCAAACAAGTTCTAATTAACAAGAATCATTAGTCTTTCTCTGCAACTAATGGCATGCTGTGCTTCTAAAGATGTACTCTCTTGGAACCACGATCAAGGAGCTCTAAAAGGAATCCTTTGTGGCCATGTCCCAAGGCTAGACTCAGTAAATAACACTATTTGTTCAACAATCTTCGACCTCTGGGAAATGCTGTCAAATACAAACACGGCTTCATATATTTTTTTCCTCCTTCAATAGGGAAGCAGTTGTGAATGGAGTTATATTTACTCTAACAAGCATTTTAACCTCCCTTTCAGATGAAAAGAGCTTATTTGATTTTGTTATTTCCAGCACTCTTCTCAAATAATTTCTTTCAGGCATCTCAGCATTTTCTTTATTTCAGCGCAGAAGTATCACCCTTTTTTAGCTGTTCCTCATAAACAAACCATCATCTTGGTTGCACTTCAATGCACATTCTCCACAGGATTTAAAATCCTTCACTGAAGGATATTGAGGGAACTGAAAGGGAATGCAGACAAATTTTAAAATGATGGTTTGGGACCAAATCCAGCCTCTGGGCAGAAGCTCCTTTCCTGCTCTCACACATTTTCAGATCACAACTGCAAAGGTGCTCTCTCCTGTGCTCTGCCTTCTCCTTAGCATTTTCTCCTTCCCCAGAGTGAAAGGACAGAGGTTTAAGTTTTTTTGCTCTCTTTCCCTGGTCCTGGCTTTATTTGGGGTTCTGACTGGTACTGCAGAAATGTAGGGAAATGAGAACAAGCACTCAGGAGAAAGAGCTTTTATCTTTTTCACTGCTCATTCTGTGCTGCATATTTCCTTACTACAACATTTCCCAATTACAGGCAATAGCTTCTAGGTTAAAAAAAACAACAAACAGAGTTGAGAAGGAGCTGCTGCTATTAAATCATGTCTTGGGAAAAGATGAACTGGCAGGATCTAATTTATGTATTAAGAACAGAGAAATGCTTGACAAACAACTTACACAGAATGAAACAACACAACAAGTTATCCAACTTCCAGTGATGGATGGTAACTGGCTGGGTATTTAAAAAAAATACTGATCACTACAAAATCAAGATTGTTAGGATGCTGCACCTATTGAAATTACACAAGGACACAAACCAAGCTTCTGGAGTCCTGGTAACAGCTGCTGTTTCCTGATGAAACAGGTGCCTGCCTCCCAAAGGAATGACAATACCATTCCCAAGAGTGACTAGCCCTTCCCAGGGCTCCTGGCTTCTTCCCCTGAAGTCAAGGGGTCTCTCAGGCTGCCAGGGTGAGACCCCAGAGCAGAGAGAAGGCTCTTTTTTCAGCAAGGGAAGTGGAGGGAAATCTGAGACTTACGGGACACTGATGATCTTGAAGAGTTTAATTATTTTGGCATTTCAAATCTAGAATTAGAAGAGCTGGTATAAGAAAAATACAGGTAATAAGCACTTATTACATAGTGGTCACTCATTTTTTAATCATATATATATATATATATATGTTGTAGCAAATTCCAACTTGAATAAGTTCCTACTAATAATCAGACATCAAGGTATTTTAGTCACAGGCACTGTGTCACCCTCCTATCTGTGCAACATGACAGTGCAGCACTGAGGCCTCCCAACTCAATGAAGTTATGCACAGCCCTTCAAAATGAAGTTAGATTATGACTGACAATTAATTCTGTGGTCTAGGCTAGGCACTAGCAGCAGATGCATTACCAATTTGGAATATAGCTGGTATTTCAGCTTCTGAGCACATGTTTACAGACCACAAGAGTCGATCTAAATCTCAGAACACCTATATTCCAATTCATTTGGCATTGTGCACGCTCTCTTTGCAGCTCTGCTATTGTTTCCAAGTTACTCCAAACAGTTTTGTTTCAGGTATTCAGAGACTCAGTAACAGCAGGTTTTGCTCCATTACACTACCAAAGTGATGGAATAACAAATCAGAGCAGAGTCAATATTGAATATGTGTTTTTAATAGCTGAAAGACAGTCCTTTCAGACCTGGATGCTTGCAGAAAACCTGTGTTCAATTCCACCACAGAGATTCCAGCTTGCAACTCCCGTTTTAGCCCTGAGGTTGTCCTGCTGCTTTCACAGCTGCCATGGACCTGTCCACTCACAGACTGCCAGTGAGTGGAATTCCATCTACAGAGCGGTGTCTCCACCATAAACAGGATGGAGACCCATCTCTTCTGCTTCTCACACTCAGTACAGTTAAGTAAGAGGTTGTGCCAAGCAAGATGGACAGAAAGGGAAGATCTGGGTCTGAATGTCTTTGATTTTGATTTTCTTCTGTAGTGCCAGTGCAGGGTCACATTAAGATACAGCAGGTTCTGCTGATGCTCATACAAATCCTCTCATTTTCAGTGCTAAAGGAGATAATTTCTCCCTTGCTGCAAGTCAATTAGCTTAATAACAGCTCTGCTCACTGCAACTGGGGAGAGGTAAAAATTAGAAGAAAATAATACTTAGAACTGAACACACACAAAGATTACAATTATTTAAAGATCAATCAAAGTGCCTAAAGCATTAACAGCCTTTCCTCTTCATCAGCACTGCTGTAACCATGTCAAGAGCACACAGCTGGCTACACATTAGTTTCATTGTTGGGCTGTCAACCATCTGAAGGCTTTCACCCAATTCCTCTCCACAGGGCGTTTTCCCTTTTCTTTCTATCTGCAGACACACAGTATTTTGCAAGGAAGTGCATATAAGTGCACATAATGCAATTACTGTGTTCTGTTTGTTTTTCTTGGGGGCAGAAAAGGCATAGAAAATTTTCATGAATTGTTGGTTACCCTTAAACATTGATCTCGTAGGATGGAAAAGCTCTGGATCTGTATCTTCTTGAGTTTAAAGGACCTGAGAAGCAATGATACAACTGATAGCACTGTCTACCCTGACCTCTTCATTATACACAGCTCAAAAACTAATGGCTCACTTCCTTCAAAGGACAGATTTAGGTAAGTGGTACAATTTTGTTCTAAGAAACACTGAGCAGGAATTTGTTTTACTAATCCGAGAATTTAACTGGATATTGCAGAGAGATGAATCTGAAATCACTAAAGATTCTGACAAGTTTATCAGTAACAACAATTGCTAAAATGCTTTCAAGTCAGTACAGTGGTACTGATTGTTACTGAAAACCAGTAGCAATGTGAGACAATAAACCAGAGATGTGTCTGACTGGATAAGAGACTCATCACTACACACTTCTACAGTGCACATTTTCCTTGTGGAAAATTTCCCTAGCTAAATCTGTGCAAGTCCCACAAGCCCCTGTAAGTCAATTATTCAACTGATAATGTGGGAGAAATAATGCCAGCATACCAATAATACAGGCTGCTGAAGCTTGCTTTTTCTTTCCCTGTGAAACCTTTTGTGCAAGATCCTGATACAGCACCATCTTGCCCAAGGGCCGCTGCAGTCAGCAAGATGTTTAACAGGAGACAGACACAAAGTATTATTTGAAGAGTGGGTAACAGTGTTCTCTAAGTGCTTAGGCTGTTCTTCAGCTTGATGGCACTTCAGAATTCAGGATGCCTTACAGGAAGAGTGTTCAGGATCACTTCCCAGCCGCCAGTGCAGGGGCACCAATGCAAACCACAGAACACAACCCGCCAGCCGTGAGATTTGCTACTCCAACAAGCCAACTGCTGCTTGCCAGCTACACAAACAGCATCTGCAGAGCACCATTTCCTGGGGCTTTCCATACCTGCACAACATCTGCCTGTACAGTGCTCTGGGAACAGGGCCCTCACACTGGTTCTCATGACAAAAACTCAGAGCTGCACACGCGGTCCTGTGGTTTTGGGTGGTTTATCCTGCACATGGTGGTCAATCTGCAAGGAGGCAGAGCCTCTCTTACACCACTGCACAGCCAAACCACTGAGAAATGTTAGGCTTCATTCTTAGGGGCACTTATTTCAGAGTAGGGCATTCAGTTCCTGAAGTCTCTTCACTTCAAAAAAGGTATTTACTTCCAAATTAAATATAACGCAGAAATTTGTTAAAATGAACATTTAATCCACAGTCATTTTCCAGGTTTGGAGACTAACTATTTATGTACTCATTACTGAGAACATTGTTTAGCTGACATTGTAATGATTCATGGTTAGTGTTTTCTCCTCTTAGTTTTCTATCAGTGAAAAACAGCATTCTGAACACACCTCATAATGGAATTTTTTCATCCTCAACAGCTGGATGTTTCACATAAAGAAATACCAGCAATTTAAATGAAAACACAAGAAAGCTTATGGAATCCAAAATACCACTCCATCATCAGACAGACTCCTAAAGCCACTTAGTCTTCATTTTAATATCTAAATTTTTGCCCAACTCTGAACTTGCAAAGTATGGCATAAATACATGCAAGACCCAAACCCCACAAAGACAAACCTTAATATCTAAATTGCCTATGTGCCAGGCTAATGCTTAGAACTTTAGGAACTGCTTATAGGCAGATATTTACAAACCAGATGCATTGTCTTTTCAAAGGCACTCCTTAGAAGGAGTCTTGGGCAGATTTTTGCCTTATGTTCAGTTACAGTTATATTTAGAAAACACATCATTTAACTTTTGTTTTTTTACCCTGGATTGCATTGCAGATATCATAATTTTCAGAAGTAGGTGATCACACAGTCTTCACAGCAATGCTTGAATCAAAGACCTAATTGTAATGTATAAAAAGACATTACTGTACTCACATTCCAGGATGTCAGGCAGACATGATGAAATCTCCATGATGAATATCAAAAATCATGGATTTTCACTGCTTGTTTCCCCCCCCATTCTCTTCATTCTTCTAACTTACAAGGCTTATGCCTCAAGCACTCATACTAAATTTTGCTGCTTCCCTACACTTTAAAACAGTTTTTGGCTACTGTGGCTGTATTTCAATGTGGAATATATTTTGTCCTGACTCACAATATTGTCTGTCCCTTCATCTAATTTGCTGACCTAGGAACTTCTAGTCAAAACCCACATATTGCCCAAGTTCTGCTTTTGTCAATACCCTCCCCACCCAATGAATTTTCCAGGTCTCAGCTCTGTTAATGTGGGGTTGGAAGAAGATAGGCTTGAAGGTCCCTCCACCCTGAACCATTCTGTGACTGATTCTCTGCTGTGCCTGGCATGACACACATCAAAGCCCGGAGTGCAACCACTGCCACCCTCTAGAAGGGAACCCACTCATGTGCTAACAAGGTTTTTATTTCCTAATTCTGCTTTGTGAACACGAAAAAGGGGAACAAAAAACAGTAACTGGTCTCAGAGAGCCAAAACTACAGCCTGAAAGAATCAGAGGCTTGAAAAAGACACCTGATATAAATTGATGAAGCAGCTTTCAGAAATGGTTTTCCTTTGGACTGCATTACATTGCAGAGGATTCAAAAAGGGTGCAAAATATATATGCTGCTCTTCCAAAAGATTTGAACGCAATTATGTTTTGCTGCCTTTGGTGTTCCCAGTGACTAATTTCTACAGACCAGCACAATTTCATTTATATGTTTGATTTGGACCCCAAATGAAAACCAGATCTCAAGCTTGTCTAAAAGCTCACTTCTGAGCAGCTGACCTAATCCTGTGCCATTCTGAAGTCCTACACTGCTCTCTTCTGTCAGTGCTCTGTAGTTTCACCACCCCATTTCTTGTTTATCTTCCCTTGAAGATAAATGAAAGGTTAAGTAGATGTGGCTCATTTACTCAGATCTTTCCTTTGAACTGTGTGGTTCTTTCACTTGGATCTCTTCTTTGAAGCTGCTATGAGAGAGCAACTGAAATTTCTGAAATTTCCTTGCTTGCAGCCTTCCCACCTCACTAAGTGCTCCCAACACTCTGCATCACAGCTTTGGCACTGCAGAGAAATGAACTTGACCTGAGATACTCACAGCAGTCCTTTACATTCAAATTCTTCAAAAAATTACATCTCAGGCTTCTTATTTTATGCCAAAAGCAAAGAACAATACAGGCTGGCACTGCTGCATTACTAACAAAAAAAGAGTTGTCAAAAAAAGGTGGAGACTGCTTTGTACAACTAAGAACATATATTAGATCTTTATTTAATTAACTGAAAAAATCAAAAAAACTCACTGTCAGTAACCATTACTGTTCAGGAGACCCAGCTGGAACATTCAGTAACTTTTCCTTTAATTAATTTCAAAAAAAAAATCAAGATTCTGCTGTACTTACTGGATTGAGAACCACTGTAAAGAACAACTCTCCTCCTTGAATACTTTTGTCTAATTCCTTTGGACCTCCAGGATACTCTTTATAGAAAATGGTGTGGGTGAATAAGCCACAAGTCTGTCGAGGAAGCACCTGAATTTATGAAACAAACATTAAAAATTCAGGAGTTTGTACTTTAAATAAGATGATAAAAGCCAGAGAAGTAACATGTAACAGATAATTGCTGGGTATATTTGGCCTCTCAACTTCGCTGGAAATCAATATGCATCTAGATAAATTATTATCACTAAAATCATAAAAGCCAAAAATTCATCACATTTCATTTGAAACTGGAGACAGATCTCTATCAGCAATTTACAATTCCAGAGCCTCCTCAAACTCATTCTGTCCATAACATCCCATCCTAAATCCAAGTATTTGAAGTCTAAAGTTTTAAAATGGGAAAGATAATCTAAGATATTAATCAGTCTATATCGTATCAATCAGTTCCACTTTTATCTGAATGATGGCTTTGTTGTAAATTTAAACTGTAATTTGGAAAGCAAATTGGGTTGTTTTTTTTTTTGGCTTAGGCATCACCACCAGTATTTCTACTCTGACACATGGGGAATTTTGCCAAAAATGCTCATCTTATAAGGAAGATTTACTTCTCATTTAACTGTGCTAATTTTTCTGAAACTGGCTGAAATACACAGTACAAGCAAAAATATTTTTAAATACAATCCAAGAACAAATCTTTTGAATATGAAGAACTACTAAATGCACTTATGTTCTTCATCAGAAACTCAAAATATTTTCTCCTGAATTCAGAAAATAATTTACTGTGAGTATTTCAATTATGTCTAATCAACAGCTGAGTATGGATATTCACACACAAGGTTTAACTGGGATTGTTATGACAGATTATCTTTTAAAGCATACAAATGCCTTGTTTGACACAGGCTGTGGCTTTGTAGGTATACTCTCTTATTTCTTGCAGTTCCATTTCTCAACAATTTTTTGGGACGTAGAGAATGCTGTGATCATGGATTGTAAATTCTGTGTTGTCAGAAAATGTATGGAATTCATACATCTGCAATAAACCTGCCTAATTTTTTTAAAAACCTCAGGATTTCATTGAGGAAATATGAAAATTTTTCATAGAGGAAGGGAATGAAGCTGTACTGGATGGGAGGTTCTCTGACAAATCTTACACAACTATGCTCTTGCTGAGTGTATTCATTACTATTAGCCTGCAGATGTAGAATATTGATGCATTTGCCCTGGAGAACTGAGAGCTTGAGACTCCCTCAACAGGTGGTTTTATATGACTGGTTTTGGAAATAGATTTTTGGCTGCAGTGTCCTTGTGTTAAATCTCATAATGTGTCTTCAAATGACGTGTTTTTACAAATATTTATGGAAGGGATTTTTGGAGATTCTGAGTCAATCTGTCTTCTCCAAATGCTTTGTGCTCCCTGAGTACATCCACAAACCCATTATTTTACATGCAGTGATTGCTTTGAGGAGAATAAACTGCAGCTCAACCCTACACTGGTTTTGAATACAGTTTTCTTCCTAGATTTCTGAGGTAACTTTTATTTGCTTCACCCAAAAATAGACCAAAACTTTAAAATATTACTACTTAGCTTAGCAAAGTGGTATCCATGGCAACCTGAGAACAATATCAGAATTCTGTTCTAAGTGGCAGTGCTGTCTGTGCTCTCAGCCTCCCAAAAGTGCTCACTGCAGCCAGAGGTACAACACAGGGCCCCCATTCACTGCTCACCCACACAGTCCAAAAGAAAGTTACTTGGGAAGATGCCACCAAGTATTTTGGAGAGCTGTTTTGAAACACTTCTGAGATAATACTGACAAGAAGTGAACCTGAAATCGCCTCCACCGCAGTGCCCAGACAGCAACAGCACAACGCCTTCTGTGTCAGCTGTGCACAAGCCCCTCCTTTGGCAAATGTGGCTGTCAATGACAGTGCTGGGAGGTGTGTGATTCAGGAAAACAGTGGGATTTGAGAGCTCTTTGGTAGCCTGGAGGTGGTGTGGGGAGTGTCTTCCTTCCCTGCAGCTCCTGAGGCTCTGGGTTAAACCAGGCTGCAAAGCCCAGCCTGCATTTGTACATGGCAGGAAGCCAAACAAAGGCAAGCATGCACAGCTCATAGGGAAGACAAAAATAGGAACCCACCCAGGTCCAGATTCTGAGGTGCCACAGCCTTACTCTTCTGCAATTAATGGTACCATGCAAACTGAAAACCTGATAGAAAGCTAACCCAGCTTATTGTGTCAAATGATGCAAAGTTCACTTTTTCCTTGAGCTCTCAGAACCAGCATTACCCACAGGACTAGAGCAGTTACCAGCCTGTGTCAGCAGGGTGCCTGGATGCCAACTTCATCAGCAGAAACATCACCAGCATCAGACTGACTTTAATTAACAAGACACTGTCAAACATCTTGCTACTTATGAACAGAATTCGGAGCTTCTCACAATGTGAACTTTCAGGATACCCTGCTTTTCCACTTACAAGGAAATTGCTCAGGAAATGGCAGAGTACAAAAGGAACATCAGCAATACGACTCACCATGATGTTTTTGTGGATGAAGCCTCGTCTGTACCTTGCAGGTTTCAGATGTGGGTATTCTTCTGTGCTGGTAACTCTGATGTTCCAGACCTTTTTCCAGGCATCATACAGCTGAACATGTACTGGATAGACTCCTGAGTGATGTGGAGCCACTGCATAGCCCAAGTCAGTTGGAATACCGTGTTCCTAAAACATGACAATAATGGCTGCACTCAAAAAGTTAAGAAACTTGATGGTTTGGCAATTCTCAAATGCTTTGTTTGTGAAAGGCCAAGGTCTGAAAAGCAAGTAACAGTAATAACAAAATATGCTGATCTGGAAGGAGATGGAGGACAGCATGGTAAAGATGAAACACTGGATTTTAAGACAACAGGCTTTTTAGGAAGTATTTTTATGAGTAGGCAGGGAAGAAGGATATAAATGAATTTTACATTGGTTTCTTCGATCTACATTAAACAGAAAGCAGCACTCTTTCAAGTTCTTGCAAAGAATTTGCTCACAAACTGATTTCAGAGAGAAAATCACTGGCACATACTCAACACAACACGTAGCATTTGGCAGCTACAACTACAAAACCACAATTTCCACTACACATCCCTTCACAATTACTCGGATCAGGAGCTGAATTTCAAGAGTCACTGCATTTTCCCTCTAGTCCATTCAAAACACAAATCTGTTTTCAAAAACCAGCTCAACTATTTCAGTGTCATGTTAAAAAAGAAAGATACTTGGAAGAGTCTCCAGGCAAATGTTGCAAAGTGAACCCTGCTGTAGCACATTTGCTGTTTTTGAAGACTCCTGGTGTTTCTTGTGTGTGCATACTCACCTCATTCTTCTCACATCCAATGCATTTTCCTCCAGGTTACTTTTCAAAGGAACAGTAGCAGATATTCCTTGATAGTCTGATCAGTGGAATTCACAGTCCATAAGAGATCATTTTGCCATGATTTAGGAAGACTGCCCTTGCACTGCCTTTGAATTCTTAAGAATTTTTAAAATGTCTTGAATTGATCTGCTCATCTTCACCTTATTTCCCAATCACACTGTGTGTGCAAAGCATCGGCTGATACCTGGATACTTTGAATAAACTAGTAACCAAGGAACATGAAAATCTCTAGAAGAACAGGTGTGTGATGTTAGTAAAACCATTTATTGTGTGTAACACACAGGCATGGTTCAATCACAGTGGAGAACCCCGAGTCCTCTATATTCCTATGTTCTTTAGGAATTTATGGCACACATAAAGGGCACCATGTTTAATCTGCCAAACAGGAATGAGTAACATCTGCCCTCCTGGTTTTACTGCATAGAAAGAGTGGATACTCCATCAGTTATGCCATTTTACACTACTTAATTCCATCACAGATAATCTAATTCTTCTTCCTTTTATCTTTCCTACTGCCCTTAAGCAGGCATAAACATCAGGAAGGAAAATCTTCACAGAACATGTAACGAATTACATTCTCTGACATTCCACTGCATCGCCTTCATTCATCTAGAAACAAAAGTCTGATTTTCTTAAGGCTTCTCCCTCAAGTTTCACAATAGGCAGTAATAAAATGTAATCTAAATCTTTCACTCTAATAAGGGGCCTATCATCTTCAATGAATGAGTGTCTCCACTATTCCTTACTGACTGAATTCTCCACTTGAGCACCTCCCACACAATACACACATAGAGAGGATAATGCACAAGGCATCAGCAGTTTTGGTCTCTTTCAAAACTGTGGCTACTTTTCTCTGTTATTAATTTAAATGCTCTGAGCAAATGAAACATAATGAGCAGCTTCATGTCTGTTATGTCTAAACATGTAAAAAAACTAATAGGAGGTATCTGTAAGCATTAAAAACACTGAAAGTAGAAGAAAATGGCAATTGCTGAAGTTAAAATAAACAGGGTTGACAATGCATTATCCTTATAACACTCTTTAACAATTCCATCCTGCACACTAATCCCAGAAGGTGGCTTAAGTCACACCAGAACTACAAGCACTCATTTTATTTCCAGTGGAGCTTGTATCAGTACACAGATTCGTATTAACTGCATACAAGATATTTAAATTGTCATGAATTAAACACCTACTGCAATGCTTTCTTGAAAGGAAACATTCAAGTGGAGCTGTCCTGTAATTGTACTCTCAGTACAATTAACAGCAAACTTGGTGAAATCTTTGTGTGAAAGAAAGCATGTGTCCCACTTCAAAGTCAAGTTGTCAAATAAAAAATTTAATTGGCTGACAGTCAGGTCTATCCTGCTCTCCTGTGATACATGACCGTGAAGTGCACTCCTAGTTCTGGTATTTCAAATCCCCCTGCTCCTTCCAGGAACAAAGCCATCACCTGCCAGCTGAACAGCAACTAGTGGATTTTGAAAAGGAAGAAGTAAAATTAGGCTGTTGGAAGAGCAGATGCAGTTGAGCACACAGGTTATGTCTGCTGAGGTATTTTGATACAATTAGGTCTTAGCAGCAGAATCCCCTTCAGAGATTTATGTATGGCAATTTTGTTTTGGCTTATTGTATGAAATCAACTGTGATCTGTTTCTCAAACATCCTCAGACCTAAAATCTACTTTAATTTTTTCTTATATTCTCACTGAAACATTTTGATTCAGAGCTTTGCTGTGAATAAATAATTAGTAAAGGCAATGCTTTTCAAATCAAGTTTACATAAAGTTGATCCAAAGGGAATATATAAAATGTTATTGGGTATCACTGCAGAATTATATTTTTGAAAATGTGGCACGCTTACCTAACCCAAACATCCAGTGGTTTCACGTTCGATACCTTTCAATGGAGTATTTCTTCTTTCAGAAACTTTTTTTTCTAATCTAAACACAATAATGGTTTCTGAGTACCTAAATTAAATTTTAAAAATGCAAAAAAGTAACTCACTAAGGCAAATTTTTTGTTGAGGATCATCTGCTCCACCAGTGAGGACTCATTGTGGAAGAGGTGTGGCTGCATGTGACTCCACATGTGGGGAAACCACCAGAACTCATCCACAGATCTCAGCAGCAGATCGTCACCCTCATCCTCCTCCTCAGTCCCTGCAGAAAAAAATGAAAACAAAACAAAACAAAAAATCTCCAAGCATTTCTGAAGTAAAGTTTCTGGTTTTATTATGTTTTCGGAAATGTTGGAAACAGTAAGAATGATATTAACATAATAAACTGTGACCAGTTAAAATACTTCCTGCTGAGGCACTGGTGACAAAATGGGACAGCCAGGAGCAGTTTGCCAGCCCACATCCTATTTAATATTCTCTCTTTTATCTCTTCTATTTCTTTAGTGGGTTTAAAACAAAATTATTTTAAGGGATAATATATATTGCTATATTTCTGCAGTAGAGATGAAACAATCACAAGGATGAATTGTGGTAGCTCAACAGATCCCTCAGCGAAATCAATACAGAATTTTATGTGACTGGTGGAATTTACCACTCAAAAGCAGACTGAAAGGAACTAAATTTTAATAAAAGGGGGAGCCATTTAATCTGTTCCACACCAGAAGAACACAGCATACTAAGCCCCTTAGACTGCTACTTATCCTCACACTATACAGAATACCATCAAAATCAAAGTAATTTTAGTGTTTCATTCTTACCTGTGTGATAGAATTTTCCCGAAAATCCCAGGTTGAAAGTAAAATTTGTAATCTGGGCTCTCAAAAGATTCTGAGTATCAAGCAGGGCCTGAAAAAGAAACAAGCCAGCATATAAACATATAAACCGGTAGAAAACACAACCTGGCACAGAAATTTAATATCACAATATAAATATTTTTACAGTTATGTGCCTTTTCAATTGGTTTTGCTATTTAAAAGCCGCCCTTTATGTAAGGCAGAGCAGTACAGGTATTTTTATTAGCACATAAAGATTAAAGAGCACATGAAAACTCCATCACTTTCCTCATGAAGATGACCAGCTATTAAATGCTGGGTTACTCCCTGAATCATGAGCTAGGAAAACAAAGGCACAAACAGAGAAAAGACCTTCCAGTGGTCACTCAGTAAAGCTGGGTCACAGCCAGGAAGGCATTTTGGATCTCTGGTGTCCCCAGCACTGCTCCATTCACAAGGGTGAAGAGCACCTGTCAGAGTCACATGTTCTCAAGGACATCCACAGCACTTCAATCATGGTTCAAAATCATGGGCAATGCAAAAGGAAAAATCTAGAGACAGCAAGAAGCTAAATCAACCCTATTCCACATCAGAGAACTGGATTGCAGATTCCCCCAAGTTGTGACTCATTTCTCAGACAGTGAGCACACTGACTGCCAGCATCTGTGTACTTGCATTCAAGTAGTACAAACAAAAAAACAGCATGTAGGAAGAAGGGGAAGAAGCAGTGTTCATCACATGCAGCTTCACTCTTTGGTTTCAATATACTCTTCTTGATTTGTTACTCCTCACATTTACATATTACACTTCGGAGATCTCTTTTAGACTCTTACACCCTGCTGTTCTCTCATTCAGTCTTTCAGGTGGAACACAGAAACCCAGCTTTCCAAACTCAGCAAAGCAAAAGCAAAAAAGAGAAAAGGTGATCAAAAAGTTTTCCAAGTCAACATACAGTATAGCACAATGATTTTAATAAAGTAGTTGAAAACAATATTGTCAGGGAAGAGTAACTGTGTCATGAATGAGGAGCATTTAACTTCACAAAAAAGATTAAAATGACTGGAGATTTGCAGAGGTTGAAAGGTCTACTAGGCACCCTACTCTTGAAATGCAAAGACAACTTAGTGCCTTGAAAACCATGAGCCAGTAATTTCCATTATATAGGTGATTTGCCTACAATTATAAGCCAAAATACTAGGAAGTCCAGTCCAGTTCAGGTATGAGGTACAGTACATTCAACTGACAGTTCCTTAAAATACGAGCCATTTTAGAGACTGAGGCAAGAGCCACCTTGTTAGAGCACACAAGCTCTTCTTCAGGTCTTTCCCAGAGCTCACCTGGTAAAGATCATCATCTTTCACTGCAAAGCCTGGAAACTGTCCTGTGAACAAGAGACACTCCACAGGAACGTGCAAAATGAAGCACAGAATGGAGATAATCGCAAACAAGCTCCAGACTTATGAAGCACAATATTAAGTGAAAAATCTTGCAATGCTGTAACGAGGGCTCTTCCACAGGCTGAGAGTGCAGAGATCACTGAGGAGGCTTCTTATTCTAATTAGAGGCAGCAAATCTGCCCAGGATTTATAGGAAAACCAACCTTGAGCTGCTCAGAACCTATTCAATGAAATAATTTCCTCTCTGCATGGTTAAAAAGGTAGGAGGCAAATAATCCAGCTCTTCTCTAAGTGAGGGGAAGGCATCCTGAGCACAGCCTGACAGCGAGGTGGCACGAAGGGCTGCTCACTTCTCTCCCTCTGCATTAAGATCTGTGAGCATTTTCTGAGCTGAAGGTTTTTCCTGTACCTTTCTAACACCTGCCCAGCTTGTCACCTCCAGTCTGCTCTCAGCAGGATGGAAAACCAGAATGGCAAACAGACATTTGAAAGGGAGGAGGGAAAAAGGTGGCAAGAGTACCAAGGTATTTCTGTAACAATGCAACACAGAGTTCACTCCTTCCCTGAGAATTACTTTTGCCAGCGTAGTTCCCACCTTCTCACCTGGTGTTGGGAATGTATCAGTTAATTCTAAGGGTGTACCTGCTCTGCCTGTGAAGAGGGATGCCACAGACCTGCTGTGAACCACTCTGGGTACAGACAAGCCGAGCTAACATTTCAGTTGTCGTGCCTATGATTATTTTCTGGGCGACTTGACATTTTACTCATCTTTCAGGTTCTAAAAACAAAATGTTAAAACTCATGAAAAATATACAGCAGCAGATGGCAGGGCCTATTACTGTGAGTTTCCATCAGAAAGACAGAAAGAAAGAAATGTAGGGGGACTGGAAGCCTGAAATTTCATTTCTACATGCTGTTTCATAAGCTGAAGGTAAACTGCTGGTATTTTCTGGATATTTTATGATTGTTTATGAACAGGCCCCTCTGGGTATCTGTATGAGATGTTACATAAATACACAGTACTGAAGATTTTATTTTAAAAGCATCAAGTCTTCATATGTTTATAAATAATTCTTTAGTACATGTTGTATTTCTGATGGTACTAAAAAGAAAATAAATGGCTGGCTGCATAATCTCTTTCACATACACAGCTCCAATGGAGAACTTTGTTTTGAACTTCTCCTAAGCTCACAGACTAGGTTTAAGAAATTCCTAGTGCCAGAAATACAATCTAAGCGTTCAATATATGATGAAAGACTTCTTTCTTCACTAATCGTAAAAATAAAAATCATCAGAAAAAGACCCTGTTACAATTCAAGGGTATGACAAAAGTTACCCAACAGCAAAAACAACAGATTTTCTCATCTCTCAAACAGGACAGAGGCATGAACAGATGACACAGGCTGTCAGAAGTTTTTGTTCAAGTAAATCGGATGAAAAGCCAAGGATAAAACGCCTATCTTCAAACCTGCTTCCCACTTTCAGAGGCAGGAACCCATCCTGCCTCCTGCCCTCAAATATCTCAATGTGACTTCACTTTAGAGTCTGCCACAGACAAGCTACAAGCGTCAGCCTGTCTTCAGCAAACAGACAGTGGCATTTCTTCAGCATCAACACAAATATTCAGACTCAAATGCCTTGACTGATCAAAGGAATACATCAAGATTGCCTTGTTGAACTCTGGCTCACCAAAGAGGAACGACGCCTTCTTTGTGCAGTCACACCAACATATTTATGACTATTTTCCTGTTGAAAAGCTGCTGAAGAACTCAGGCACTTGAAAAGAGAAATAGTTCAATATGCTGGTAACTCTACTTGTAATCACGTACATTTCAACTAAATTGGCAAGCAGACAGCCAGAGCTCACAGTGCTGCAGCATTCCCATCTTACACTTCTCATCAGTACATGGTTTCACATCAGCAACAAATGCAAGGGCAGCTCCACCATTTTCCAGAAAGCCCTTCTCCTCTTTTTTTGGGAAGCAGATCTCATCTCTCAATGCTTGCTTGCTTAACTGTTTTACTGTCTGACAGTACTATCAAAGGAGTCCTTAAATTAGGAATTATTTTGCTTTTGAGTAAAATTTCTCATATCCTATTGGCTCTTTGATACAGGCAAGGACCTTCTGAAAAGGAAGGACAAATTAAGACAAAGTGTAATGTGAAGCAGAGCAAGCCCCCCTATGGCAGCTCTTATCCAGAAGTAAGTTTAATTTTTCCATGTTGTATTTCTGAATTTCTGTCTGTAACCCCTGCAAGAGAGGGAAGAAACAGAACTGAAGCTGTTTTCTGAGTGGAGTTCTTGGTGTACAGAGGTTTAATGAGCTGTAGCTGATGCAATGTCATTTTACTCTGCACTTTTGGGGACATCACTTAGCCTTTTCCTGCTCTGGAAGTGCTGCAGCACAAGCTGCTGCTCAGGTACTTGCACTTCCCCTGCCTCCCTCAAATTCCCCCTCCTGCAGAACCTGGGGTGCTGGGAAGCAGCAGGACAAGCAGGAACAGAAGACAGCCTCAGTGAAGGTCCAGCCCAAGTGCCTGGAAATCAGTATTTTATGGGGCTGTTTTGCTTCTGAGGGAAAAATGATTCCTTCACTATAAATTATGCATTTTGGAACATCATTAAAATGCAATGACCACTTTCTGGATTTCCAAAATTAGCAATTTGACACCCATTACTATAAACATTTAATCAATGCAGGAGAAAGAATAATTGCTTTGGGTATAGGGATGTACCTGAAGAAAACATTTTACCTATCCTTCCGACAAAAGGACAAGAAAGCTTCATTTGTCTTTGTGCATTCTCTTAGCAGAGCTGACAACACAGAGAGGGCAAGAGAAAAAATAAAAAAACCCTTCAGCTTTTTCTGCAAAGTATTTTGCTGGCGGAGAACACATAATCCAATTTTCCCTCTACGTGCCAACAAAGTATCAGGCTGGAGCCCAGTTATGTGCCCCCCAAGTTTTACAGTGTCCAACAGAAGAAAAAAATTCAGGAGCCACAACTTCATCTTAGGTGTCTAAACTTAAGCATCCAGTGAAGAATTCTTAAAATATAAAGGGCCACTTTGGAAAATGTTGCTCAAATGATTTCAACCAAAAGTTTTTTCATCAGGACACACTGTTTTAAATGTCACTGGGTCTTCCTTTAGAGCTGCTTTTTTATCAAATAAAAAAATGATCTTGATGATAGTGCAATTACGTATTTTCAAGTCATTAGGCTCTTTTATCTAGGTAAATCATTTGCACAACCAAGAGACTTCAGAAATATTTCTAACTTCCTACACCGACTTCTCACTTCTTGGAGAGGAGGCTGAGGTACCAGCTAATGAGAACTGAGCTAATTACGTCAAGGTAACTTGAAGGTTATAAATACTTGCTGCCAATAGCATTTAATAGAGCAAAGTAATTAGCATGCTGTTTTCAGGGTTCTGTCTCAACTTCTGCTTTATTAGCTCTTAATTAAACTGAACTTAGATGAAAGGAGTTACTGTTACTAAACAGCTAAACGATCTCGTTATTTTGCAGTTAGCAGAAATAAAATCCTGCATTTCTTTTAATTAAAGGTCAAAAAAATTCCAGGTCAGTTGAACCAGAACCAATAAAACACCCTGCTTCTACCTATTTTCCCCTGGATTTTGATCAGATAGGATTCAAAAGGAACCTTGCTCTCTGCCTTTTTACCTAATACTTGACCTGCTTATCTAACACCAAGTATTAAGAAGTCAGTTCTGAGTGTAATAGAACTAAAACCACCAGAGTAAAACCCAAGTGGCTCTAAATGCATTTACAATCTCTTGGTACTTTTAAGTGTTGTGATCTGATGCTGGTCAGTACAGAGGTTTGTGAGGTTTGTTAGCCCCAGTGGAAGCCCTCTGGTAGCTAAGCTGCAGTCACACAGAGCCTCAGCCCTAAGCATGACAGGCCATCCCTCAGACGCTGTTCCAGGTCACTTCTGGGCCACTCTGCTCTGCCTGCTCAGTCTGGCTCGTCTCCATTGCATCCCACCAGCAGCAGATCAATTCTAAGGGTTGTGCATTGATTTGTGTTGACACTTATCTGGCTCCAGGAAATGTTACGCATTACACCTCTGCACCCCTCGTTAGCCAGCCCACACTTGCACAGCTTCACATCCTGTCTGCAAGGGTGCACAGTGCTCTGTCACAGATTAAACAGTGCCATGGCTGCTCTGTCTAACAGACATGTATTTTATAGCCACCCAGCTCAGAAAGGACAGAGGTTGTGATCTGAGCTCCCAGCTCCACATTCATTATCAACAGCACATTTGCTCCTTATTTAATGCTTCCTCACAGGCCAGTTCTCGCTGCAGGCAGACCTGGCTGCAGGACACAGGGGGCTGTCCAGGAGCTCCAGCTGCAGCACATCCCAATCCCTGGCTGGAAACAAGAGGCTCAGCCCTGGAAGAAGGTCAAGGCCTTATCTCTGAGTAGCAGAGAGCTGGGGGGCTCAGCTGATGTGCAAGCAGCTGCAGCAGCTCTGCTCTGAGCAGTCTGTCCATAGCCACGTTACTCTGCCCAAAGCACCAACGCTCCAGAGGTGCCACTTCAGGCCACCTATACACCATGGCTTGTGTACGAAAGGTGATGTTCTGTAAAACCTACTTGACCATAAATGTGATTCCCAAGGTGCAATAGGCTGCAGCTCCTTTGGTGCTGCTGCTCAGAACCTGCTCTCCATGTCAGGTCTCCAAAGCACATCCTTCCCTTCCTGCTCTGCCCCACACTCCTGTGCAGGCAAGAAAGGAACAGTGACCTCATTCCAACGCCCTGCCAAGGACAGGGACACCTTCCACTGGACCAGGCTGCTCCAAGTCCCATCCCAGCTGGCTTTGAACACTTTAAGGGGTGGGGTGCCATGGCTTTTCTGGACAGCCTGTGCCAGCCAGTGCCTCACCACTTTTACTGTAAAAAAACTCCTTCCTGGTGTTCAGTATAAATATACCCTCTTTCAATTTAATTCCTGGACTGGCGGGGCAGACTGGGAAATAAAAAACAACCCATTCCATTTCTTTAGGTAACAGAAGTAAAAATGTGGTGTCAGTGGTACATATATCAAATCCAAGAGAGTGTGAGTATGGCCTTCTAGAAAAACCTCAGTCTTACTTGTATCTTCAGCGCCAATATCCTCTGGACCTCAAAGCCTGAGCCTGGACAAAAAAGACCCACTCACCCTCAAAAGGCCTACAAGGCTGTGCTTCCTGCTCAGCAAAACTTGAAATAAACAAGTTTTCAAAGTCTGGTCTATAGCATTATCTAAATGATCAGAGTTCAAAAGTGAGTGAAATTCATCTGTTTTCTCAAATTCACACAGAATTCAAAGCATTTAAATTTTGACACTGTTTTCCCACAGAGTAACAGTGGCCACAGGTACAATATAAATCTGGTACAATATCAATCTGGTACATGATGACAGCAAAACTCAACTCCACAGACCAAGGCACAACAAGCTGCTATTTATGTACACTGCAAGAAGTACTGGAGACTACAAGTGATGTCTAAAATGCTGACTCCAAGCAAAGAGAAACACCCTGGGGTTTGTTCAGTTCTCAGCTGATACTTCTACCCCCATGTAAGACTAAAGCACAGCATTTGTGTTAATGCTGAGTTTTGCACACTAGAGAACAAAGACTGAAAATGATTGAAGACGTGAACTCTGTAAGCTAGATAAAAACTAAAATAAACTGTTAACTCTCCCAGCTTAGCAAAGCACAACAAAAATCATCCCATCACTGGTATATTAAATAAAGATTATTCCATGGGCTGGGCAATGTATCAATGTCACAGTTCATCCACAAATGCTTCTTAGATTTTTTTTTTAATAGAGCCAAATAGATTCCTCTGCTTCTAATACTCTATCTGAATAAAAATAGCTATCTATCTCTGTATCTACATTTCAGGTGAGTTAAGGAAAACCAAAAGCTCTTTTTCCATGTTTCAGCTTTACTGACTAAGAAAAACAAACATCTTTTAACAAAAAAATTTCATTTTCTCACTCTGTCTGAAAGCTCCAGGTAAGATAGAGCTGGGAATTCAGTCTTCAGCTTGCCCACCAGCCAAGGGTCACAATTTATGGTTTTTTCCTTCTCTTTATGAGTAGTTCCTAAAGTTGTTGAATGAAATTCCCTAGCTACATCAGCATTGGTATCATAGAAATCACAAAAAAACCCCCAGACCTCCATAAAGTAACAAATAAACCTCTTTTCTCAAGCCATACTTACATGATTATATGTAGCCAACACAGAAATACATAAAATAAGTTTGTAAGAACTTGGACAGCTTCATTGGCTCCCACACAGTATCAAGTCTAAAGGATGTAACTGGAGAAAATCCCAGGATTTCAGAGAAAAAGGGGAGGATGGTTTTGTTAGAAGTGTTAATACACACCTTACCTGTTTTCATGAATGCTTATGTTTCTAAATGACAAGATGACAAAAGCTAGGTGTGCCTAGATCAACATCCCAGCTGGCAAAGTCTTCACTTGCAGCCTCAAACCAACACAAAGGAATCCAGCTGAGCTCTGCATTTGATTTACTGTATGAGACTGAGAGCACATCTTAACACAAATCCCCTGCCAATACTATATTCCTTCCAATAGCATATTTCAGACTCTTTTGCCAAATCTAATTTTTAAAGACTTACATAATCCTTCTACTTCCTTTTGGATATTAGTCTCTATTCTGCTGCTTTTGTTGGCTACTCAGCCTGCACTTAAATATCTCTGTGCCTTACATTAAATATTTTATCCATCCTCACTGTTTATACCCTGCAGACATCTGCAGCCTATTGCTTTCTGCTTTGGTCATCCTTACTGAATTCTTCAGCCTTTATTTTTTCCTTTTTTTGCTCAGATGTTTCCTTACTATTCTGGTGTCTCTGAGCACTCTCCAAATATTTCTAATCAAGTTGTACAGAACTGAGCACAATCTAGCAATCTCCTCAGTCAGTAAGATGAAGTACTTCACTGATGTAAAATGTTTTACATAGTCTGTATGAATTTAAAACCAGTTTATACTACAAACTGAGAGACATTTCAGTATTCATCTTGTCTCAGGATTACCATTTTCACCATTTCTATTTTAACAATGGCAGGGGAAAAGGACAAGTGATAAGAGGAACATCTTGCAGCATAAAACAACATTTTTTATAAAAACGTAAAATTGATTTTCAGCCTCCTTTTGAGTGCCATCAGCATTCTATCAAAGACAGCTCTGAGGTATCTTTAGTCCAAGTCCACTTTAAAACGGAGAAGAGGCACTTGGCTTATTCCCAGGATTGCTAACACTAAAAGGCAAGTAAATGGCAGCTTGAGGAAGAGCTGTGGCTTATGTCATCAAAAATGCAACCAATGCTTCCAAAACAAACTTGTCTCCTTTGGAAGGCCTTTGCTGTGTGCATTTACTGACCTGGGTTGGAATGAATGTGGAGAGCATTCCTCTGCATAGCCTTTTTTTATTTGTCCTCTCTACTGTTTCTATTTTCAAATGGATTGCAGTGTAATTTCTGCAATATAAAGTGGTTTTAAATTTAATTTATCACTTATCTCAGATATGAAGCTACATTTTAAGGAGCAACACTAACTCATCTCCAGGACTGCAAAGTAAAAGAAGGAATCTCCTAAAGAGTAACTACTTCTAAAAATTGGTCGTAAGGTTTTTATGGTCTGTGCACAGAAAAAGGAACTGGAATTGTAAATAGATAGGGAATTGTTATTCCATGAGGGGCTACACATAAACTGGCCATCAACTGCTTTTCCTTCACTTGGTTTTGTAAGCATGGCCACCAAGAATCAGTCATGTCATT
Source organism: Sialia sialis (assembly GCA_009812075.1). NCBI lineage: Eukaryota > Metazoa > Chordata > Aves > Passeriformes > Turdidae > Sialia > Sialia sialis. The sequence continues at coordinate 7,725,848 of VRYO01000180.1, forward strand.
GCACTGACCTTCCAGACTGAACAGGAGAAGCAAGGCCACTCCCCATGCTGCTGTAGTGTAAAAAAAAGGAATTAATTAGGAGTGCCACTTCCACTCCTGTTCTTCTCCTCTCACCAGACTGCACCTCCTCGATGCCACTGAAGAGCAGGATGGAAGAAGGCTCACTTTTGGTACCATATTTCACAGTTAATGGCTTTGATGTCTAGATCTGTCTGCAGTTTGGTTCCTAGTTGCATTCAGTTTGGCTAACTTGTCACTGAAAAAGCCCAGAATAAATCCTGCAGCACCACTCGTGCTGCTGCTGAACCTGTGCAGCTCTGGGGGAAGCTGCATTGCATTACTGTTTGTATTACTGAGGTGCTTGGTGAACAAAAGGAGCCTCTGACCAAGAGAACTCACAGGTTATGCTGACAACACTCAAAGTGTGCAGATCACATGCATTTTCTATCATACCCATGAAAATACTCACCTACATGCCTAAAGTGTAGATTTTGATGTAGACAGAGGGAGACAGAGCTTGCTAACCACGTGGCTGTGAACCAAACATGATCTCAGTGCAGCCTGGCATACTGGGTGGACATAAACAATTGTGAGGATTTCTTTGGATGGCAAGTCTTATGCTCGAGAGTAAAGATATCTCTGCATAATAAATGATGTCAAGGGAAAAAACAGAAAGTGTTACTAAGGACTCAGAGTTCAACCACTTGATCTCAGGTGAGTGTCCTTCCTGAAGTTCTATTTAAAAGAGCTCTTGAATCAGAAAACTGTTGAGAACAGGAAGACACCACTGGCACATTATGCCCAAGGATAGCAAAGTGTTCACCACCACAGAGAAACATGGGGACTTTAGAAATGAAAACAAATGACTCTGATTTCCTGCAAAGATGCAGATGACTGAACCCACAGTGCACATCTTACTTGGGCAAGCATCAGCAGATCCACAGAAGCTGCCATTTCCTTACTTTGGTTCTATCCTGAAGACCACCAAGGAGTGTATAACCAACAGTCAGATCAGGTGCTGGGGTACAAATAATTGCCCTCAAAGACCACATGGGATTTTACCATGCCAAGAAGCAGTTTCTGCAGTCTCTGACAGCAAAAAACAGCAACTGAAATGCATTTTTCTTCTCTTAGCTACCTGCCACTGAATTTGTAACAGTAGGAGATGGTGCAATCCTTGACAGAGCATTGTCTCAAGACTTAGGCCTGCATGAAACATTTTAAAGTTTCCATGTACAGTGTGAGAGCATTAAAATTAAAAACCAAACAAAATACCCCATCAGATTCAGTTATTCCAGTACTGCAAAACTAAACAGAGGGAGAAAAAAATAAAAAAAATCATTTTTATGGAAAACCAAATGCAAAATACCTGACAAAAACAAGAATTTCAGCACAAACAGAACTAACGCAAAGCACTGAATTTACAGGAATGAAGGCTGCAATACCAAAACTGCATGCATGGTTTTTGTCATCAACCACCACAGATAAACTGCTAAATTAAACTCAGCACCAGGCTTATTCCATAGATTTGGTTGTGACCAGCTCTCATAGGTGCAGAACAGGAGGAAGAGGCCCATGAGGAATTGTCAGCATTGCTCTGGCAGCCCCAGAAGTGTCATACCCAAAGCACAGCCAGCTCCTCTGTGTCCCTGTGGCTCCTCTGTGGTCCCCTTGCTCTGAGAGCGTATTTTTATCCTGCTTCCCATTTCAAACATCAGTACGATTTTATTTAACTGGGCTCTATTGAGCTACAGTTGTATCCATCTCATGAGATTAAAATTCACAAAAAATCCTTATATTTTTGGCACATAAATCAAACTGCTTCTACAAGCTAGATGTTACAATGACTGACTGCTAGGGTGTACTATATGCTGGTAGCAGCCCATAAAATATGTAAGAATTTTTATAACTTGTTTTCAAGTTGTATGTTAGTTCTGAAATCTAATTCTAATTCTCTACAGCCTCACAGTGTGCAATATTGCACAGCACTACAGCTGACACAATATGCTCAAGTAAAGCAGTCCTGCTAGGGCATCAGACAGCTACAGAGACAACCCAGTCACAAAGTGTCCTTCTCCTTGACACTGAATGCACTTTTTACCTGCTATTTCCAACAAGTCAGTATGAAATACCTCAGAAGCTTCAGGTCAAATTAGGAAAGAATGTATGTACACACACATAGCAGACACATTGCACAATGGTATACAGGTATTACAGCTAACAGACTGGGAATGCAAAATGATTTAGCAGAACAAAAGCAATCATTGATTTCTTACGGAATTTAAAAATGTGATTAAAAAGATTTTTTGAACCTCCCCAGAGGAAAAATGTATGGCTCAGTGGTTCTGCAGGTGACACATTTGATGACACATCTGTCATTTCTTTTCTGATAACCCTCTACATGATCCTAGAGATTAAGAAGCAATTAACTTAGAGAACCAGACTTCCTCCTGTGACAGGGACCATCCTTTATCTTGACAGCTCAGGCTTTCTCCACCTTTTAGCTCTTCTGCCTTAACAACATATATGGAAGATTGTCTTCTGAGGCAAATATTTAGGTCATTCCTATGCAAGAAAAACTGGACAGCCACATGACTGGATTTTCAAAATTTATAACCAAGTGGTCCACTTGGCCTTGGGAAGTTCTGGTTTCTTTCCATGTGTGCTGCACAGGGTGAAAATACACTTAATGGGTTTTAAACAACTGCAATAATTTAAGCAGTGCTGACTAATATGGATCCATTTAATGCAGGGAATAAACATTTAGCTCTTAGTGGGGAAATCTGTTATTAAACAGAACTAGATTAAACAAAAAGGTCAGGCCACCAACGTTACTAAGAAAGTAACAAAGAAGTGACTGGCTATGGGAAATTGGAGAGGACTGATCTGACCCAATACAAATGTTTATATTTGATCTCAGTCACTCTGGAAACAATTTGTGAACAACAGTCTCATACTTTTAAGGTGCAATTCACTGAACCAGAGCCTGCCTGAAGAGGAGCTGTCTACTGTGGGAAGATAGAGGAGTAGCTCCATTAGAGGTGTCTGCATCACAAACCTCAGCATCCAGGCAAGATGAGAGACAGTGCATGGAGACTGAAGGGCTGGGAATTGATTCCTTGTGGCTGAACTCTTCCATTACCAGAACAATGTTTGGCACAGCTCTTTTCACCAACTCTCCAGTGATTAATGCTGCAAGACTGCAGCCTCAATCTTGTACTGCCCACTGCAATGCATGCACACATTAACAGATGCACTGCCCAAGAACTCCAAAACCAGAATGATACATGAGGATCTATCATCTCCCTCCAATAATGGATATGGTTAATATGAAGATTTCCCCGAGGAGATTATCAAGAATAACTACAGATATAAAAAAAGTTCAGGCTTACCTGAAGAGTTCCCCATTCTGACTTCAATTCAGCCTCTTTTGAAAAGCACACAAAGGACCAGACAGTCAAGAGGAGTTCACACAGCTAATGGTTAGGAAAAAATAATTTGGCAGTGTTCTAATTTTTCATTTGAAGAATGTGATTAACTCTGAAGGAACCCCAGAAAGTGCATATATTGGGGAAATGAAGGGAAAGGTAGATGGCCCAGACCACCAACATGGAACAGACTGCCATCAGGAAAAATTCCCCTATTTATCATCTGCTTTTCCTTGAAAAATCTCAACGCTTCACAGTAATAAACATCTCACAAAGAATAACTGTGACAAAAAAGATATGAAATACGTAGACTGTCAGCCAGGACAATCATGGTCTAATAAGATAAACTTACTCTCTGGATATCTACATAGATTATTCTCTGTATGTCCATTTAAATGAGTTATTTGCACTGCACAGACTCTTAAGCCTTCCTAAAAGAAACAAGGAAAATAAAATATAACATTGTCACAGCCTAATGGTGCCTCCTGCCTGACAGACAATAGGAGAGAAAAGAACTTACTGAAAAATGAATGTTGAATTGATTATTACCACGTTTATTTTCGAAGTGGGAGGCAATTAGACCATGGAAGCATTCTCTTTCATTATTTCTATTATACCAGAAGAAGATAAAGTATGTAAGTATGAGGATGGATGGTTATTGTTGATGCACAGTGACACCTACTCAGTATCTTACATGGAAGAACTATGTTCTATCAGCCTAGATGTTACGTAGAGCCAGGCAAATCTCTAACAGTTACTTACTCTAAAAATCTGAACCACTGTTTAAAGTTGTTGGGCTATTGTTTTTTTAGTTGAAGAAGCTGTGGTAAGACTAGAATAAACTTAATCTGCTGTTTAACAAAACAAAGCATTTACAACTATGCTTGTAGAAGATTTTCAGAAGGGTTCTTTACCCTTATGTTCCTGACACTATGGGTACTCAAGCTGAAGGATCACCACTTTGCCTCTTTAGAGGTGTAGAAGACACTCATTTTAGAGAGCCTGCTTTTGATGTGACCTCTTTTGAGGTCAATATATAACACTGATAAAAAATTACCACTAAACCTTATAATAGCAATTTTCCTAAGTGCTTAACTGCAGTTTACACACTTGAAAGAAAAGGGAAGTTAAGCCTTAAATGGGTTAAGCCCTCTGATATTAATTATTTTGGCTACTTTGCAAATCTGATCTGGATATCTAAAGAAGAAATTCCTCGGAAACCATGATTTTACACACAGTCAAGATCTCTCTCCTTGGAGACAGTCAAAAGGCACCTGGCCACTGCCCAGCTTGAGCAGGGGGTTTGGAGCAGATTAAACTTCCAGTTTCTGAACTCTGTCCTATCCACAGAGCAGTCAGAATCAACCCTAGAGCTCTTCTGGCTCTTGGGAGATTCCTGAAGTTTCAGACTGATTTGCATTAAAAGAATACTGGTAGAAATATTCCTGTTACTCTCCTCCAGTTCACAATCCTAGCAGCTGTGAGTACATCCAGAAAATATTAACAAGGAGAGATGCCAAACAAAACTAAATCACAAAAGAGCATCCTCCCCAATTCTACACTGCCAGCAGTAAAAATGCAAGCTTAGTAGAAATGAGCTTATGTTGAGTACCGAAGTGATACAAAGTCTACATTTAAAACCTCTTTCCTCACTTGCAGCGCCCAATTCTCTGTCACAGTCACTGCAGCAGAGCTCAGTAAAACTCCTGCATAATGAGATGTCATTTATCTGTAAATACACTTTACAAGAACATATTTCCAACTACTGCAAATTGATTTTGTTTCATTCCTTCCACATCATTGTGCCACAGAGGATAACTCCTTTGATATTAATAGTAATGAAGATGCATTGCATCTGACAGCCCTAACAACATGTTTAATACAACATTTTAACTATAAGTAGATGAAGAATCAGAAGGGAACACTTTTTTCAGATTCCATTGTTTCAGAACACAGTTTTGTATAAATGAAATTATCCTACTTAAAAGTTATTTCCACTTTGATATTACTTCTGTTTAATATGACAATTTTATTTTGGAAAGATTGCTTTCTGACATACTGCAAATTATTTTCCCCAAACAATATGTTTTATCCTTCTGTGTCTGCAGTAATCAAATTTGTCTCAATAGTCTCCTGTTTCTGGTATATAACTCTGGCAATTAAACATCCTAGCTTACTTTAAAATGACAAACCTAAGGTGTCACTTGCAAAGAGAAACAGCACAAAACAAGCTGTCTCTGAGTGCTACTGCACAACAGTGATGGATTTATTCAGGCTTTATTTCATCTGCTTTGTTATTGAAAGTGCTGCTTCTGCAGAACAACTTCTGCCAGTGATGTTGGTCAGACCTGACTTTTTTTCCTGCCATCTGAGTTTGCATTTTGGAGACTCTGCATGTATACTCATTCACTTAATTCAAACACTGCCAGTGTGTTCTCCACAGGAAAACCATTTAGGAAGCTTCACCTTTATTTCTGCTCTCTCCCATGCGATTTGTTTGCCTAGGGAAAACACCTACTTAACAAGGAGATGAATCTCATTTATAATTGCATGTACAGAGAATGTTTTGAGAAATTTTAAAGCAAATTAAAAGTTTAACTGCAGAGTCAAACCTTTAAGGAAGCACTGTGTGCAGGGTTGCTGTAGCTTGATAAATATATTAACAGAGAAAAAAACCCAAAAACTTGGTTAAAAATGAAACAAAAATAAAGCACAGCATGCAGCGCTGTCCTTGTCTCTCCTTCTTGCAGTTCCTCATTCCAGTAACAAAGTTGTAAGAAAACAGTCTCCCTTATTTTTATTTATTTTTAGCACAAACAGGGCAACAATCAGTAGGTTAAAGATTTTTAGTTTCTAGACCAAGTTGACAAAGGTGACCTCTTACTACCTGCTTTGGGACAACACTCCTCCCAAAGAGTACAGAAGTAGTACTTAGAGGAAGGAATAATGGCAAGACTTAGTGCTACAGACCAACAACTACGACTTCACTTGAACAGCACAAAAGAGTAGAAAAGAATGTACACTCTAAACATTAAAATGGAAATTGTCAAGTCATTTAGTGACAGAATGAGCTTTTAAGACCAGTATTAACAGAAACTCTCCTGGCAAGCGTCATAAAACAGATGAGAGCAGTGAAATGCTGCAAGCAACTACTGACATCCAAACCTCTTTCAAACAGTCAATAACCCAGGTTACTCTTCCAAGTTTATGCAAGCATTTACTGTTCCTCACCACATTCACCTTCTGCTTGGTAAGACTCTCACCATGTGCATTAAATATGAACAGCTCCTGGGTGGAACCCTGAAGTTCCAACTATGAACAACTATTCACTTTCAGATAAAAAAAAAAAAATCACTTTGCTGTAATGATCATTAGTTTGTGCACATACTTTACCTGTACATCGTTGGTGTTCATCCTTGTTCCATCCTTGCCAACGAAGATATCATCTATGTCAACCAGAATGTACCTATCCAAGGACAGTGTGAGCTTCTTTCCAGAGAGGAAAGAGATGGCATCTATGAAAATCAGCTTGTGCAGCCAAAAATTCAAGTTATTGCCGAAAAGGACTCGTTGAATCCCATCGTGGAGCCCCAAGTCATGAATTACCGTGGCATAGAGAGCACTTAGAGCAGCAGGTGGAGAAAGGTTTTCTGGTGTCTTTACTTTTGCAAACACCACTGGTTGATAAGCTGTGTGATTAATCTGGAAAACGGCCCAGTCATTTCCAAGCAAGGGCCCTTTCTCAAGCTTAGAAGGTTTAGTCACATGGAGGAGTGGGGAATGAGGGTTAATGCAACAGTCCTTAATACCCAGATTGCTGTGGACATGGAAAGGAAAACCCTTCAACTGAAAGCTCTGCAAGCTGTTCTCATTGCCTTTGTGAAATCCGATCACACCCACACCATACTCTACACAGTACTTATCTAGAAGGCCTCTGTTCCAAGAGTCCATATTCACATACTTTAGAATATTTTCATACACTATCAGAGCGTATTTGCCTTTGTTTTTGTCTATGAGCACCGGGAGGTCACCTTTCCCAGATGCAATCTCAATGTGAAACTGAAACCTGCTAGATTCCAGAATGGTTATTATATCTTGGCCTAACGTTGAGTACTGGCTTTCCACAAACACCAGCACTACAAGGTCTGTCCTCAGGGGATCAACAGGCTTCGTGGTCTTCATCTCCATCAGCTTGTATGGCAACAGTTGAGGATCACCACATTCCACTTCTGAAGAGGTTTCAGGAAGTTCATTTTCCTGTTTGTAGCCATTATACAAGTAGTAGGCAGAAATAACTATGCTCACCATACAAAAAGTGGCCAGCAAAATTACTGTTCTTTGAAAATGTCTGTGAAGTTTCAGGATAAAACTCATGGTGTTTACTTGCCTTAGATATCTCTCAACAGCAGCATGAAAATCAAACAGAGATTCTCAACAATTTGTTCCAGTCCTCTGAAATATTTATGTCACCATTGCAGCACACACATCTGTCTTCCACAGAGCTTTACCGATGGTATGGTCTAGAAGAAAAGAAAATCAGAGATTTAATTAAGGCATCACCTTTGGAAGTAACATCCCCTTAAAATAATGGGGAGCAAAGAAACCACTGCCAGACAGAGGTCTGGGGACCAACAGCTCAAAATTTTGCAATAACATATTTTTTCCTGCTCCCACTACTTGCCATGTGCATTTGAAGGTCTCTAAATCTCACAGGTTCCTCAACTCAGAGGATCAAATAAAGTAGGCGGGGGCACTGAAAAGCAAAGGATTTATTGTGTTTTAGAAATTCTTGTTACCTAAAGGTAAAAGCTAACTCCAAGTAGACAACTGTTAACAACCAAAATATTGAAGAAAATTTCTAACCTTCTTCCTTCTGCCCCTAAAAAGTTGGGGGAACATGATTAAACAAATTCTATCTCATTACTTTTTCAAAGAGCCAAGAACATGCACATCTTAACTGTTGCATAAACATATACCGATACAATCTATATTGCATCTATTATAGAAATATTTTTAAAGCAAAACTTCCTTCCTGTTTTATCAGAGGAAAACAAAGCATTTACCAGGACTGTGGAGTTTTGCAAACTGTTACAAGCACTTGCCATTTCTTTGCATTAAAAAAACCATAGAATAATCAAGCTCCTAAATTTGAGAAGAGAAAGCAATAAATCAAAAGTTAAACCTAACAGGCACATCACCTAAGGATATACTTATGCTCTATCTTGTACTTAAGCAAAGAGTCATTTTTCAAGCCAGCAGTACAACTGCTGTCAGAAATCCCTAGTAAAACAACTGGATGACTGGATAGTGTGACAAGCATAAAATAATGATCATAAGTCATAAACAAAGGTTCAAAGCAGATTTTGAAATATTAAGTGCATGAAGATCTGGACCATGTCACTGTAACTTCAGTGTAGTTTGCACCCAGGTCCATTTGGAAAAGGGTGTGGCATTAACATGGTCATTTCCTAACTGAGAGCTTAACTTGCCATTCCTGGCTGTTTTTTTCTTAATCCTACATTGTAAGCAAATTGGTCTCTCCCTCCAGATTTTCAAAAAAGCTAAAAAACAAGATGTACTTAACAGGACCTATCTAATGTCCACAAATTTGATTAAATCCTAAAGACAGATTTTCCTAGTGCCACAATAAGCATAAAGTAAAAATAAATGAGAAAAATCAGATGAGGGGAGAAAGAAACTCCAAGGCACTCTATTCATCAAAACTGCAAAACTCAGCATGGAGAGCAAGTGTACATGAGCTGTCTCATTCATAGTCAGGATTCATAGCAAGAATGCTGCTGCTGGGATAGATGCTACTCTGGACAGATTTTCCTCTCCTCACTACCACCTGTTCATCAACCCCTTCTCTTCTGGGAAGTCTTAAACCCAGCCTTGAACCTTACCTGTAGCTGCACCAAGTCCTGCTCAAAGCTTTTGGGCAGGAGACTTGCCTTTCACCCAGGCTCACTGATCAGTGCTAGACTAAAATAACCAAACCCCAACTACCCAGAGTCTATCTGAAAAAACCCTGAGGAATGCATAAAGAGGAAACAACAATATGGAAGTACCTCCAGAAGAACTCAATGTTCTTAAGCATTGCAAAGTCCAAGCCTGACCACAGAGTATCAGTCTGCATGGCGTAACAGATACTTAACATGGTAACAAGTCAGGCGACAAAGAAGTTCCATCCTGACTGAGTTAACACCAGAGAGAGGTTTCCAGACAGATGATTTTTCATTACACACACGAAGGGTTCTCTTCATTTTGCATTTCCAATTCAGCTGCCTGAATGCCAAGAAACACATAATTTTAGTGCCTAAAATTAACACTGACTGCATTCTGCAGAAAAGCTGTATGTACACCTACCTCTCTTTGATAATGACAGACCTGGCTGGTCTAGATACTGAAAAAATAAGAACTGACACTGACCTAAGCTCATAGCAAGGAAGGGCTGAAGAGACAGAGCTCTTTGAACTGGGTATTACACAAGGGTTGCAACCAAGAAACATTTTCAGCATGGACACAGTTCTAATGCCATTCCACAGAGAGCAAAATCTGGAGCCAGCCCAGAACGCTGTGTTTTCCTCAAGAAAACCGCTGTCATTGTATCCTCAGCTCCTAATTGCAGGTATCCCCTGGGGCTACAGAGTGCAGCTGTAAGGAGGAGCAGTCGGAACTGCCAAGACAGATGTGAGCTCCACTGAGAAGAATGAGGAATTCTGCGAGGCAGCAGGACACAGACAGACTTGGCACACTCCCTGCTGAACACAGGAAGTGGGATGGAGCAGTGCAAGGCACAAGTTTGAAATGCTTGCTCTCTTGTATCAGCTTGAGGCTTATGTAATTTTCACTTGCTTAACTGGTTTGCATGGCAGGAGTTCAAAAGAAGTCAGAAAGAAGAAACTAAAAAATTCAAAGAGAAGATGCATTTTACAATATCAACAGTCTCAAAGCCTTCACAAGGTACAGGGAAGGGGCAGCAGCATTTTCCCCTGAGCAGTAGGACTTGCTGGATACTCTACTGCTTTATTACAGCAGCATGCTAAAACAACTCCCGATGCAACCCCCCTGATAGTGACACCCTGGGGATGCACCACACACTGTGAGATCTGTGGAGACTGTGACAGTGATTTAGCTCATTTTTAGACGTGGCTTCAGGAAGATGGTCCTTGCTTGCTACCATTTCCTAACAAAACCAGACCAAATTGTAATTCTCAATGTACCTACAGTAAGTAAGCTGTGAGAAGTGGCATTTCAGAAGAGGAGAGTACTTGAGGAGTCTTACTTTCATGACAAAATAATTCTTTACCAAACAAAGGAGAAGTCATAGTAGCTCCAACATCAATAAAAAATATCCAAGTATAAGAAAAAGGCTGAAAGGAAAAATCAAAGAGTCTAGAAAGTCTTGACAGGAGTTCAGCTTGTTAGCATTGTTTCAGTGAAAAAACATGAAAAAGCCCATAGGGGACATAAGCAGTCTCAGCTTTCTGATTTCTACAGTCATGTGGAACTCAGTGATTGAGGAATATGGTCCTACCCATGCCTCAGAGCACTTGAAAACAGGTGTCAGATATTCAAGCCAAAGTTGCCACCAATTTTACCTATAAAATAATTTGTATGGCATTTTTCCCTAGTTTGAAGCAATAAAATCTGCCTTTTTTTTTTTTTTAAATCTAGAACTTTATTGCTTTAGAAGAACCTGCATCTGATCTCCTATTTTGCATTTTCATGCCACTGTGCTGAAATTCAGACCAGAACCTTTTAACACTGCTGCTCTAAGCAGGAGGTGTCAAAACGGTCCCTTAAGGTGAAAATTAGCATTTTTGAATATTCAGAATTTGCTTTTTAACTTACAGACTCACTATGGAGAAGATCTTGCTGAGACAAAGCTGAGTCACGGAAACAAGTTTTGCATTTTGTTATGAACACAGACAGCTAGGCTCAATGTTCTTGTCATCTACTGCAGAAGTGGTTTCTGCAGCCCAGGACTAGCTCATGTGAAAATCTTGCTAATACAGGAAAGAACTTGATAGTTACTAATCAGAAGATTTACCCTTCTGAGCAGCATTGCTGGGCAGTCACAATTACAGGCAACCAGCATGAAATAGATGCATTTGAACAGACATCTTCAATTTGGATTGGTTTGCAAGGTTTATCATTTGTTCTGCTTCTTCTGTTTCAGGTTTTTAAAATTGACTAACAAAGTAGCATTATGTCAGAACAAACACTGTCAGGAACCCCTAAGACCTGAGGCACATCATAAGTGATTTCCTACCACTTGCAGCTTCCTTCAGTTGCTGTTTCATTGGTAAGCATAAACGACCGAAGTCTTGGTTTCCGTAAATCATTTCACCCTGACATAACCCTCATGGAAACTCTTGCAGGAGACAACACTGGCTGGGAATGCAGCCTGAAAAACCCTTCACAGGGTTCTCAAATCCAGTAAACACAAACGGTCAAGTAAGAAACTAGGCACCTGCACAGGCACATAAATGCGCTGAATTTCGAAGAATGTCTATTTGTGAGTATCGATACAATACAATTTTTAAATGGCAAGAAACTTAGTTCTCTTGTGTTAATATCAAGATGAAAGCAATGGGCTCAACTAAAATACCCACAACTAAGTGAGAAATTGTTCTCAAATCAAATTTTATCAAAGCCCAGTCAGAAAACTCTGGTTTAGTCTTACCTCAGGCCTGTGCTAGGGCAACTGTTTACTCTGACCCTTGATTAGAAACAATACAGTTGGGTCATACCTACAGGGTAAAAACAATCTTAAAGGACAATGAAAATCCTTTTCATCAAGAACTACTAAAACAGAGCTAGTTCTGGATAAAGTAGTCATCAGTATTATTCAGGTATATTACATTTGTCTAGGGACACGTTTTTAATAACTTTATTTTAATAATGCCCATCACTATATTCTCATTCTGATCTTTACCAACCTGGATGCTATCACAGTGCTGGTGACATGCTGGTGATATATTGCATGAAGGATGAGCTTTAAATGAAGAGCAGACAAAAAAGGAGGCATATTGTTTAGCATATTACTATAGACATTTAAACCTCCGCTGATCAGAAAGCTGCTTAACTGCTTTGAACGTAATGGTCTGCTCTGGCCAGTCACAATGAAATACGACTTCAAATGAAGCATTCTGAAGTCATTTTAGTGTTACCAAAACGGAAATCTTTGGATATACAAATGACATGGTAGGACGCTGCAAAGTACAGCTGAACGCAACAAACCTGGGGTGAACAGCAAGGCTCAGATTTTTGAATCAGTTACAGAAATACTAAAGTAGCCTCCAAACACTGAGTACCCCTACCTACAGCATGATATTGCTGACTAAAAGACTCAAGCAGCACCAGCTCAAATGAGTAAATCCAGGCTGAGAATGAGACCTTACAACTGCATATTAAAAAGTAATTTTCAACTTGTAAAAATGGTGATATGAGACATGAGCTGTCAAGGGAAGTCTTTGGGACCCTTTAGTATCACATAACAAACCCTGGAATGTGTGATTACTGAAGAGCTTACACTCTCTCACAGCTATTAGAAAAAAAAGGAATGGTTTAGGCATCACATCGGTTCTTGTAGATAGAAATTCTTTTTCAAGTCCTTGAGGTAAGCCCATCCCAATTTCTACTATATCTGTGATATCTTTAGCTCCATGCTGCATTGCCTAAAGCAGTACTAGAGAGCCTTACAGAATAGGGATTCATGCATTACAGTTTGTCAAGAAAAAATATTTATAAAGATTAAATATACAACACTTAAAAATAGTTTAAAAGAAGGCTTTAAAGACTTCAACAGAACACAAAAGTTGGTTTAGTCTTCAAATTACTCTTTACCTTCACATAATACTTTCTATAGAAAGATCATCAAGCTCTTGACATCACAGTTTTTCTGAGAGAAACCCTGTTATTTTCCAGCAATAGCAGAAACATCACTATCTAAAGATTAAATCATTTGCTCAAGGTCTCTGAGATAAATGTCCAGCACATTGTCTGGTCCATACCCACACCATTACTTCTCCTATCTTTTCCCCCACAACTACCAAGTGTAAAGAGTTAATAAGTCAGAACTCAGCATCATTCCTTCCGAGACACCCGACTGGGGATGCCGACAGTGAGAAAAACCCTATTTCTTCCACTTACCATTTTATTAGGAAAAGAAAACCCCACCACACCAAAACCTGAAGCAATTATCCAGCACATCAGGTAGCGAATTGAATTATATATAAGTTTTCTGACATTTCCCGAGGGCTGCTCATGACAGCTGAACCGAGCAGCAACACACATCAATTTCTAAGGGGATTTGGGGAATCCAAGCAGCTGTAACCACCTGAAGTTTGAATAATTACCGCACTAGGCTGACTATTTTGCTCCCCGACAGAGCCATAACCAATTCCCGCAAACACTAGAGGGCAACAGCGTCGCGCAGAACAGCTCCGCGAGCAGAGCGAAAAGGAAAATCCCAGGCACTGAAGGGCTGCTGCGGGGACCGCGCCAGGCAGATGCTGCGTGCGCCGGGAAACAAGAAAAACAAACGCAAACCCCAAGAAACACCACAGAACAGCCCCGCAAACGCCGCCTCCGCAGCGGGAGCATCAGCGCCGGGCAGCCGCCCCGTCCCACCGCGCTGAGGGCCCGGGCTGTGCCCGCAGCGGAGCGGGACCCCGCGGGCGGCTCGGGCACAACTTTGCCGGGGGCGCGGGGCTGTGCGGCTCGGCCGCGCCGGGCCCGCGGGCACCGCCCGCCCCGCTCGTTACCTCCGGGCGCGCTCCGCCGTCATGTCCCCGCGCCGTGCCTCGGATCCCGCTGCCGTCCGTGCCCGCCGCAGAGGCTCCTCCGGGAGAGCCGCCGGCACCCGGTGGGCACGGAGCCGCCCCGGGCGCGGAGGTGCGGCGGGGCTGCCGCCGGGGGTGCAACACCGCCCGGCAGCCTCGCCGCGCCCTCCCGGAGGAGGAGCCGCGCTCGCCGGCGAGGGGCGGGCGGGGGCTCCGCCGCACCGCCTCCCACATCGCCCGCCCTCCTCCGAGGCTCGGCCGGGCCGGGGGCAGCTGCGACCCCGCGCCCTCAGCGACCCGCGGGTCCGCCTCTCACGGCACCTGCGGCGCCCCCCTCCCACAGGAGAGCCGCCACTCCTTCACCTGTGGGATTCTTAATCCCTATCTTAAATAAAGAATGATTTAATTTCTTTTTTGGCTCCTCCAAAACCCCTGCTGCAGAAGCGCTGAGGGCAGTTTAACTCACACCTTCCCGCCAGACCCTCGCTGTCGGTGCAGCTTCAAGTTCGCCCGCTTCCGAGCCGCTCTAAAGGTAGCGGCACACAAGGGTACAAATTCCCTCAGGTCAACTGCATTTTGTCAAGACAATGTAGGGTTAAAATCTTGAGAGAATGCCAGTTAATGTGTTTGCAGCCTCGCTGCTTTTCTTTATTGAATTTTCTAACCCTGTGTTAAGCACATTTATTCCCACTGTGTTTTTCACTGATACCCTGCATCCCTCGCTCTGGAGATGGAGCTGCTCCATTACTGCAGGTGAGGGAGTTACGATTCCCTGTCTGAACTGCGTTAGCTTTCACAAATGGGAAATAAAATTAATAAATTTTACAAGTGCCCTCTTGATCTAGCTAATTTACCTCACAATTGCCCAGTGATTGTTAGCTTGCCTAATGGCTGACAGTTCAATACATGGATTAACTCCATCACCGGTGCTTGTCTACCCAAACCTTCCTTTCCGTGACTAACCCAAGGCAAAAACTTAAAGCACAAAAGCTACAGTCACCCAAAGATTGCTTTTGCGAACATCAGAATTTACAGTCCTTAATTCAGGAATACTGTTACTTACTTTCTCCTCTTTTTCTCCCTTTTATTCTCATGGCACACTAAATACCCCAAATTTTACTGTATTCTAAGCTACAAAACAGTGCAAAGTCCATGAGCTAGACTTAAGAGTAGAAAAGAGAACTGGTCATAAGGGCTTACTATGTGTGAGGTTATGAATCCCAGGAATAGAGTCCATCTGAAATTCTGTTGCCCTCTCAGTATTCACAGAAAGGGAATTTCTCCCAGATTAAGCTTCTCCACTGGGTGAGTATCGTCATACAATCTTCTTTTGGGTACTCTCTATTATGATGGATTTTTCCTACAAGAAGCTAGAAAGCATGGGGTGCAAGTCAGCCACAAGTGACTAAAATTCTCAGCTGTGAGTTCAAACTCAGTGTTTCCCTTCTACCCTTCTCTCTGAGCAGCTGTTTTTGGGTTCTCTCTGCCAACCTGGCCAGAAACGTGTCGGAGAGCGCTTGTCCTCGGCAGCACTGGGCTGCTCACAGAGATGTGCTAGACACCTCACAGCTGAGGGCTGCAGCACTGCACGTCAGCAGCTGCAGCACCGAGCGCTCCTGGCAGCAATATTAACAGCTTTCATCTTTCTTGCTGCTACTTTTCAGGTTTTTTGCTCTGGAGCTGTCAGTGCAGCGTCAACTGGGAGTGATGTCTTAGCCATTGTTTGAGCTGTACATCTGAAGACACCGCTGACTGCGCTTCTGGCTGAGATTTCTGCCTGGCACACAGCACTTCACAGAAAAACAAGAAAATGAGAAGTAAAGCCGGACAAGAAATTAGGGAGGAGGAAAACCTACTGAACTGCAGGCAAAACAGAGACACATCTGGAAAACTGTTAGTCTCCACCATGAAATAAGGACTGTGCTATCTGCCTTTCTTACTAATGGCCTCTACACATGAATGCCCCCTTTACCATTAAGGGGTTTTTTCCAACCCAAGTCTTGACCTGTACTGTGTCCTTCTGCATCATTAGCCATTTCTTTTCCTCAAATGAACTGAATCCCACCTTGTTTCACCACTTTCAGGCAATTACTACAAGAAACAATTCTAACCATTGCATGGTTCTACATCTGCAAATGAGCTCTTGATCCTGCTAAAATCTGTGCAATTTTGGTTATTTTTGTATGGTGATCATTACTACAACTCCCAGCACAAATTGCTCATACAATGGACAGATTGATTATATTGCACATCAGAAAGGTCATTGATTGGAGCATTACTTGTAACAGCAACACTTCTATTAATAAAGAAATACTTTATCCAGTCCTGCCATTTCAAAGTTTACGTCTTTTAACCAAACACTCATTCTTAATTTAGTATTTTTGTGGGCATTTTCTTGCAGGAAGCCATTCAATTAAGACAGCTATTTGAAAACAAGGAGTATCGAGGCAATTGCCTGTTATTAGTCATTTCAAGATTACTTTTTTAAACCTGTTACAAATGCTACTAGTCTAAAGGCAAACTTACTGTAGATTTATAATGCTCTTTGGATTAATCAGAAACATGTTAAACTGGGAAAGGTTTTCAAGTTTCATCTATATAATGAGGAGAAAAATGTAGCCTAAGATTTAAGAAATGCTTGTGGTCAAAAATCAGCTAAGATGTTATCTCAGAGAACAAAAAAAACCCTAACACTGTTTGAGTTTATAAGTGAACTATGCTTTTCCATTATTGTTATTACAATATCCTTCATTTGTGCAGTGTGTAATCACTATTCTGTAGCAAACAATACAGAAAGCCAGCCATACTTATGGATTTTCCCCATAAAGCCATCAGCTTGCAGAAGGAAAAGCCATTTATTGTTTCTTTTCAGAATATTCTATTTAATTTTCAATTGCTTAGCCTAAAAAAATCCCACTATCTGCATACATTGTAGTAATATCTTTCAAACCAGTGGGAGGAAGTTGCTAATTACATGCCATGGGTGAGAACTGCTTGGCAGCAGAAAGACAGTTTTACCTCCAGGCTTAGACTAAACTATTGTTATAAATATGTTTTGTTCCATGTTAATCAGGCTATCGAGACAATTGTCATCTTTGTACGATGATCAAATGGGCAGCTCTGGAATTCGAGAAGCTCAGGAATTCATTAGGTGTGTCTGCTGTAAGCTGCAAACCCATCCTTTACTGCTCAAGTCATGCCATGTGAAGTGTAAGACACATCCACTAATGAGCAGGACTGAGCATTTTCTGTTGCAATTTACCAGGAAATTTTCTTATGAAAAGACTCTTCCTTCCCATTAGATCAGGTTCAGAGGTTCCAAATTAATAAAAAAAAAAGAAAGAAAGAAAAAAAAAAAGCGGCATTGATTCAGAAAGTATTAATTTTAGTGAGTTGTTTTGAATGTATATCAATTTGAGTGAAAGCTCCTTAGCATTATTGAAATTGGTTACAGGAAAGGGATAATGGGGATGGAAGAAAATTAATAAGAAACCAAGTCTCTATAAGCACAACCAACAATATGAAGCATCATTGCTCTTTTAAAGAAAGTAATGTGTAATTAAAATGTCTGTTAAAAATTGATTTTTAGAATATATAATAAAATAGGGCTAAAAGGAGTTTGTAGTATTACCTTAAAATCAATTCATTTCCTATATCAATAACAAAAGAAAACTTCTAAAACAGCCATGTAATTTGCAAAGAAGGAAAACATTAAACTGTTATCCCCAGTCCTTCAGTTGAGCAATAATACAAACACTTCCCAAAGCAGAATGTCATTCACAGTCAGCTTGAAAAATCATCATAGTTTCATCTTTCCCTTAGCAGAAGCAACTCTGGAGAAAATGGGTAATTTAGCTGATTATATTTTGGAGAAAAGCAGCATGCTTTAGCACTGCCTTCAACTTCCTCACACTCTTCCCTTTCTTCTATATTAAAAATAATCCCTCCTGCCTCCTGTGCTCCTGAACACACAGCACCCAAAGCACAGCCCCCCTTCCCTGTGGCAACAAACAAAGAGCAATACCCAGAGGAGTTTGCACAGGAGTGGCAGGTTACTCAGCATGCAAGGTAAGGCTGCAGGATCAACGACTGTCTGCTCCAAAGTGAGAGCTCATCAGCTGGGAATCACTGAGCTGAGGAAGGACATGGGGACCAGTCCAAGGTAGGGAGTGTGTGTCAGCAGCCAAAGTGATGGGTCTGGAAAACACTGCAAGCAGGGCTCAGAGAGGAAGAGAAGAGGTGGATATATGGAAGTGTTGACCCTATTTCATGTGAAAGTTTGGGGAATGTGATTCCAAGTGGAAGAGGTGGAGAGAAGAGCTATTCCCATGATCAGGTGAATCCACAGCCTGTCCCACGATAGCTTAGGTGAAGGCTGAGAGGTGATATAGCTGCAGCACTCAAGGGAGAGACATCAATAGGCAGTGGTAGCTCACAAGCATTCTAATAAAAGAGATTTTTGCCATAATAATGATTGGGTAAAACTGGTGCAGAAAGTTAGGACAGAAATTAGAAGAAGCTCTTAAATCAGCAGAGTGAAGCAGACCCGTTCTGTGAGCAGGTAGGGCAAAAAGTGTGGTTAACATTGAGATGGAGCTCGAGTGACCATCAGACATTGTTCATCCCAGTGCCGGACTGGCCTTGATGGCTTAAGAGCATCTATTGATCAGTGATCCCAGAGTTTTTATAGGGCTGGGAGATCAAACTCAACAAGAACAGGAATAAATCCTCAGCAGTGATGTTGCAGTTGCTATCGGCTGTTTCAGCTGTGGCGGTTTGTTTGTCACACTGATTGTTTCAGGCTGTCTGTAGGCACTAAAGATGAGCACCTGCACTCTGTTCACATGAATATGAACATCTCCTCACAAGTCATCATTTTTTAATGAAAGCCTGTACTCTGGAACAGAAGATGTTAGCCTCCAGGGAAACATATCAGCTTGTCATCTGTCCCACAAGTCAACAGGTAAAGAAAAAAAGGGTGAAATTGTTTTCTTTCCTGCTAGAATTAATTTGAATACCAGATCTTTCTGCTTATTAATATTTCAGTTCTCCCCAAACATGAAATGGATTGAAATATCAGATAAGCTGGTAAAATCCCTTATATTTGTCATATATTATTTTGATTTAATTGTAAGAAATTACGTCAATGGGTTGCCCATATGTAATCATGCACCATGCACAGAGATCTTAATTACCCTGCTCATCAATATTCATGATGGCCCATATTATCCAGAGTATTATCCTATATTGTTATATGTGATGCCACATGAACACCATATGGGAGAGGGATTTAAAAAAGGTTACAGGCTAATAAGTGTATTTTATTCCACTCAGAAAACTCAAGAGAAACAATTCTTTTAGAAGATCCAGAGACTGTAATTACATATAAAATGTTAAGTCACCTTAAAGGCAAATGCTAACCCAGAAAGTCAGAAGATTAAAATTAAAAGCTAAAACTTGCTATTGTTATTGGTGCCCCACTGCAGTAGATATTGTACAAATATATGAAAAAGGTGACTCCCATCCCAAGGAGTTTAATTCTACCTTTCAGCTTGGTTGTTCTAGAGCAAAAATTGTAGTAGATTTAAGCTAGCAGCTGGTGGTCATATAATAGCAGTGAATTATAATGCTTTATAATGCCACAAATTTTGTATTTAATTCCCTGTGAAGTTTCCTAGGAGCTGTGCCTAGAAAATGCTGCTTTGGCATGTCAGCCTTACCACTTAATTTAATTTACCCATTGTGTGCCAGAGCCCTTGCACACCGTGCCTGCTCCTGGGCTACAAACTCCACGGGACAGGGCACAGAGGCAGCAGAACAACTCAGGGGACTCACAGGAAATCTGGGTGCAGCTCGTTGCCCATTACCTGCACCTGCTTCTGAAGTGTCACAGGCATCTGTGATGATTTGGAAGTGTGAAGAGGAAGGGATGTTCCTGCCATCCTTCAGTGCAGCAGGGGGAGCACAGCCTTTACCTCTGGCACATCACCACGACTGTGATGCTGGAACAACTCACTGTGCCTTACAACACGATGTGTAACCATCTCGATTCTGCAAACAACTCAAGTGTCACTGCACTGTACACACAGGAGGCTCTGGGAAGGCTGAGCCACACTGAGCTCAGAGAGACGGCCCAAGTTCACCATGAGTGAGCAAAGAACCAAGGAGCTGGGATTTCTGCTGAGGAGCTTCTCCCTCAGTCCACTTTTGAGGCTGGTGTTTTTCACGAAGGGGCACTATCAGAACTTCTCAATCCATACAGAACACTGTTGGTTAATCTTTTCCGGAATTAGTATTTTGTCCTTACAAACACTATTTGCTATTTTGTCCTTACGAACACTATTTGCTGTTTGTAGCAGACTGCAGACTGATGAAGGTGCATGTTTTGCCTGTAGCAACACTGCAACATTTCTCCTCTTTGACACAAACAGTGTCCAAAGCACTCCAATCCCATCCACATCCAGTACAAACAGAACAAACAAGGGATGATTTATGCACGCTTGACTGTGCTCTATATTTTACCAGATGAAGATGGATTACTGTGCTGGACAGGGACACGTTCTCCTGAAAAATCCATCTTTGTAGATTCTGGTGCTCAATCTCATGCCTTGTGCAAATCTACTTTAGCATGCTATTGCCATTTTCCACTTGGTGATGCCTCACACAGCAGAGTGACTGGTGCAGTATTGAGGGAGGTTCCCTTGCTAGCAGACTGCCATAGCTGCAAGATACAGCTCCAGCCTATCACTTCCAAATGACTCTGCTCTTGTGTTCTAGGACAGGTGTCATTTCCCAGCTTCTGCCATGTGCTGACAATGCTACTTAAGCAAAAGACTGAATCCTCTCCCTCTTTCCTTCCATCATCCCATTGTGTGCACTGCACTCTGTGCCTTCGTAGCCACTTCTGAGACAAGTCCGTCTATTTATACACAGAGCAAAAAATTTAATTTTGTTGCTACTGGGCAGAAAGCTGAGGGTCTCCATCTTGTGAGAAGTTTTATGCATGGCTATGGTATGGAACTGATGCTTTCTTCTAGAGAAAAACCTGTTTCAAAAGCCATGAATTGTTGATACATGCTCAGCTGCTATCAGAAAAGGCCTAAAGCAGTTTGTCCTTAAGTCAATGTCCTACAGTCAATGTACCTGGACAGGTACATTAACCATTGCTCAAACCAACAAAGCAGTAAATTAACAACAAATAAGCTAATTTTCACCCATTCTCCTTCCATTTTCTTCAACTTTTGGCATGAACTAATAAAACACAAATTTAATTTGTCTCCTCCCACACTATCTCACTCTCTACCCTTGTAAACACTGAATAAAATCCATTTTCAAGCTCCTTCTTCCAAAGGTAACACAGTGATAGCACTCATGTGAGACAAGCTGCATTGCAGTTTTTAATAAACCAGTCTTTACAAAAGCATTTCTAGAACTCCTCTTCTAGAACTGGCAGCGTAATGAAGAGTGTCCCTACCTTTTAGTCTCAGACCAGAATACTAGAAGACTTTTGAAGAGTGAATTTTCTCTGTGGAGTTTTTACATTACAGTCTATGTTCTTACTTTACTTAGCACAGCTTCACTAGCAAGAGGCAATACCCTGTGATTTCAGAGCCACGGCTATAAGGTTCCTGCATCCCAGCTAAGACACCAGGCAAAACCACCTGTGGTGCTGCTGGGTGCTTTCCTTGCTGCAGGCATCCAGAGGGCTCTGAACTGAGAACTCTCACTTCATAAAAGCCACTCAACAGCAACTAAGGAAGGTTTATTATGAATCCCCTCTGCATACAAAGCCACTACAGACCTCAGAGAATTTTTTGCATTATAGGACTAGGTCTCAGATGGTGGTGATTTCCAACTGGTGTGGATATGAGCCAACTTCAAATATCAGCTCTAGAAGCAAAAAGCTCGATGAGGGTAATTATGCCCTTAAGACACACAGTTGTATAGATTTTTTCCTTTAAAAAAAATTAATCACATCCCTTTTCCCAGCCTTCAAATAAAAAAACAATACTTTTCCATATGATTGTAAGGCTGCACTCCCAACATGATCTAGATGCCAACTCCTGTATGCTATTGCACAGAAAATGTCCCCCTATTCTGCAGTAGACATTCCCTAGTGCGGCGTTTTTTCTTGCAGCCTTAATTGAATTTTGCAGCATTTGCTTGTTGTTGTTGTTTTTTTTTAATTAGGTGTACCATTTACAATTCGCCTTCTACCAGGTCAAAGAATAGAAGAACAGAAATCCAACTTTACATAACAACTGGCAATTCAAATTGCTAAATCAAGCCAAGAGTCAGCATAATGCAATGTTAATTTTCGTGGGGTAGATAGAATATGAAATATTTATATATCCCTAGTCATTAACAGAGTACATTAGGTTTATGTTTCAAAATCAGATTGTTACCAAGAGCTTTGTGTTTAAAACTCTCTTATGAAGCCAAGAAAGCTAAATTCTGAGACTTACTGGGGAGCTGGGAAATTGTCACCATGTTGAGCACTCTGTTATTCCTGCCCTGAATTGGCAGCTTGGGCAATATTCTTATAGAACTGGGAGAAGCTAAAGAACCCTCCTGCCATCTCATGCTCAGATGACTGCGGACAAAACAGATACTTAAATTACAGTGCCTGTTCAATTGAACTCATTTCTTCCACTGCTGACCAGGAGCAGCAGGATTTCAGGAGTTTCCTCTCCTCCTGTGCTACTTGTAATTACACATTTTCTGAACTGCCATTTGTACCTTATTGGTCAGCTGGAGGTCTGAGTATACTCAAACTTCGTGTGGGCTCTCCAGTGGGTGTCCAGAGATCATTCACTGCTCAGTGTCAGTTCTGGAACCCAGCTTTATTCTTTTCCCTCTTCCAGCTCTGTTGGAATGCACAGCCTCACAGGTGTAGCCATGATGGAAAATGTAAAGCACAAGAAGAAGAACAGAAATCGGAAAGGCCTCTGTGCTTGCAATGATGAGTTTTTGAAGTCACAGCATCTGATACAATTCTGTCATTTCCAAACTGAAAAGAGTCTTATAAACTGTAGTCGAGCTAAGAACAAATTGCACATACAACCAACCCTATAGCAACCTGCATGCATGTGTTCATTGCTAACTTTCAGTATGTAATCTGCTCTTCAGAAACCAATCCTATTTCCTGGAAAACCTCCTTGGACCATTTCTCAACTATTTTGTCTCCATGGCTCATCAATTTGCCTCTAATGAATGAGATGAAGGACTTCTACACTTTGTTTACCAAAACCATACGACCCTTTCTTTATCCTATTACAAGACAATGGCATTACTGGCATAAAGTGTCTGTTCAAAAATGTTCATAATGTGCACTTCACCAACATTCATCAGAGTTACTGGCATCTCACTTAATCAAAGTGAATAAAAGCATCAGTATCATGTTTTTCACAAAGTTCGCACCAACACTTCCTGACAAATAATGAGCTCCTCCTACCTCATATTTCCAGGATTTTCATCCTTTTTTTTTAAACTTTTTTTTAGTTTTTATACAAACTAGGCACACAACCTGGACTGTCAAGCAGCTGAAAAACCATCTACTAAGCCTTATCCACATACTCCTACATAATGAAACCTCTCCTGTACTCCTGTCAGTCCATGAGAGTGAAGTTCAAATCTTAAAGGCTCATTTTCAGTATCTCCTTGAGTAGTAGAAATCCAG
The DNA here is from genome assembly GCA_009812075.1 of Sialia sialis. Taxonomy (NCBI): domain Eukaryota; kingdom Metazoa; phylum Chordata; class Aves; order Passeriformes; family Turdidae; genus Sialia; species Sialia sialis. Next base: position 7,749,745 of record VRYO01000180.1, read on the forward strand.
GAAGAGATTCTTTTGAGAATAAGCACAGCCTATGTCCATGTAGCTGCTGAAGTTCATTTACCTCTGTGAGAAATGTGTTTTCCTTTCTGGAAATTGCAAATAGTAGAATATATGATTTTTCTATTTTTCAATTCCTCTTTTAAATGAAGGCAGTAAGACTCAAAAAAAATGAAGCTTGGACACAGATGTAAAGGGTCATAAACGGACAAGACTAAGCAACGTCCAGAACAGCAGAGATCCAGGACACTAGATGTGTTCTGGATGGTACTGCTGGACAGGCTGGGTGAAGGGATTGAAGAGGATAAACTTGAACTGAGGGAATCCATAATGAGCCTTGTGAGCTATAAGAAGATTGATAAAAAACGTGCTGGACAGAAATTGTTGCTATGGTTCTTTTTTATCACACCTGGTCCCCCAGGTGGGCACATTAATCTTTGCTGCCTTCTCCAGTCCTCTGACGCACAAATGACCTCGTCTGAGACCCCCCTGTACTTGAACAGAGGGAGCAGAGGCAATGGGCACACAATGAAAGGCAGCAGGATTCCCCATTTTTCCCTGGGGGGTGGCTGAGCACTGGCACAGGTTGCCCAGCCAGGCTGTGGAGTCTCCATCCCTGGAGCTGTACAAAACCATCTGGAAATGCTGCTGTGGGTGACACAGCTGGAGCAGGGGGGATGATAAGGTGATCCCAGAGGGCCCTTCCAGCCTCAGCCATTCTGTGATTCCGTGTCACCAAAGGATTTCACTCTCACTTGCTGCTGCTGTGTGGGTGTTGTGTCACAAATGCCTTAAACTCAACTTCTCAAAAGTCACTGGTGAGGTAATTGTTTGACTTGCTTGACTTCCTGGAGGACAAATTAGATTCTCCACATATATGCTTCACCTTTCCTTACATTATTATCTTGCTCCTGTAGACCTTGTTCAATGAGGCAAAAACCCTGTGTTTTAATGACAATATTGCCATAGTTACTGTAGGACTGTGTCCTAGAAAATCATCAAACTTTTCTCTTCTTTTTTTGTAATTGCCATTTTAGAGGCAAATTACCTGTGGTGCTTCCTGCAGTTTATTTATGCTTCAGAGTGCAGGAATACACAACTTGCAGCTCTTTGGCTGCAAAGCCCTTCACCCTGCTGATAGCTGATATGATTGAAACCCAAGCCCTGATGTTCCTAACTCATAGTAGAATTTAGCCTGGTGCTTTGTGAGCAGCCATCCAGTCTCTCTGCTCTCAGGTACCACTGGAGTGTCTCTGCTGTGTCAACTTGACAGCTCTAGGCAATCTTGGCAGCCTCCGAGTTTTACAAGCTGCTTTGCTTTCAAAGTGGGCTGTGATGCTGGGATCAGAGTAAGTACAAAAGATGTTACCAACAGATATACAAACAAATCTCTGAGGCACGGGAGATGTTCTCACAAGAACGTTCTGCTCTGCTTGGTTCAGTCATCTTGGTCTGAAACTTTTAAACTATACCACAATTGGAAATAATTTGAAAGCTGGGAAAATAAACCTCTTCTCAGAGATACTTGCTGTCATTTCCAATAAAAACTTAATTAGTTTTCTCTCCCTGTGACCAAAAAGCATGTCTTTTCTGTTGTCAGACCTGCAAGAATTATGAAATTTAAGCACAAGTACATGTCATGATGCTAATGAAGCTTTTGCCGTAGTTTCAATCCACTCTATGCAGAAGCAGACTAAATCACACTCAGTAAAAATAACCCACACCCAAAAAACCTAAACCAGCCCAAAATCCTACTTTCTCCTAGCTCTGAAGAATTAAAGGAAAGAGTAAAAAAATCTAAGAGGATTTTTACTGTCTCTTGACCTCTAAAACATGTAAAAATAAGTATGTAAATAACATTTAACTTGAAGCTGATCACTCTTTTCTGGTTGATACTTGACTTATGTTCAAGAAGAGCAGCCAGAAGAAAAGTCCACTAGAAAAAAATAAATTACTACAATGGTTTTTTTTCCCCCCTCATGAATGCTTAAGAGAGTCGTTGTTCATGTTCATGAACTGTTTATCTCCTTAAAAATAATTTATTTCAGGTCATGGTATTAGGGGAATGTCTGTGGAAACAATACACATAGAGATGTAGCTGTGAAATAACTCCTGCTTTTTCTAAGGCAGTTTGAGATAATTAGATGGAGAAGTAGCTATTTCTATTGTTTTTATTTTTAATATAGAAAGAGGGATGTACACTTGACTTAAGCTATGAGCCAGAGGACAAGTTTAACTCTGTGATACACAACTCAGTGTTAAGGTCAGTATAGGAAGCTTTAGGAAATATCAGCTTTGTATGTCCACATACTTTCATGCCAGGCATAGAATTTAAATAATTTCTTATATCCATATGGTAAATAAGAGCATGGTGATATTTCCTTCTTTTCACAGAATTTCACCTTTCCAGCTTGCCAGAATGTTGGGATGGCTTCCCTCTAAGAGCAAGTGGGGATGGTGTCTAAATTGCTCAGAATGTGTGCAGAGGGGAAAAAGAGAGGAATAACATCTGCAAACTTCATTATGATGATAAATGTGGAAGGCTGGTGATTTATGCAAATAGTCAGGGTTGCCTCTAAGACAGGATGTAGATGTACCTCCTGCAGGCTGCAAGAACAAGGCACAGGCACTTCAGCGGGAAAGAGAAGAACAGAACATGTGACCACTGAAATGAAATTGGGTGTGGATGCTCCTATTGTTTTGTCTTTCCCCTACTAAATATGACAGCAAACCTTCTACAAGTAACAAGTTGATTAAATGCTTGTGTTTAAACTAAAAAAAAGGTTGGAGTTAAAAAAACATCTTGGTGTAGAAATGTTTGAACATTTTATCCTAATATTTATTGCCAAAATGATTGCCTGTAAGCCCTTGACATTGAACCTCTTCACTTTGTTAACTGCTCGACAAACACAGAACAAACCCGACTGTTTCTGCTGAAGAATGCAAATATCAGGGAAGAGATAAACACAGACACATCAAGGGCAGGCAAAGAAACTTGTCTGAAGTAATTCTTATGTTCCCAGGCAGTGCAGGCAAAATTGAGGACAAAATAACTGAAGGGGATAAAATAGGGGGATCAGAGAAGCTGGAGGACTCTGGGTTAAGGAAGTTAAGGTGAGGATCAGGGGGCTTCTGAAGAGCAGTGAGAAGCTGGACAGAATTTATGAATATGGAAGGGATCTCATTAATGCCCTCATTCACTAAACCAGTCAGAAATTAAGATGCTCTGACATATACTGACATTTATCTCCTTCCACTGTTCTGATTAAAATTGCTCCACAGTTACTTGTAGCTTTGCAATGTGTTGAAATGAAGTAGGAAAAAAAGTACTTTTGAGAGCAGTTAATTTGGAATTAAATTAGTTTCTTCACAGATCAGAAGATATGTACATAGCAGAACCTTATTGATTTATACCAGCATGTAAGAAAGAACAAAGGACAGTGAGACATTACTTCTCACAGAATTGCAAAGCTATAGCCCAATCAAAAGCAATCACAGCAAGAGAAAAAAGAGCATGAAAACAATTCTGTTCTGAAGGATTTTTTAAATATATATATTTTTTAAGGAAGATGGAAATAAAACAGTTTGGGGTTCCAAACAGTCGTTTTCAACACAGAGCTCATTCAAGGAAGCTGGCATTTTCCCTCTGACTTCAGCAAGGGCCTTTCAAACCTAGAAGGCAGCACAGCCCACCTGGAGTAAATCAGCTGTGCCTTGGGGATGATGCAGCAGGTGAGATAAATCACTGGGCTAGGCACAGGCTGTTGCCTGAGGAACAGGGATCTTGATCCTGCCAGGTCCAGCAGGAGAGAAAAGCATTCCAAGCAAAACACACATCCATATGTAGTTCTGAGGGCTTCACTTTCCAAATCAGAAGAAAATACGGGAGAGATGGAATGGGAAGAAAATTAATGCAGGAAAATATGGTTAAAACTTGGTTAAAATCAAAACCATTCTGTGAATAAGGAAGAGAACTCCAGGCAACTTTTGGTTCAGGTAAAGGAATAAAGGCAACAATAAAAACAAAGCCTACTGTAAATCTAGGGATGGAACAAATGAAGATAGACACCAGCAGAAATTACAGGTTAGAGTACAGGAAGTTCATGTGGCTTGTTAAAGACATAAAGACTCAAATCCATGATGACCAGAGACAAATACCTACAGCTGTTAACAGAGATCCAGGAGAGCTGGAACTATTTCATAAATATTCATACAGCTGAACAAACAGGGCAGTGCACCTGTATCCTGTGAAAAGAGGTGCTCTCCAGCCTATCAGCTGTGAAGAGGATGCTAAGCCACAACCGTGGGGAATGCATGCTTTTCAGTCAGGCAATCTAGATTATTTCTATCCAGAAGCCTAACATTTTGGGTCAGCAAATTTTACTGATTTAAATTTTTTAATACATCTTGGAATACCAGGGCACTGATAGAACACTTAAGTACTAAAGTCTTGTGCCAATATTTAAAACCTGTATGGTACTCTCTGCAAATTTGACTAAATTCATCAGGAAAGCACAGTTTGGGCAAAATCAAAGTGATTGTGATTCAGTGTGGGAGAAAAGGAGAGAGGTAAATGTATGCATCTGGCCTGACATATGTTTTGGCTCAGCTCTGTGAAAGGAAAAAGATACATCCTGTAAAGAAATGTCACAAAGAACAAGTGATAAATAATGAATAAAGATTCTGCTTTGTTTGTTTATAGAATATCAAGAGCATCCTGCTAGGTGTGTTTTCAATTATCATTCATTCTGCACAGCCCTACTGTGATTGCTTTAACCTTGATTTTAAGACAGCAGTAACAGTAATGTGCAAACATATTGGTACAGCCACGGTAGCAAGGCAAGAATGGTGAAAAGTGTATTTATAAAGCAGTAAAATCACATTAAAACTGCTATGCAATAAAAACTACATTGTAGCAGCATCTGGGGAAAGGGTATTCACAAACCAATAATATCCTATTAAAACTAATGTGCAATAAAAGCAGATCACAGCAGAATTTCTAACAGCCTTCAGACCAGGGCTCTGGAAATGTGTTTTTGACCTTTCCCAGTACTGCTGGCTTCAACTTAGCTCTTGGGGCACTGCTCAGGAAGCAGCCAGGACACAGCTTGGGTTGAGTAACCAGGAGTTTTTCCCCATTAATCAAACAAACTCACAGATGTGGCAAGTTAACTAAATATGCAGCAAATAACCTTCTGAAAAAGTACACCTGAATCTAATTAAACTATCCTGAGGAAGAGAAGAATGAAAATATGCATCGGCTTCAAAATAGATGTTTTCAAATAGCACCTGGCTGTATTTTCACAAATGTTATGCTCCTGCACCCAAAATGCAGTGAGAATAACAGCATTTGAGAATAAATAACAGGGTATTTTTGAATAACTGACTTTGCTTACAGTTTGAAGCACCTTTGCTGAATCCCTGATTTTTTCCCTATGGAAGCTGAAATGCAAAATCTCCCCAAGTTCATTGGAGTTCTTGCGTATCAGTGAGCAAATGTCAAACTCCCCACTGCTCAGGTCCTATTACACCAAGGCAACCTATACTGAAAAGCAAGAAAAATTAAAAGTAAACACTGGAAAGTGAAATGAATGTTTGTCTGGGCTGTGGTGGCTTAAATTCAGAGGCTACACTGCAACTGTAAACAAACCTTCCTCAAGGCAAGCAGCACACACAAAGCCACCAGGGAACAACAAAGCTCCAGAAATGTGCTCAGGAGACACAATAACAGTAAGAAAAGAGAAATGCTGTGATGCAAGTGTGATTCTGAGGTGACATGGAGATATACTGGAAGCTGCTGGGAGACCAAGAAGATACCAGACGAATTATTCCATTAGGGACAACATTCCACCGACAGCCACCTCTCCTGTGCCTCCAGGGAGTGACTGGGGGTGCTGCTGTCACCTGCAGGACACAGGACAGGCACGGGGCTCAGAACCATCCCTGCTGACTGCCACCACCAGGAGCAGGCTCTGACTGGTGTCACTGTCCCTGTGGGGGCCAGGACAGGGCTCCTCACCTCTGGCACCCCACAGAAACATGTGCTTGTTCTGAGCTCTGCAGAACAAGGGTACCTTTTTCTGAAAGGCTCACAGAATCCTAGGTAACAAATGGTTTTCCCTCTTCACATAAGGAGACTTTTTCCAGATTTCTTGAGCGAAATTCACCACAGCTACTGCAGATGCATCATGCTCCTTGTTCTACTGGAATTAGTAACTACTGGGGACTACTTACCCTCATTTAATGTCTTAGCCCAAACCAAACCCCTGAAATCCACACATGCTCAGTACACCATTATAAGATTCTTCATTTAATTCTATACCAGAAACTCATCTCATGTACATCACATACATGGATGTGCTGGCCTCATGTTTTAAACATCTGAAAAAGCCAATTAGGCTTGTCACTGATCCCGTTGTTTCTTTCTTTTACATTAAGGCTTCTTTATAGTTGAGATCCCTACATGGGATATGCCTCCAACAAAAATAACATTAAAACAAGGAGCTGAATTTTATTCCTCTTGTATAATGAGCTTCCAGGATGGGGCTTACAAAGACTCTGTTCTCATGTAAAGTAAGCAGGAGGGATTAAAAGAGCAAGGGCTGTATTTTACATTCACTTATCGGCTGTGGCTCAGCTCTTCCATGAACTGTATTACCTCATTAAAAATCCATCCACTGTCATGTTGCTCAGCCAGGATATACAGGGAGCTGCTGTTCTCTTCTGTGAGTGACAGGCATCACAAGAAATGTGGTGGGCTGAGTGACATGAGTGGCTGGGAAGCATAAATCCATAACAGCACAATGCAGTGGAAAAATATTCTTCCAGTGTGATTCCATTTATTTTGGCAGAGATTTAGATCAAAGTTCTTGGGACCAAAATTTGGTTTGGTTTCCTTTTCTTCCCCAAGTGCATAAAAAATAAAAACAACAAACAAAAAAAGCACAAACTGGAGATGCAGACAGGTCTTTTCTCACTCCAGGATAAGAACTGAGCACAAGACAAAGACACACAGCCCTCCAAAGCCTGAGCACTGACCTTGAACTTCCTGAGGACTATCATCTCTGCCAAGCTTAGCATAACAGGCTCACTGGAATAATTTGGGTTGTGGCAGCCTCAGATACAGAAACCAAACAAAAACAAAAAAAAATTTTTACATATTCATTTAATCTGTGCTTTGTAAACTTAAGAAACCACAAGTCATGGATGAAATTTCAAGCACTTCCTTCATCTGAAAGAGATTGCTGCTACCTAAGCAAACCTTTTTTTTGAGGAGAAGAAATACATTTTGGGTGTTTGGGGGTGGAAGTTTTTACTTGGGCAGGTTGCTGATGTCTGCTTTTGCCTGGATGTGAAGATGCTTGCCATGGAAGGCACAGGTGACCACTCCATGAATGAGCCCCCAGAGTCCAACACGAAGCACATGCCCAAGTGCCCCCCAGAACTGATGTCTTTGAACAGCCTTTGCTCAGGACATACTTCCCAGTTACACGAAGGGTTGTGAATAAAGAGCTGGGATGACAGTTGAATGGTTGTTTAACTCAATTTGTGACCTCATTTTTTCCCATTGGGAAGTTTATTGCTGTGAAAGGCTGATCTGGCATTTGCACACTGAGCCCTTTCTACTGGATGAGTGCATGTCTGCCTCAGTCTTTCATGAGAATGCTGGTGATTGCAATTCTTTACTATTGAGATGATTTCTACTATATATAACAGGAGCAGTTTTTTACTATAAAGCATGAAGTGGGAGGAAGGAGGAAGTTTTCCATCAGAGGACAAAGAGAAATGATTGCTCTCCTTACAGATTGAAGTACTAACTAGATACATTTTAAAGCAATGTAGTTCAGGCCTCTGCTTTTCCTAATTATTCCCCTTCTCATAGGAAAATCACAATGATTTGATTGAAAATAATAATTAGTAAAGTTGCTGCTGTGTTTCACATCATGAACAATTAATCTCTATTTTCCTCACCCAGTAGGAGTGAGGAAACTCAGGGCTGCAGAAAGGCAGAGTAAGGATTTCCAGGCACCAGAGAAAGCCAACGTGAAGCTGCTGCTGCCATCAGTCAGCTGCCACACCTCAACCCTGCACCAGCTCCCTGGCCAGGGAACGACTGTACTTGGAACAGAACATATCCTGAAATTCCCTCTTTTTATATCCATATCATACTGTTGCTGCTGTCTAATTCTTTGACCGGCCTCACCTCAGGGCCTCTTTAATCACTACCATTTCCAATTTTCTCTTGCTCATTGAGCCTGTGTGCTCAGGAGTAATTTCCCCAGGGGAGATCTCTCTGCATTTTTTTTTCAGGTTGATTCTCATTTTGCATTTCCAGTGCATATACTTTTCTCACTAGGCACTATTTTGCTCTTTTATGTCTCTATTCCTGTAGTGTTTATAGTACCTGTCACCTTAGGTACCACCTACAAATTTTATTAATGTTCTTTTTTTCCTTCTCCAAAATGCAGCTTTTTTCAGTATTTATGATGAACACCTTGCCCTATCCATGCTTGCCTATAGAATAGCAAGACCTCCTAAAACAGTGACTTAAAGAAGTAATTTTGTTTAATTGGAGAAATATCTCATTTATTTCCTTTACAGAGTAGTTTAAACTTGTCTGGTTCATAAATTTGAAAAGTTTACAACTGAAAAATAGCTCTATAATTCAATACTGTGAAGTCTAGAAAACAGGAACTGGTCCACACTTGTACCTGGCAGATAAAATACGTTCAGTTTTCCCTAGCAGGGCTCAGACACCCATGTTAATAGCAATGTGAAACCTAAATTTGACAGCTTTTCCCAAATGTTAAACAGGCTACATCATAACTTTGTATTTTCTACTTAGCTGACCTTTGCAGCCTACTGATACATTCCTACTCTTGACAGTGCCTGACCCATACCTATGTTTTTCCATTAGGAGATAATTACAACAAATGTTTTTCCTACAATCCTCCTGAAAATGTTCATGCTGAACAATAGCAGAGGGTAATCATTTAAATCTATTCCAGGAGAACTGAGAGGCTTTATTTTCCTCTTGACTGTAGAAGAAACTGCAAAGGTTTGGCAAGCTGCTTTTTATGTAAATGCTTTCTTTTCTCATCACCAACACAATGTCACAGTTATTTCAGGGTTTGCTACATTGCCACGAAAAAGCATATTTTGGTTGCACTTCAGAGACTGACAAGGATTACTTTTAAATTGGTAAACAATGCAGTGCAGTGGCTACAAATAAGGACCCAGAAAGGGAAAAATAAAAATCAGGTCCTTAGGGAGGTTCAGCTGGGACAGTGGGGAGATGGCCTGAAATTTTTCCCTCCAGTGATTTCAAAACAGACAGAATCATCCAGAAGAAAATCACTTTTTCAACACCCCTGCACCAACAGGGAGCTGTTTGCTACAGAAAGGACGGTGGAAACCTGAGAAATATGGAAAGTATCACAACAAAAAGAGCTTCTGGGGAGGTGCTGCAGAAAGGTGGCCTTGCAATGTAATATTGCCCCTCTGTTACAGGTTTTAAAAATTAACAGTGCAAGTTACAGCCTAGCAGACACTGTGCAGGTAGACAGCACCCTGAGGTATCCCGGAAACATCAGTTTATTCCATGGAATAAATGTGCTGCCAAATGCTGCTCTGGAGTACAGAGACCCCTGTGGAAGTGAAACTAAATCAGAATTACAGTAATTAAGCTTTGGAGCCATAATGTGGGGGCAGGGGGGGTTATTTTTGTAAGGTCACTGCAGATAAATAGAGAGAATAGCTGAGAAATGTTGGGCAGCTGTGGAAAAAACATTGCTACACTCTTGTCAGCTGTGGTTTTCTCTAGAGATGGCACAGTTGAAAAGACACCAGCCTGGTGTGGAAGCTGCCTAGGTGCTAAGTGCTTTTCCATGTGCTTCCTGGGTAAAAGCTGACGAAGCAATGGGAGCTGCAAAACTAACTGATCTCCTGTAACAAAATTCTGCCTGATAGAGACAGAGAACAAACCATCTCTGGGGCTCCAGGAAACATTATTAGTTAGCTGTAGGAGCTGCTGCCAGCAGCATCCCAAAGCCCCCAGAGGGAAAAGCCCTTCAGTCCTGTCACAGGCCATGAGGCACCTCACTTCCATGAACATGACCGTGAATTTGGCACATCCTCAAAATGAAACTTCATTTCTATCCTTCCTCCGTGGCCAGATTTTTCAGAAGGCTTTTTGCCTTTTGAAATGGTTCACATGGAATAGAAGTTGAAGGTAGAAGAAGTCTTGTGTACAGCCAGCAAGCACAGCAGTGCTGCCCAAGCCCAAGCAAATCCTCCACAGTACAATGAGCAGTGCCTATCAGCCCAGAGACGTGAGGGAAGCAATGAGCTCCAAGTGCCTTTCCACTGGCTCTGCTCTCACAGGAGCCTCACCACCTGTCTTCCCATGACAGGTGTGAATATATGAAGTCAGCTTGCAAACTTCTGATTAAATTAATGGGCTGTTTTATTCTGCTTCACGTGATCCAGAGTAATGTGTCTCCATGTACTGAATTGTAAGTATGACCATAAAAGTTAGAGAGGGTATTTCATTGTCTAAAACTTCTTTATAGTGATAGATTTTCTGGTTTACAACCATGGCTTTATACTCACTATTATTCACTTCTCCTGTCCTGTGCAACTTTATTCTCCTGGAATAACAAGGACTCTTAATCTTTCTATTGATGGAGTTAAATGAGGAATCTCTTATCCCATGAAAGTAAGCTGGAACCCAATTACCCACTACTTGCCTCTGTGAGTGGGTAATAGGATAACACTAGAGCCCTCTGAAATGGTCAGATAACACTTTAATAGGACTTTCCATAGGCAAAACAGTGTGAAAAGAAGCAATCCTGTTACCACCTCTGTAAGCAGAGGAAGTATTACTACTCCAACATTACTAAAAGAAAAACTGTGGCTAAGAGAGCAAACCTTTCAAAAAACCAGATAACTAAAATTCAGGATCAAATTCAGAATTAGGTGATCAATAGTCACCTGATGATCACATTTCAGTATTTTCTAACCCAGGCTGCTTATATTTAGATATCTGATAGTTTCTGTTTGGATTCTGTCATTTAGTTTGACAGCCTGTATTGTGGTTTTCCATTAAAACTGAATTACTCCTCGAACAAATAGTCACATTTCTAAACTCAAAATTGGTTTTCAGCCATTTAGATAAATGCTTATATATAGTGTTTGCCAACTGTGTGCACATTAGGCTTAGTAAAGTCATTCATTACACAGTATGAAGAACTGAAGCAAAAGGGTGCAAACACAGAAGACAGAATTTGTAAACCTCAAGTAAAAAATCACTGCGGTGCTAGTCCATATTTACACTTACTACTGGACCTCACACAACACCTTCAAAATATTCATACCCCACCTTAAATACCTCTATACATTTATCTGAGTTTACTAAAAATATATCTGTGTAATGATTTTCCTGTTCCTGGCCTCTACCATGGGCTTTTACTTCAAAGGGGGTACCCACTGCAGCTCTAGTAATTTCAGGAATGCTGCTGACTTGTCCCTCAGCTTGTAAGAACAATAAAAACATTCCTTAAGAAGTTTCCTCAGTGTTAAACATATTCAACTTGGATCAAGCTATTGGTTTATGTTTCAACAATAAATTCATTTCAGTTTAAGCTTCAGAGACAAATTAGAACTAATTTTATTTTATGAAAGGAAAAGCTCTAACACCTTTTCAAATCCAGACTTAATTTGCTTTCGATATATTAAACACAGATCATGTTCACATTTTAATCTGGACCGTGCTAAGTTGATGAAATTACATTAGATGCAATGGGGAAAATGATCTTCTGAGTATGAATTATTGTTATGGTATTTGCTTGTATTAGCTAAAAATCAAAGAAAGAAAGAATCGATCACAAAGCACTACCCTGATTTATGGATACCCTGACAATTCAGTAGCCCTGAAACCTTTTGAAAATCAGGAGAGGTGTCTTGCCAAGAAGCCATCACTGATCTCCCTGTGCTTTGGAGAACTTTGCTTTCTGCATTTGAATGCTGCCCCCACACTCCTAATGCACATTTACCTTTCTGAGAACAAATCTCTGAGCGCTGAAGTGAGTTTCTAATGAAAATTATTGCTTTAAAAGGAAAATGTGCTATCTCATGCTTTCTACCAAATGGGGTCTCCAGGCCACCCAGCCTCTCTCCTTTCTCTAGCCATAATCCTCAAGACAATATTTTCCTCTTCCCACACGTTCTGCACTGAAACTGGTCACACCATTCCCAATTCACTGCCATGGAAACAAAACATTTTTTGTCTTTTCAATCTCCTTTCTGTCATGGCTCTTAGCTAAGACTAAGTGGTCTGCAGGATGCTAATCATCTGAAATATGGTCCTGGTACCGACAATAACTAGTTGTTCAAAAAAACCTGTTTCAGATCCATTACTCATTTTTTAGGAGTGTACTGTATGTGTGATGTTTATCCTGGAAAAGATTCCAGGTCATTGCCCTGAATCATGCCCTACATGAAAGGAGTACATTAACATCAAATGATGCAGGCAGAGCATAGAATGCATTGCTGGGCCTTTGCTGCAGCTGACCCACAGCAAGAGTCTGAGCCAGGCAAGGTGCTTGACTGAGGGTACTCAGAGGGAAAAGGAAAGGAGGTGAGAGTGAGGCTGGCTTCAAATGACTGCACAGGGTAGCATTCACCTTCATCCCTGGGCTCTGCAAGTGATGCCACAGAACTCATCTAGGAATCCTAAATTTGTTTGATATGTGGGGAGTGATGGGACAAGGATATAATTTTCCATCTAGTTCAGACAAGGCAATTGGGTCAATGACATTGTCCCCCATCTGCCTCTCCTTGCCTAACCTCCAGTAGTCCCTCTGCCAAATTTGCCCTGGGTTACAATCTGTGCAATCACCTTGGAAATCAAGATGGGACTGCTGGCTGCAAATACTCCCAACAGGATGAGGAAGTCTGGATAAATGTTGTTGAGGAGGGGCAGGTACTGCACAGTGTGGATCTTGGCAGGACAGTGCAAGAGCTGCTGGTTAGACAGTCCATGCCCTGCCTTTGGACTGGGAATGAGTGCCCAGGAACTCCCTGAATAATTACCTGGCTCATTATCTGCCAGGTATGGCTTTTCTTTCACACTGCTGCACAGAGTGTTAGCTGAGGCTGGCAACATGAATGCTAATTGGGGCTAATATTTTATGTGAGCTGCAGAAAACACAAGCCTTGAGAGAAGCTGGGTTTCATCCCCGGCTCTCTGTGTGCCTGGCAGCTAGGAAGCAGCAGTCACTCACCTGCAGGCCATTAAATGTAACACGAGACTGGCTTCTCCAAGTACCTGAACAATTACTTCTATCAATCAAAAATTCCAAAGTTATTTCCTTGAGGTAAATAAAGCCGCTAGAATGAAAACTTTTAGAAGTGATAGAGATAATAACTGAACTGAGCTCTGATGACTAACACGGCTGAGAGGGGGCTTTGCTTATGTGTGGAGCACTGCAACAGCCATAATTGCTAATGTCCTGTTGTCCTAACAGAAAAGGCCATGGATTTTACAGAGACAGCAAAGCACAAGACAAAATGCACAGAAATAAAACAAATGGTCTATGAGAGTCATCTGTTGTCTGTGAGTAAATGGCTGGCAGCAATTCTGTTTGCTTACAATCCTGACAAGCATCTCCCCCTCTGACAGAGCAACTAACGTGCCTTAGCAGTAGCTGCACAAGTAGCCCAAAGTGATTAAATCTCACTCTTTCTTGCAGGAAATTGCCTGTGAGTCTTGTCTCACAGCTACATTATGTCTCATTATAAGTTCTGTCTTCTGTATAGATTGGACTTCAGTTTAAGAGTCCCACAGAGCATCTGCTGTTTAAGGTTTCCTACCAATATGTTGCAGATACAGGAATATATTATGTATACATTACTGGAAATCTGAACAGCTTTAATCACGTCTCAGGAACAGTTGCTCTGTAAATGGAAATGTCTTTGTTTTTATTTCTCTGTTTTCTTTACTGGAAACAGAGATGATGAGAGCTTCTTTTTTTGTCACTTTGCTCTGGAAGGTGGAGGCATTTTCTTAATTCAGTGAAGGTAAACACTTCCAACCTAAGACCGCTGAAGATATCCCCATTTTTTAAGACAGTATTAAAAATAAAAGGAGATTCAAATTTAAAATGTCTGGTTAGCATGCATGAAGTTTTCTAAGGTGACAAAGGGGTCCATAACTCCTTGAATAAGTGGCAACTCTTATGTAGGCTGAAATAATGAACTTCTCTAAATTCTGAGAATGTGTAACATTTAAAAAAAAAAAATTAATGGCTGTTTTTTTCAGTGAAGCACACAGCAAAATTCTAAAAGTAAATATACTGACAACTTTAAAGTAGAAACTGCTTGGAAAAGTATTTTAAAATTTTTCCCTATTTTACCACAGCTTTTATTGCCTTTTAAAAATCTTAACTTTTAATTACAATCTGTCTAAGCTGTCTTGCAGTGCTGGGCTGAAAAATGAGATTCCACCTTCCTGAAAGCCTTCTAGATGAACTGGGAATCTGATTCTGGACAAAACTGCATGGGTTGGCTCTTGTAGAAGAGGAAGTATTCCTGTCAGATCGGGCATCATTAGTTCACCACCTCCAACAGCCACCACACAGTACTGAAGCTAAAAGAATGCTGTTGCTACCCTAGAAGGGATTTGGGAATTCAAGCTGCTCCTTAAGAGTACTTGGCAGGGCCACTTCTGCCTGGTGGTGTCAGCAACTATTAAGAGGGAAACTAACTGTCTCCAAGGAATCCAAACCTGTAGTTGTGCCACAGGCATGTTGTAAAGGAGCTGCAGCAACAGGCCTGAAATGGCCTTTTATGTGGCAATAGCACATTTTCTGCATCACAGAAAAGGCAGGGACTTTAACTCCCCCCATTAGCACTGTGCATTCTGAACAGCCCCACAGCCAAATGAGGCTGTACCTGCTGGGGAGCTCTGTGATGCTCTTCTCCTAAAACACAGGGCTTGGGTATTGTCAGGAATTACTGTAAACTGATACTACAGAAACAAGGGTTTGGAGCAGACTCCTACAGTAATAGGAACTTCTGCCTCAAATACTGAAAGGTTTAGTAATCACATCTGTACTTCATTATTACAGAACATTATTAAATGTAACCATTCATTACTGTTGTCTGTTTTCTGTACTTGTAGTGCTCTGGACAGCAGAAAGAAGATATCTAAAGTCTTCTCTTAGGAGAAATGAAATCTTAAAGTTTAACCTTTCTCCCTAAGGAAGCTCTGTCACCTGTTCTGGGGAACAGCAACTGCTCTATTCATTCCCTTCAGCAACACAGCTGAAATAACAGCTGAAAAACAGCTTACCCAAAATGACTATACTCACTCAGGTGAAATATGCCACAGATAGGGATGAACATGATTGGATTTCACTTATTCACAGAGAAGTTCTTTAACTCTACATTAGGTCTTGATCACAATGAAAACAAAGTTACCAAAACAAAGAAATCAAAAGTAAGACCAGAAACCAGAGAGGAGAGGGCAGCATGGTGCAGACCCTATTCTTTCAGCTGCCTGCATGCAGAAGGTGCTGTGTACCTGCCTGGCACAACCATTCCTTCACAGCTCTCTCTTCAGCAAGGATGATTTGAATTACAGCAGCTTCTACACATCCCTCATGAAAACTTCATTCCAAGTCCCAGACAAGCACAGGAGAAACAGCCCTGCCCCAGAGCACTGGCAATGTGAAGAGATCAATGACAAGAAAGATATTGTGTCCTAACCTGAGTGTGGCATAAGGCAAACAGGAAAACTTCAGCTGAAACCTCCCATTCCTTTAGCAGCCTTACCACAGCTCCATGCCCAGGACAATCCACAGTGCACTCCACAGAATATTCAGCATTCACTACTCTATCCTACATTTCAGCAGAAAAACAACAGGTAGCCCCTACCCAGTGCTCCATCAGGAGTCCCTGCTATTCCTGGTAAAAGCCAGCTCTTGAGCAATTCTGGTCCCAGTTCTCCCCCCAGGCCCATATATCCCTCATCTTTCTTCAATCAAGTAAAGTGGAAGAAAGAAAAGCCAGAAAAAGAGAAGAGGGAAAGAAAATGGAATTGTTTTTGGATCTTCCTAAAGCTAGTCCTTGTCTGAGCAATAAAAACCTAGAAATAAACAGCGCTTGGTGACAGAGCTGTGCAACATCTCTGCCCATCTGCATTTCAGTGGGACAGACTGACATTCTCATCCCCAGTACTTCTGACAGAGCACAGCTGTACTGCCGAGGGAAAGCTGCTGCTGCTTTGGAGCAGACATGGTGTAGGTGGACAAGAATAACAACCCTCCTGCACGGCTGTCAATAAGCTTTTCCTAAAGAGCACAGAACAGTGTGCAGCACCAACACAGACATATTTAACATTTATTGCCTGAGCTCTACAGAGCCGTGCTCGCACGTTCTCTGGTACCTTACGTGGCGCAAATCTGGCATTGCCTTAGCTACCTCCTACAGCTACAGCATCCCAAAAAATCTCTGTAGGATTCCTGCCCCCCTTCATTTGTCTCTCTGCTATTTTCTGTCAAAGCACCAAAATCAATAGTGGCACACTGATAGAACCCAAATTGCTTGGAAGATCCAGTACAAGGTATCCAGTCAGTCAAGTGTGATGGATTTAATTCATGCAGCACTTATTATTCCCAAGCTTTGCTTGTCAACAGGGAAAAAAAGGATGGATCTGAAAAGCAATCAGGCTGTTTTCAGAAAGACAAATCTTGCAGTGGTTCCACTTGCTCCCCTAGCACCATTAGTTTATATATTTTTTCTTCACTCTCATTTCTGTGCTTTTCATTCCTCTAACAGTGGCATCATATAACAAAGAGCAGCTGTTGCCAACTGAAGTCTGTCAAATTTTCTGGCAATTTCTATAGCACATGCACAAAGGTTTTAACTAGAGCACGATGACACCATTCTCGAATGGGCAAAATGTCAACCCAATATGAGGAAGCACATTTTAAATACTGAGGATCCTACATGCTAATATACAGACCCTATTTGAGAGTTTGGTCTACATTTTCAGGTGGTTTCCCATTCTCTCACAGAGACCTACATTTTGCTTTATATTTTCACAGTCAATGGCCTAATTTTGCAGGAAGAGCTCTCCATCTAAACAGAAGTTTTTTTAGGTGAGTAGAAGGGCACTGTGAATCTCAAAGTTTGAATGAGACTCCAGGGGAAACTTCAGAAGTCCATGGAAACCTTTAAATATTACTACCCACAAAGAAACTATATTATTTTAGCATGTTCTCACTCCTGCCATCAAGCACCAGTCCTGAGACCCAGCTGAGCTGGAGACTGCCCTGGCTGGGCACCTCAGGTGAGAATCATTTCACAGGATTTAACCCCTGTGCTTAATGCCTGCTTTTGATGCACATTTTGCAGAGTGGGGGTTCCAGGGCTACTACAGAGTGAAGACAGCCATTAGAACAGTCGCTCTCTAACATCTCTGAGAAGGTGACTTGTTGGTGCAGCTTTTGATTTTAAGCCAATTTGAGCAGTTATTTTCCCCAAGCTCTCTAACAGAAGTGGCACTGCACAATAAAAGTGTAAGGTGAATCCCATGCACCAGACATACACTTTTCACTGAGGTTTCAGGAAAAGTCTCTAATTTTCACATCACTTCATCACTCAAGTTGTTCAAGTGTTGGATGAGGATATTAATTCCTGGTTTTGTCTACACCAGGGTAATGAGTCTCATCTTGGAAATATTAATCTGTGTTCGTATGTCAGCTTTAAGTTTCCATCTGGTAATCTGACTCCTTGCTGCACACTCCCCCATGGCTGAAGGCCAAGGTTGCAAAACTAACGTATGGCTACACCTGCATTGCCATCTGCTGCACAGCAAAGCCCTTCCCAGATCACAGCAGTGGGGCAGGAAGACAAAGAGAAAAACAAGAGTTTTGTACCGAAAATGAGAATTGCGTACCTGAACTGATATAATCACCATCAGTATTTATCACATTTGCAGAATCCAAGACATATTCTTTCATTAACTGACAGGAGAAAAGGAGAGCTCTGACTTCAACATCATGGCAGTAAAGAACACAATTACTCTGCTACTTGGTGGGTCTCGTTTGGAAGGGCTGGAATCTCTCCATGACAAGACTAATGCCCCAGCAGAATATACTTCACATCGATTTCACTAGCAGGGCACGTGTGAGTGACATACAGAGTTTTATTTTAATTTATGTGTAAATACACAGGAAGGCTTGGGGGAAAAGAATCTTTGTATTTTCTTCAAGTTTGTATTTTTGATCTATTTTATTTCAGAGTAAGATTATACTAGAATGAAAATGAGATGAAGATATTATTCAGTGAGTCACGAAAACACATTTTTTGAAATGGACAAGGATTGAAAGGCAAGACTATTTGGACTGCACTGGGGGATGATGATTACTTTAGATTTAGATGGCAAATAAAAAAACTCAGAATCAATCATTCAGTTATCCTACCAAGCAGGATAAATGAATTCATTTTTTTCAGAAAGAAAATATTAGTAAATAGGCAAAGACCTAGTCCCAAACCTCCAGCATACCCAAAATATCTACTGTGAGAGAGGTCTCAGAGATGTCAAGGAAAGGCTTGCTATAATTTTACATACAAGTTTTTAAATTACTATGGTAATGCATACTTACAGAAAACCTTAAAACCAAGTCTTCCCAACAAGTAAGTAGAGGTTTCTGAGTTGTTTTTAACATGACTCCTAGGCTTAAGAGTGGAGGTTTCATAACTCAGGGTCATGAATAATTTCTGATTGTAAATAAAGGTAGACAGCCTACTGCTGTCATTAAGCCAGACTTCTCATCAGCTGTCTGAAACTCTGGATCTTTATGGAAACCCAGGCTAAAGAGCCCCAGTGTTTCCCACTGTTCCAGGACGAGAAAGGTTGTATTTAGCACTTTTCTTCAGCCAAGTACACCCACGATATTCCTGTTCCAAATCAAGTAACTGGTTACATCAGTGCTCCCACCTCACAGACTTCAGCCAATGAAAACTTTCTTGCTCTTCAATGAATATTACTGATACCATCTCCTAATCTTCCTGATGATCTGCTGTAGGCACTGAACTTCCACACCACCCCTCTCTTGGCACAGGATGCTTCCTGAAGCATTTGTTTCAAGGGCTGGATGGTCTGGAGCTAACAGAGCTTGGGACTGGATGTGATAGGAATCACCTCAGGCTGTATAGAGAGGACTCAAGGCTGTCCCAGCCTCTGAACACTGATTTGTTTTTGTACCACAACCATCCAAACCCCATGACCATGCACCTCTCTACCACCCAGCACCACTGCTATGTGCACCAGGAACACAGAAATTATTCCCAAGAGGGAATAAAAAAAAAAAAAAATCACATAATTCAAAACCACTGGGGGAACTTCAGTCAGCACTAAGAATAGGCATCCTGAAAATCTGGATCCTGTTAGTTGTATTAATAACCCAGTGTTCAAGTCAGTATTGACCTACTATGTGTCAATAATTCATATGGAAGCATGCTCAGCTCTTTAAATGCAAGGTGAGATCAATGGAGATCAGAAACCGGTTTCAAAACCACAAACACTTATTTTCCACAGCCACAGGGAGAAAACACACTGTCCAAAGCTGAACATGTGCTATCTGCTTCAATTTCGTCTTTGCTCTCCAGAACAAACTTGGTGACTGAACAGAGGTTACAGGCACCCAGTCCATGACAGGGTTAGTTGGGTCTTACAGAAATTCCATTTTCTTTCTGCAGCTCTTGCCTTGTATCTACCAAAGGCTGTCCTTGCACTGGGCCCTGCTGAGCCCGCAGCCAGCCAGGCTGAGACAATGGCCCCAAAGGAGGTGTGACTGCAGAGCTGCTCAGAGCTGCTCACTTCGGAGCCTGGATGTGTTCATTTACATGCTAACGCTATTAACCAGGAAGCACAACACAAATGGAGCTGGTTTTTTAAGGCAGCTGCTCTTGTTTGGGGATTTTGACAGTGAAGACACACAAGACAAAACAAAATCCAGCATACAAAACAAAACCAACCCAGATGTCCTGTGGCAGCTTAGAGGAATTAAGGAATGGGAAGGAGAAAAAAACAGAAAAGAAAAAAGTGTTTTCTAAACCGCTGCTTCAGAGCTTTTATCTAGATTTAACGGATACATTAATTCAATTGACATGCAGTTTAACCAGTCGACAACACATGAATACCTTCCACAAATGGTAGGATTTGCCTTCTTTCCCCCTGCAGAGACATTACCACAGATGTGAGCTTTTTCCTTCTGCTCTTTTCCTTCCCCCATCCCTCTCTTTGTAGTATTTTAGCAAATAATGAAATGTACCACATGTCTCCCAACACGCAGGCACGGTAACGCTGAAATGAGCTGCTCCCAGCTCCACACTGCAGCTTCTCCCTTAACTGCCTCTTAATGCAATTTCACTGGCTTTTTAAATTTTTGATGGACAAATATTGATATGCTAATGACTTTCAAACCAGTATCCCAAAACATACTCTCTTACTTGAAAGAAAAAAAAACAGACTCTTTTACCTGGGAGTGGCATGATGTCCAAGGACAAGCATAAAAAGAAGCAAAACTGAGTGTTGGGAAAACAGGGACATGATTAGAGAAATTCTTATAAAAGGGGGAAAAAAAGGAGAGAGAATAATGGAATGAATGCAAAAATACGGCAAAAGAAAGAAAAAAACAGTACTGGAAGGGAAATCTGACATTTAAACCTCGGCTCCTGGCTGGTGCCCATGGCAACTCCTCTGACAAGTTGGTAAAAACTATTCTCTCCTTTGACTGCTTTCAAGGATAATCCTTGCTTCTCCTTCCTGGGAACCATGACAGATTTTCACTCTTTGGGGACGGTGCTGGAGTTTCTTTTATAATGGCTCTAATAAATAATGGAGTGTTAATGTCTTTTAGGACGACTAGCTGTGAAGTTGGGTCTGTTTAGGACACATTTTCACACTTGTGCCCAAGTGAGGCATTATGTGCCAAGGAATACAGGTACCTTCAAATGCTCTGTATGACATGTTTGTGTTGTTTTAAAAATTCTAAATGGAATCCAGCATTAAAAAAAAAAATCATTTAAGGGAAAACAACTTGAATTGCTCCATTGAGCTCAGCATGTGGTATTCACGGTTTCTAAATTTAAATAAGGTTTCCATCTGCTCTGTTGTTCAGGAATCAGGGAAAACTATTAGAGATCAGGAGGAGGGGGGAGAGCAAGCAGGCACATATTGAGGCAAGGTTCTGCTTTCTGTGTGGGATACTTCTGAAGCAAGCACGGGTCTGTACTGTGCTGGGTCTTTCTCTGACACACAGCAGCTGGGGCTGGCTGTACCTGGAACACCATAGTGCTGTGAAGTTTCCCTGAGGCCTGCTCAGCACATCCAACTGCTCACCCAGGGCTTTCACATGTGCTGGCAGCTGCCAGAGGACAGTGGGAAGGATTTCTCCTTCAAAAGTGTCTTCAGTGCAGTTTGTGAGGGATAGCTCAACCTCCTGAGCCCCTTCCAGAAGACACTGTCTCCTCAGGTGTAAGAGAAACTGGGATCCTTTGGAACAAGAATGGATCAGCTACAGGAATTAAGGTTCTCACACATGGACTTAATGCTCTTATTTCCTCACTGAAATACGAGCAACAAATTTACCATTTCCAGTAACTTTCACCACATTAGGTAGCAAGAGAATGAGTGCCAGAAGCTGTACAGCCTTGTATTAATAAGTCAAAGTCAGCAGGATAAAATGCACTCAGAAATCCCTGGCAGCATGAACAAGATGCATAGCTATAGCCCAGAAGAGAAAAGCCACGGTGTAAGTAAGCCATAAACCATGTATATTTAAAGAGAGTCATAAGGTTTTACACCGGCCTTAGCATAAAAGCTTTTAATATATTTAACAGCCATCTGGAAAACGGGCAGGACACAAATGTGATATTATAAAATGTAAAAAACAAACATGCCTAGGAGGACACAGAGAAGCCCAAGAAAGCTCAGGGCAGAAGGGAAGCATGACAGCAGATGGAATTAGCTGTGAGTAAAAGCAAAGTAAAATATAACCAATAATCATAACTTCAAAGTTTGCACTTTCAGCGCATTTAAATGAGTTCATCACCCAAGACAGAGAGGAGAATGACACTAAGGGACAGTGCCATGAAAACCTCCTGTGTCTGTGCCACAGAGCTTCTAAAAGCAATTTCTCACAGTGAGGTTGGTAGTAGCAGTCAGTGTTGCAGGACTCTAAATGCTTTACAAACCCTCTGAGAAGGGGGAAGAAATGGGGTAGGAACACAGTTCTGCAGTTTTGTTATGCAAATCTGTAGCGCACTTCCTCAAAAGATTTTGTTCATTTCTTGCCGTTGGTAACAGACGCACACAAAGTTTTTGGGGGGACGGGACGGCAGACTCTAAAAGGATCGATTTAAATGATTAAAGGAATGAGCACATTTCCATATGAAGGACGATTAAGGAGTTCTGCTTGTGCAGTGCTCGCTGTAATGCACTGCCAACCACAACAGTAATGAGAAGCAGGACAAGGAGATCAGCGCTGCCCTGATTAAAGAGGATACATCTTAGGGAAGCTCTGATACCAAGCTACAAAGGACTGTGCAGATAAGCCCTGCATTTTTATAGGCCTTCTTAAAACACAAGATCAAGGAGGATGTTTGAAAGCCACAAATGTAAAACTGATACAAAGTGCTGCATAATGAACCCATCACCACAATCACCGAAGCAAGGGCTCAATGAGGTTTGACAAGATGGCTGGTTTTACAGCTATGAAATCCACACCTCTAGCTGAAAACAATTAAAAACTTTCCTAATAGCACAATCATAAAATACTACATGGTAGGACGAAGGAGGAGCAACTCATTCTTCAAGAGCTGACTCAAGAATGTAGCCAAAGATTAACCTCATTTTCACTTCTGGATATTGCCAAGTACAGCATGATGGTAACACACTCAAAATTAGGAAGAAGCTTAAGCAGCCTGTACAGACTGATGATTGACTAATGGAAGTGCAAGAGACACTCTTCCAGTGTGGATAAATCAGGCTATAACCTTAATTAATAGTAAGATATTCTTCCCTCAGAAGCCATTGCTGGTCCAGCAACAGAGTATTTGGCAAAATGGAGGCTGGATTAATTTTTCCAGAACATACTTAAAAAGTAATTTAGTGAGTGGTAACAGGTTTGAGAAAATGTGCTTGCTTCTAAAGCAGAAAGAGGTTAGACAAGGATGGAATAAATAGCCTGGAATAAGCAGATGGTATGGTGGTTGTGATGGACCATCAGGAGTGTATCACTGCAAAGGGGATGCCAACTAAATGTGCCTCAGCAGTCCTACCTTTTAATAGAGCTCCTCCAACTGCTATGCCAAAAATATGGGCTTGCTTTCCCTACAGGGTCGGGTTTTTTTCAGTAGTGCAGCCATGGCAAATGACCACACGGTCATGAATTAGTTGAAATATTTGAGCAATAATTAGTTTAGTGATTAGTAGTTAGAGATTTTTAAAATATTTAAATATGAAAGGAAGGAATACAAATATTCTGCTCCTCAAAACTGACTGATAAAATTTTGAGTCCCTTTTTCAAGGGCTTAAAACTTTTGTTTTTAAAGAATGTTGAGGCTCCTTTTCAGCTGCTTGAATACAAAAACTGACACTTGAAGAAAAATGTCAAATACTGCAGCAATCACAAATTACATAAAATGTGAGTCCTAATCACAGGGTTTGGCATCACTGTGCGAGAACGTTAAAAAATGCCCAAAATACATCCTGCTCTAGTGGGGAGAGCATTCAGCTGAGAAGGATGAGACAGGATCTATTTGTGGCTTTCAGCAGTGGCTTTTGGGGCAATTATAAAAACCACCTGTAGAGCTGCTTCCCACTTTTATTTTGAGACACAGTGTTGTGTTGACAAATCTGTACAATGCTTAAGCAAAAATTGTCCCCAGTTTCGACTGGGGTTTCATGTGTAACTTCACTATAAATAACAGCAAGAAAGATACTCCAAAGCCCTGTATTTAATTCCTTGTGAGAATACCAAGTCACAGGTAATCTTAGCTGAGCTTCCAGATAGGCAGAGAGGAAGGGTTCAGAAATCTCAGCAGCAGCTGCTTCTTCCTCCTGTGAATAGACAATGCATGGTGGTCCTAATGCACTCTTTCCCTGCCTTCTCTGCTCCTTGGGATTGAATGCAAACACAATAATAAAACATAAATACAGACATCACGGCCTAAAGCTTCTCTTTGTATCCCCAAAGCTTCATATTGCAGATGTTATTTATACTGTTTGTTCCGCAAGGAAATCTCTGGAAAGCAAAATGAGGAGTTTCCAGCCTTGTGAAAGATAAACAGCCTGCTGTGTGAAGAGGAGGAAGCACTAATAGCTTGCATGCACATAACTGGAGCACATTACTCTGATGTATCACAGTAAAGTCATTGCCATGACATGCTAACATTGTTCCTTTAGGTACTGCTCCAGGAAGAGAGTATTTCTGGTAAAATCCTCAGAGAGCAGTAAAACCCCACCTGCCTGCCCTCAAGACATGCAAAGTGATGATTTGAGTATTGGAAGGCATCAGTGATTCAGATGTGAGGTACCTGAGAGTCATCCAGGAGGGCCCCATTCTCCAGGCATCACATTTGGACCATTAAAGAACCCACTGCTTGTTTGTGCTGGACTCAGCTTTAAAAGAGCAACACACCTGCATTGGGACAGCAGTTACAGATTCACACATGTGAGCTGGGTGACACTTTCACACACAGAAAATCAGCTTTCCTAACCCAGGGCCTCAAAAATCACTGCTTGGTAACCCACACCTAAGCAGAGCTGATGGCAGAGGTGCAGGAAGGGGATCAGGCATACAGGGACAGGGCAGCAGACTATGTAAAGTGGGGAATTGGAGTTTAAGGAGAAAGGGGGAAAAGAGGACATTTTACTTCACTTTTTCTGACTGTAAATATGTACAATTTATACTGCCTTTTGATGAGTTACTTGAACATTTGTAATTCACAGGTAATCTGAGTTACAGTAACAAAACCAGGAGAATTCAGATGTGGCAAAATACCCAAATGACTGGGTATTACACCAAAGCTGCTTCCATTCTGCATATGGATTAGACATCTTCTTTGCAAACCAAGAACTATGCTCCATGTTTGGAGCAGGAGATGAAAGCAAGTAAGGAAGTTTCCAACCTCATGCTACAAAATGTCTTGCTGTTTGCAGCGAAGAGAAACCTGAACACCCAGCCAGAGTGCATGACCATGGCTACTCCCACTCCTGTGAGGAGAGTCCCAAGCATCCAAACTCACAGCTATGTGGGAGGTCCTAGGAATGAAATTACCACCTCTGAGCCTGAGCCCCTCCAGGTACTATAGATGATTAATTCCCTACAACTGAGGGCTCAGTGACCCCTGAAGAGCATAAAACCAGCAGGGAGGAGTGGCTTCCTTGGCAGTGTGTGTGGTACAGGCATGAGCCAGGTGATGTCACTCCCAGCCAGAACAGGCCTCCCACACATCCTCCACCAGTTCTCCCTGAAAAGGTCCTTTTGGCCACTGAAACAGCAAACAGGGGCTCCAGCTCTCAATAGACTGCTGTGCTATCAGAAGTGTATTATAATTTCCCCAGCAACTCCTTCCTGGGTGCCTCTGGCACACCATGGCCAGCCAGTCTGCAGTTCTCCTTCCTCAGAAAGAGAAATCCTCTTTCTAGGGATCTCTCATCCCGTCCATTCCCATCATCCTGGCACAGCTCCTTAGCTCCAGCTCCCTTTTTGGATCACACATCAGCTCCCCTCCAAATCCTCTACCAGGACAAAGTCATGTCTGAAGGAAGGGCTTTATCTGCTGGGTTACTTAAGATCTTATTCCAATCTTCAAAATTGTCTGTCAGCATCAGAAGCAACACTTTTCCAGAGAAGGTTTAAAAACACCATAGGGAGCAGGGCTAGATTTCTCTGAACCAACCACCCCCACCACATGAAGAGATGGAGCCCTAGCAAAGCACCAGGGACCTAACAGCAAGGAGTGCTCAGGGCAGCAGATCCCTTTTGTCCCATGGACAAAGCTACCAGAAGACTGTGAAGTCAGTGACAGATTGGGAGCAATAGCTGGACTCTGTTTATGCTGAGGAAGTACAGGGGGATGAAAAACAACTCCCTGCACTCTCAGTGCCCTCCAGCCCAGCTCAGAAGAAACCACAAGGCATGTGCTGGTATGCTGCTCTTGCATAACACCATCAGATACTGCTCTTGTGCACATGCCTAATGTTTTGGAGGTCAGTTTTATTTGTTGATATAGGAACGACTGAGAAAGTAAATTTTGTCCCCTCAACACAGACAGTGAAACATCTGTGTACGGATCAGTCTTACCACATCTGCCCTGTTCATGACCAGCAATTGCCTCTGCCACAGCCAAAACAGAAATGCAGGCAGCTTGAGCTAAAGGCATTAACTCAACAAGTGAGATGAGAAATGAGGAAAAAACCCTACTCATCCCCCAGGAAATCGTAAGTAGGCAGAAATCAAGCTCCCAGTTCAGCAGAACTCTTTATCCCCAAGTGTTTTGAGGACACTTGAAGAAGACAAATCCTGCAGCAGCACGGAGCTTCTGAGTGCTGGTCAGCAGTTGGTTCAGTACAGTTCACAAAGCAAAGCTCCTAAAAGTGCCAACATCACTCCATGGAAGTGCCCCAGTGGCTCCAGCTGCAGTCCCAGTCCAGGTGATCCTGGTCAGGCAGAGCAGTGCACAGGGCACCAAGCAGACAGGGAAACTGAAGCCAGTACAAAGAAAGAAACAGCACCAAGCATTGGTTTCACCTTTCCAGCAGGAACACCATGAAGCAGTACCTCAATAAACAACAAAACCCCAAATTAATAAGGGAACCCGTCACATGCTTTGTGCCTGACATTTCTATACTCTATATAAGTAAATGTTAACTCAAAATATCTTGCTGCTGGCAACACATTATCCTATGCTGATTTGACATGTGCTTTCCTTTAACAACCAGAGAGGCAATAAGCAGGATCTATGGAGCTTCTCTCAGCTTGAATTCCTCTGCAACTCAGAGGGATACTGCAACTGTAATCCACCACACATATGGAGTCATAAAATACTCATCGCTGATTCTCAGGAGCGGGTTCCATTATTTTGGTAGATTGGCACTTCAGCTCCTTGACAAAGTTTAGTAGCACTTCATTTTACAAATCTTAAGAACAAACGAGGGAGAGATCACAGTGCTTCTGCCTTTGGCAGCACATGGGAATGATGACATCCTTCCTAAAACTCAGCCAAGTCTAAGGTTATAGATACAACATTTAATCTCCTCCTGCTTTTTGCACATCTGTATTACTGGTTTATACAGCAGTTCTGTAAAGATTCCCTGTAGACTTCAAATTTTTTTTGTTTCAATACTGATTTATGAGCTGAGAGTCATGTTCAGTGCTTATGGTATTCATATCCCTAAAAATGAAAAGCTGAGAGTGAGTGATGGATATCTCCTGTTAACAGGACTTTAAGACTATTTGTTTTCCATTTTCATTTCCCTGCACAGTCATAAACTGATGCCGGATTGATTCAATGACCCAGATATTACTACTTCCACAACTTGGTCATTTTTATCTCCTGATCAAAATGGTTGCAATACAAGAAGGATCTTTATGTCTTTTTCTATCAAGTTGCTATGCCAGCTACTTGCAACATAGATGCTAAAATGGCCACGTCACAGGAAAGTTATTATTATTTTTATTGCCAACAGAACAGAATTAGCCACAGCTGCAGACTAAAATTTTATTCCTCAGCCTTTTTATTAAATCAGCTCACTTTGTCATCTGGTCTCCAATTATCCCTCAGACAGACAAACTGCATCTTCTACACAGAGAGAAAAGCTGACTGCACATCTCCTTCACTGGAACAGTGTTTCCCTTTTGGTCCCTCTCAGTAAGATGAAGGTAGAAACAGCACGTTCCTCTGTCCTACACAGGAAGCTTCCCATCTGTCCACTAACAAGGGCTCATTTTTTTTTTTTTGCTTTGGACATTTCCTAGGGAACAGAAAGTACCATTGCCAATTTCTGCCCCAGAAGCATGATGTTTGATTTTAATTATATTTCCAGAGCTTTTTAGGACTACAGCATTTCTAATTACTAGTGCAAACTGAAGGTATCAGGAAAGGATGCCCTCCTGACATCCTAAGGGCAGCAAAACAGCCAATCCCATCATTCCCCACCTCAGGGTGTGGATCACTGTCAAAGGAAGGATAAGAGACTGTAGAAAACCTCTTGTGGGCAATGGGAAAAGGCACCTCAGGAGATGCTTTACTGGAGGACTCACCAGATCATTCTGCTTCAGGAGACAAACAAATTCTGAATGGTAACACCACTGAAGTCCTGCAGAAACATGGTGAAAGCCCTCTAGAGAACCTGAATCCCACATTTCTGCATGGAAAAATTCCTGAAACACTGATCAGACTACATGCTCCTCTTGAATGTTAATACAGGGTGCACAGTGGGTGAGAATGGGAAGCAACTATTCCTGTAGTTACCCACTTATCTACTGCTCACCCTCCCCCTGCTCCACTCTCCTGGCTTAGTGCCTGTAGAGGATCCCAGTTTGGTAGCCATGTTCTGAAAACAGTAACAG
Organism: Sialia sialis; assembly: GCA_009812075.1. Lineage (NCBI taxonomy): Eukaryota > Metazoa > Chordata > Aves > Passeriformes > Turdidae > Sialia > Sialia sialis. Next base: position 7,778,391 of record VRYO01000180.1, read on the forward strand.
AACTTACCAAAAAACAAACTGGAGAGACTGTTGAAATAATACAGCAAAGATTAATTCTTTCTAAGAATTACTGCCAACTATGAGAAAAAAAAAGCAAAAAAAAAAAAAGCAAAAAAAAGCGTTTACCTCTTTTTTTAGTTACAAAGCCAAGAAAAGTTTTAACTGAAAATAATTACAGTTCCCTAAACCTTGGAAAGCAATGGATTTAGTTAATATGCAAAATTCTCTTTGGTGCTATGCAAATAACTGGGTTATGGAGATGCATGTGAGAAGGGTTTGCATCATGAATCAAGGTAAGGGAATTTCATCACAAAAGCACAGATGTTCCAAGGACTGACTTCTGAAAACAAAGTTATGTAAAGAAAAAAAATCTCAAAAAAGCTCTCTGGCACTATTCAATATTAAGGATAGCCACAACTTCCTACTCTTGCATTGCTTCTCTGCATAACTGATGACAGAACTCAGCTGTACCCAGACATAGATAATTTTGTTCAGCTGATTCTGCTGACTAGATTTGGGAGCCATGTTTTGGAATTCCAGCAAAACACATTGTTGCATCCAAGAGTTTTACAAGTGCTACACATGAGCAGTGCACCAGCCTTCACCTGAAGTCTCCAGTGTGGATAGCACCCACACAAACAGTACCAAGTGCTCTCTTTGTGTTTGCTGAAACACAACACTCTGACAGTGACAGTGCCTGGCTACTGTGTTCAGGAGAGGCCAGTGAATAGACTCAGCCACCAGAGGCAGGTTAAAAACACAGCTATTTTTCTATCCACTGCTACCCAGAGCTATTATTACAGCTTCTCTCCTCTTCGGAAACCAATCTAAATAAAACATCATAACGCTGCAATGTGATTTTCCCAGCCTGCTGTCTGGGTTAAGCAACATGAAGTCACGGGGATGCCAGGTCCCTGAGGCCTGGCAGAGAGGGCTCACCAGCCTTTTTGCTTGGTAACATTTTTCTCAGTACTGTTCTTCTCTCAGATGTCTAAAATTCACTCTTGCAAGACCTTATGCACACTCTGGCCTTCACCCCAGAATACATGAGCAGTGTCTTTCCCCTTTCTCAGGCCTTTAGAAGATAATCCTGCAAGTGAGACAGTACTGCTGCAGACACTGCCCAGGCCCCACCTGTACACGCAGTCAGACCTTTTCCCACCAGTTCCCTTCACTAGCACACTGAATTCACAGAGTTTGCATTAACTGGTTGTGTAAAATCACTGAGCAAGTGCAAGTGTGGTACTTCTGTTGGCACATGAATGTTGTCAAACACATTCCAGAGCCCAGCTGGAACAGAAGAGCCAGTTTTCCTATGGAACTTTAATTACATTGTTTTGTCATCAAACGTGGAATTGCTGGAATTCACAAACTATTTCCTCCATAAACAGGAAGAAGAAATAAGAGGAAATTTTCTGCTAATATCAGTTATTTGTTCACCCAACTAATTGCACATAGGGTAGAGCCACTGCATTATCATCCTGCTGCTGGAGCCCTTGAATTATCTAGACACAGCAGTAAATACCACCTCAGAGTTTAAACTTGAATTACTTGGTTATTTGCTCTGAAATACTGTTTCAGACCACGACACTGAAATCTCTCTCACTGACTGGGAATGTTCGAGTGCTTTAGCTCTATGACACGTAAAGGAGATGGCAGTTGTTCCAGATGTTCAGTATGTGCCAGAGATCCAGGCAGATCTATTCCCAGGCTCCTACACCCACTCTGTCACTACTTCCAGTATCACAAACGCATGCAAGAACTACAGAGATCCACTTCAAATAATGCACTGCAGGCACACACTAAATTCACAATGAGCTCTTCATTAGGGAGGGCACTCACAGGCAGAACTGACTCTGTTCTCCTCTGGAATTTGCAGCTGTACTTTTTTCAGCTATTTTCTCGATGGTATGTTTTTGACAGATTTTTCTCTCTCACTTTTTTGGTTTATTTCTGCTTCCTGGCCAAGGCTTTGTACCCCAGGTATCAACCTGCTTGAAGAGCTGTGGCTCCAGGCGTGTTCCCCACTGTGCTGTGCTGGAGCCCTGCTCTGGAAGGGACAGGACCTGAGCCCTCGGATTACAACTGCTCACCTGGGACTGCAAAATGTCTTCCACCTCTACACAAATGTGTACATGTTGCTATTATAGAATTATACTTGGTAAATAATTAGTTGGCCCACAACCCAGATGGCAATGTTAGGTAGTTCATTTCTGAAGGAACTAAGTTAATGCTGGAGAAACTGAACTAAAATAATAAAAATTCTAAGGTTCAGATATGTGTAACTAAAAATACAAAAAAGTAAAAATGAGGAATTGGAATATGCAGTTCTTACTGCTTTGAATTCATCTACTTGACAGATGTGTACTATACTTTTGTATCAACAAAGATAATTTAATTTTATAGGAAGAAAACTAGAAATACAAGCTACATTGTACCTGTAACTGAACTGATTTATAATTAGGATTGAAAACTTTGTTGCTGCATTCTTCATATTTTGTTATTGCAATAATACAATCATAAGAAGCATTTTTCCTTTCAAAGCACTTACGTAAATATGCCATCCACTTAGTAGACCTGTTTTACTTGAGCATTCTGACATGCCTCTGCAATTTTAATGATTAAAATAGGTCCTCTGTGCTTTTTATTGCTGATGCCATCAGAAAGTCAGAGCATGAGTAGAACAGGTCAATCCTCATTATTATGATCCACAGAGTAATTTACTAAATTAAGTAAGCTCTTCCATCTCAAGTAATTTAATGCAACTAAACACACACTTCACATTTATTTTTGGAAAAAAAAATAAAAAAAAGAAAAGATTTAGAAACCAGATAGGCATTTTTCCTTGTTAACCAACAGGAATTTCCAAGAATTTGGAGGAAATAGGTGTTTCATGTCAGTAATTGAAATGAATTTTAAAATGAGGTCAATATATCAGCAGGAAGACAGTTGCTGGGTATCACTGAGTGCATCCTCCTGTGAAGCAGAGCTCTGAGAAAAGAGGGATGAGCAAAGATCTCTGGCTTTGCCTGAACTGCAGTAGCAAAGAGCAGGCAAGCAAGAACATCAGCAGCCCAGGCAGGCCAGAGACAGGATGGCCATCCAGGCTTGGGACTGATAATTGACAGGGCAATCAGCTGGGTAATTAGGGACCTAGCTGTGCAGATCCTTATTCAGGTTTTATCAGATAAATCTCTGCCTTAACACACATCTAACCTGGTTTGCCTTGAAGCTTGAAATCAATTCTAAAGCAGAAGTTAGCCTATTCCACTTGCAAACTGGTATAAATAGTAAGAAAATTACTCTTTTTGTCTTTGTTTACCAGTCTAGGGAGATAAACTCATAAATGTTCTGCTACCAGTTGACACAAATATTCAGAGGCTACTGGTATGCCAATTATTTGCAGAGTTGATAAGAAAACAATTAGCATATGCCATGGAAAGAGATGTAGGATATAAAATTCAGTTCTCATTATCTGGGAAAGTTTTTGATTTGTGAAAAGAAAACACTAACGAATGCTTGCTGAGAACCACTGATTTTTACTACAGCCTTGATTTGGCTGGTGCCATCAATTTTTCACACCCCTTCAACTCAGGCTAAACATCAGGGGATTCTGTTTCTGACATGGGAAAAGATAGCACTCAACAGATGACAGGCACATCACAGTGAAGCCAGGGTGCTCCTTCTGCTGGACACTGGGACAAAATGAATTGGACATGAACTTGTAATTATGCTCCAAAAGCCATGGTCTCCAATCCCTGCTCCCTTTGAGCTGTGTGAGGCAGCCCAAGTTATCTTAAACAAAGGACTGGCTGCACGTCTCAGCAACATAAGATAACGAGGGCTTGGTGAACCAAGTGTCACAAAAAAAAGAGAAGCTGCAAAAGCAGTGGAGTGAACAAACACACACTTTCTTCCCCTACAACTCACCAGAAATTCCAGGGCCAGAGGAGGCCCACAGGTTTAATACAGGGGCTGAGATAAATGGTATGTCCCAACTTGTCATTTCAAAATGAAAGTAGGTGCAACCATGCCACCAACAAAAATTAACTGTACCACTGTGACATCCCACCCTTAAGGAGAAGGGAGCAGCACAGACCTCTCAGCATCAGCCCCAAGAGAGGAGCAATACTGCAAGGGCTGTGCTGGACACTGGAGCTGCACAGCTGACAGAGCTTCTCCTGCAGCTCTGATGGATGCCAGCAATGTCCATGGCCATGGGAACTGGGACCCCTTTCCATGCCCTTGCATGGAGCCACGTGAGCACTGTGAGCAGGGGTAAACATCCCAAATGAACCTTGGTACAGACAGAATTTACAAATATTCCTCACTCAGCACTGACATCACAAGGCAGAATTTTATGCCACATACACCATAGCAATATAAACAAAAAAAAGTCTTTCTAGTAATTCAGTGGATCAGAGTTTATCACTCTCTTTTTTTTTTCTTCCTGTTTTAATACATCAGGATGGCTGCAGGCTTAGCCTTAAGCTTTGACTGACATTTTGGCAGCCTTTCTCCACAAAACAACTCTACAGAGATCAACAAAACAGTCTGACAAACTTTTTCCTTAACAAACATAAAACAAAAGCATGCAACTTATTGTGCTCACAGATACACTTTTAAAAGGATTACTATGTAACTTCTGGGGAAAGAACGAGGAAAAAGGGAAAATAAAAGAAAAATAAAGGATAGAGAGGAAAAAGAAAAAGTTTAGCGGTCTATATACTACTTTTATTTTCAAAGATATTCTTTGTCAGTGAAGTAAAATAAACTAGTTATGCCCAAATCGATCTTTGTTGCTTGGGTTGTACATAATCTAGATAGCAGAGTTCATCAAAATCACTTCACGGAAATAGAAAGTGGAAAGCTCACATCAGTGGTGAAGGACAGTTTTATATTGCTCACTTTAACAAATGAACTAAGGATGAGAGAAGCAATAAACTGAACATTTGGGTTTATCCTAAAATGAAAGTCAACAGCACCATTCCCAGTCAACTGCTCAGCAATTCAGTGCCACACTGACATGGGACACGTGATGTGGGAACCCACAGGAAGCACAGAGGGGCTGGGGGCTGTTGAAAAAACACCAGATTATTTTAAAGAGCTCAGTATCTATGTTACTAAGACTTCATCTGGGTTTTAAAATATTTTATTTCACCTAAATTAAATAACCATTTCAGTCAGTAATCAATTAGCTATTTATTCAGCCTTCCCATGTTTCTCAGCCTAATGAATGATCAGCTCATCGAAGCAGTTTGATTATTTTGGTGTTTAAATGAATTCTATCAGTGAGGACATGTGACTGCCCATTGCTTGTTAGTGCCTCACCCCCATGCTCCAGAGGATGCCTGGCAGAGAGCCAGCTGCAGGAAAAGGTAAGCTCCCTGGAAAAGCTCACATAAAACCCCAGACTGTCATCACTTTGAAATCTCTACTTCACAGAAAAGAAATAACAAGAAGTATTTTCAAATGCAAGACTGGGAAAAAGAAATCCAGCTTCTCAATCCTTATCAAGACTATTCCTACAGCCCTTGTTTTAGACACTCTGAGCTTGTAGCAGGCCTCCAAAAGGAAAGGAAATCATCACACACAAGACTCTGTGTAGACAAAAGGCAATTCCCTCAAACTGTGACCCAGAGCTTAAAAATTTCTCTCTTCCCAGTGCAAGCCTGAAGCAGCTTCAAATCAGATCTGCTCATCAGAGATCAGTTTCTTAGGAAAAGAACACAAGGAAACCAACTCAAAAATGAGTTACTGTCAGCTGAAGTATTTCCTTGGTCTCTGGAAGAGTTTTTCCCAGAGAAGATTATTTTTTTAGAGGACTGAATTCAGAGATTTAGCGTGTGCCTTTCTAAAAGCAGCATATCTATCAAAATCACAAAGTTAATGAAAGGAAAAATGGGTAATTATTGTTATTCATACAATAGTAATAGCAAGATAAATTCAATCTGTTGGCTTCACTGCATTAGAAATCCCACACATAATGTGTCTCACCACACCTTCCCAGATTTACAGCATTGCAGAACACAGCATGAAAAAACTTTCACTTGATTTTTTTTTTTTCTGGGAAAGTACCACACATCTGAAGTGATCAGCCATGGCAGCTACAGACCACAGCATGAAATAGCAACAGCTCTGCATCTTTCAATGCAGAGAGCCTGATGAAGAGGAATTATCATTAACTTCTTCATTTCAATTCATGTTGACATAGTGTGATACATGCTCTGCAGATGGAGAGCAGTTTCGGAAAAAGGCAGATAATAACATGACAAACAACAAGGTGCAGAAAAGCACATTTTAAAAATTGTACATTAAAGACATTATTAATAATGCCACATGGTCATGCAAACAAGGGTAGCACAACCTGATCTTGTGTAAAGCAAAAAAATAACTACAAATAGGAAACTTAAGTACTAGAATTGCAATGTGCAAAAAAACCATTTACTTACAGATACACACATTTATGCACATTACAGACTCATTCTGAGCACATCACTGTTGGAGTGTTTATTGTAAAAGTGCATTTAAGAGGAAACAGAAATTAAGGGTAAGCAGCTGGTACACAGAACAGATGTTCCACACCTGAGCACATCACAGAAAGTGTGGTGACAGACAGGGCACTTATTTAAAATAGGGGAGGCAAAGCACAGAAACGAAGATGAAAATTAGCACTAAGTCCAAGGAGTTCAAGCTCAAAAACCAAAGTAAAAGGTTTGGAATTCATAGTGACTTCCTTGTCATCCAAGGGCAGACTGGTTTTCTCCCTTTTATGCCCCTGTATAAATGAGAACCTGTCAGTCAGAATCAGTTCAGAAGTGCACAACCCATCTGTGGAAGTGCTCCCCACTAATTAAAATAAACTTTCTTTGATATCAGTAGTTTGAGATTCTTCTGGTATCAGAGGATCTTTTAATAGTGGATTTCCACCGTGCCACAAGCATTTGTGATCTCTAAATCCTTTCTCTGTTTGATCCCCTCTGGGGAAGCCTGTATGCCCCACGTACTTTTATTTATCTAAGCAAGAGTGATTTGTCTGCAATGGGTAATTACAGAACAACATGGCCACAGGGTGTTCAGGTGTTTCTTTTAACTGAGGTAAAGGCTTCCTACCCCAATGTTATGGGAACAGCCTGTCCTTTCATGTGACACTTGGCTCATGTCACAAGTATCTATGAAACGTCTACTTCGGGAACGGTTTTGAGAACTCAGTCAAAGATAAAAGGTCAGATAGCTAAAGCATCTAAATTTTTATTTTCATTTTCTCTGAAGTTTTAATTCAACAGCAAAAATCTGACAAATAGGAGTACAAGGGTTTTTTTCCCTATTTTTCCTGGCTTGACTTTTCAGTGCATCAACATATCAGAAAAACAAAGTAAACAGGGAAGACAAAAAGAGGCTGCCTGCAATTTCTTCAAAGTGTAGTCAGTATCCACAGCCCTTTGTGCCATGATTTTCCTTGGAGAATTTTGGGCAGGAGGCACTGAAAGGATTTTATGAACATCAGTCCATTTAAATGCAGCCCTAGGGAGATGGGGAAGCTCTGTCCCCCCCTCAGCAGATGGAGATCACTGAAAAAGGGGCCAAATGGTTTGCCCAAAGATATCCAAGTTAGCATGCTGAAAGTCTGGGTATGTTTAGAAAGCAGGACATGAAATAAACACACCAAAGAGGGGAAAAAAAAAAAAAAGTGATGAGAGGCTAATTTCCAGAAAAAAAAATTGGCAGATTAATGGTATCTCCAGGAGAAACAGAGAAAACACATTAATGGAAAACTTCACCTAAATTTGATAAAATGCAAATAGTCGAATATTTCTGATAAATTATAAAGCAACTGATTTTTTAAGAGGAATTTTAAATGAATGTAGAATGTTCTTTCATGTTCTAAAGTGCTCTTCCATCATCTACCATAGAATAAATTTAAGATTTATTCACTGCTAAAATATGAAGGAAATCCGTAAAGGGAAAAAAAAAAAAAGAGAAAGCCTGGGAGTTTATCTTTGTACCAGTATTATCATGATTTTTAAACTGACAATCTTAAATGATTCCTACCTGTGGCAGGCTGGAATTCCATTCAAACCAAACTGTCAAGAGTTTTTGGTGGTTTTTTTCTGTCCTTTTCATATTGGAACAGTATTTTCCTGTTATCCTTTCTGGTTATGGATTACAGTGATCCCTTGTGTTTCAGCCAGATGGAGATGCAGGGACTTTCTGTGACCCAAGAACAAAGCAAAAGCACTTTGCCTTAAGACTGAGCCCAGCCAGCAGTGAAGGAATTCTGTTACCTCTCCCTTTACCTGTACAGGAACTTACAAGACACTGTGGAAACTTGCACATCAAAACAAACACAATGTGACAGATTTTAAATTCAGCAGTTTTTAAATAGAAAAGGCAAAGCTACAGGAAATATTTGTTGTTTCACTCTGCATCTCCTTATTCATTTGGTTTTTAAAAACACCAGGAGAGATTTGTAGAAATGATAGGGCTGCCTATCACCTATCAGCCTCCACTTGAAAGTGGGTAAAAGAAATCCTCCTGCCCAAAAGCAAAGCTTGGTGTGTTTGTGTTCGTGCCACAGCTCTGTAAGAGGTATTAACTTCATCAAAACAAACAGAGAGGGCTTCTTCCACTTATTTCATCTGGGAAGGACAGCTTCAGCTGGAATTTGTGAGTGAAAAGGAGTAATTTACTCCAACTCAATATTTGTAAAAGCACATCTGGAGGAAGGAAGGGTCACTCCCATTGTGGGAGGAAGTTACATCCAGTTTCATGCTCGCTGTTCCATTTCAAATACTGGAGGGCTGCTATTTCTGCCAAAGCACACAATATTCCAAGCCAGCAACTGATAGCAAAACACATGTTGGTAGATCAAGGCCAACTTGGGAATTTTCTTTCATGAGTGGAAGAGAGACAGCTATGGCCTAGAATGAGATCTTAAAACCCCTCAACTCATCCATGTGATATAACAAAATATAATCAAAACCAGTTTTTGCATTTGCAAATTATGAATTTTAAATTTTCATCATTGCTTCCAGTTTTGAAAAGAAAGAAGGAAGATCTCAAGCTAAATTTAGTATTTCTATTGTCTCATGGCTTCTAGGAAAACCTCAGTTCTCACTGCATTCCCTGGAACATCTGTCCTGAAGAAGTAAACACTGGAGCAGTGAAGTGGACAAGGACAATCTTCAAGAAAGTTCAAACTGCAAAGTGGAACAAAACACTTCTGGAAGTTTCTGGTCCTTTCATATCAATCTATATTGTGAACCCTTAGCAGGGTCCAGCTTAAGAAAGGCATTAGCAGATTTTGGGGTAAAGATGGTAGAACTAATGATTAGAGTTGATTGGCAGGAAAGGCTGATGTGTTCCTAAGTAATTGCTAAAGGTCTAGGATATTCCAGGCAGACAAAATTACTGATTTAATACAACACTTCTTGCTAAATGACTGGCCAAGATTTAAGTGAATAGCAGTTTAACGTCTCTCGTTTCCATCAGACTGTGAAGGGGAGAAAAGAATATTTCAGCTTGCCATGTGAAAGCTGACACAGAGCTGTCAGACGTTTCCTTTCAGCTAATCCTCCCCAGGAAATGCAGTGTGTGAGCTCTGAATTCCCTGTGAGTTTATCGATCCCGCTTTTGCCGTATAAACAAGTGACATCAGCCTTGCAGATCTGTCACCACAAAGTAAAATGGCAGTTTCTTGTACCCAGATGCAGCAGGGTTGGGTTGTTTGTTTGAACTGAATGAGCACAAGATGCGGAAAGGCGCCTCAGCAGATCCAGAATGCAACAGCAGCTGGGATATCACTCTTCCCTCCATCACTCACAAACCAAAGAGGACCTCATGGAAGAGCTGTTTATAAATGCCAATTTTTATATAATGAGTGCAGGTCACTCAGTGTTGAAGCAGCCCACGACACTTGTTTTAACTACAGTTGACAACACGGTGCTAAATTGACTAGAGCTAATCCAGCACAATTTACTTGGACATGCAGATGTGAAAGAAGCAGCTTCCCGAATATTTAAATGGAAAATGTCAAGGCAGTCACAAATACTGTATCACATTAGCATGACTAACACAGTTTGCTATCTGGAATTATGGAAAAAAAGTCTACATTGCTGAGCATAATACTTTGTGTAGCCTATTAGTACTTATTGAGCATCTCCTGTCTGCCCTCATTCTTTGGCCAGGCTGCTCATTTATCAGCCAAGGTACTGTGAGGCAGCCCAGCACGGGCTACCCATACATCATGGAACCCATTAGGCATGCACATTTCTCTCCCTGCCTCCAAATGAGCTGCACCAATTTGTTACACAGCTCACCCGGGGGAGTGAAAGGTATATAAAGCAGCCTAGTGCCAAATATATGTAGCTCAATTACAACAAGTAGGACAATACAATTACACAAATACAGAGGATAATTAATTGCTTGGAGAATATGCCTTCAGACAGGAACTGTACTCCCAGTACCAGAGCAGAGCACAAGCACATGGACAATAAAATGCAGATGTAAGCGTCTTAGGTGTAATTTCACATTTCCATTTAGGATGGGTGCATTTCTTTGGGGAAACGAAGTCTAAAACCCTCTGACTTCATTTCACAATGAAAACAATGAAACAAAACCACCTGTCAGCATTGTCTTACTAACCTGAAGTTGCTTCGAAGACCAGTCCATGACATAACTGCTGAATTACCTCTCTCCTGGACACAGACACAAAACAGTTTGCTATTTCTATTATTTCCTCAGTTCCAAAGTCTGCTGCAGACTTTCAATAGGAACCCAGAAAACTGTTCTTTAGAAACTGTTTTATTTACAGCCTTACAAAAAAATAGGTCCTTGCTAATCATCTTTTCGAGCTATATTCTGCAAGGTGTTTTTCCCAATATTTCATTTCATTAGCAACTTTTCCTAGGCAAAATATTTGTCCTTTGACTTTCTGAACATTTTCTGGGTGTTTGTTTTCGCTACGTTGTAGTTCCTGTTTGTGGTGTTTGTTCCAAGGCAGTGCAGTTTAACCTGGGAAGCACAATGTGCTCACAGGGGTGACATTCCTTCTGAGGGCTTAATATCCAGCTGTTCCCCTCTCCTGCAGATGCCTTTTGCCCTGTGCTATTTCCTGGCTTCATTTCTGTTGACTTTCAAAGATGCTCTTTCATTACGCAGGAGAGACAGGCAGCCCAGAAGTCACACACCGAGGCTGTGCTCAGGGAGGGTGCCAGGAGATGGGACTGAGTTTCCCCTCCTTCACAGAGCCCTCCCAATGGTCCCATGTGGCACTGCCCACCCAGTTCCTCTCCCAGCCCACGAGCTACTCCTGGCTGATGTTAAACTAACAAGCCCTGAGGGTCACTGATCAGCCACCAATGCTCTTCATGAATGTGCCATGCAAACAGATCTCAGACACACGTCCTAGAGAGATCAGCTCCAAACTTGCAAATAAATTTTGCAGTATTCCAGCTTACAGCAGGACGTAAGCTATACATTAAAAAATTGCAAGTTACAGTTACAGTAAGACACAACTAAAACGATTTTTCCCCTGCTAAAAGCTACATCTTAACAGATGGATTACAAAACAGGCACCAGAATTTATTCTATTTCTAATGCAAACTGCAAAGGGGCAGAGGAGATACTTCTTGTATTCCTTACAAGGAAGAAGAAGGAATTCTGGTAATTTATAAAAGATAGCTCCATTTTCATAAGACTGAGCATACATAACAAGAAAGACGTGATGTGCTACGATGGACCAAGCACATCCTGCCGTGAATTAGAAATACTGCTCTGTTTTTCACACACTGGGAATGCAGAGAAGGGTTCGGCATCTCTGTCACTCCCTTGTGTGATCTGAGTCTCAGCACTTCACCTGCTCTGCAGGGGAGAAACTTCTGACAGGAAATATGTATTATTGAGGAAGTTTTTTCTCTAGGGCACAAACTCCTCCACTAGACAGATAATGGCATGGGGTGGTACAGCCAAAGAACGCAATTCTGTTTGAGTGAAAATGAAAATGTTAGCTGATATAGGCTAGAAAGACATGAAAGCCAAGAGACTTCACTGCCTTAGGCTCAATGTCGTGCTTGGCAACGTTCCTCCTCTTGGCAGCAGCGAAGGCCGAGGTGAGAGGTGTGAGTATTACCCAAGCTTGCATGAAGGGCTACCTGCCTTACCTAATGGTGCATGCTGGGCACTTAATGAGCCATTCCTCAGCTCTGGCTGCTTCAGCAGGAAAAAGAAGTTCCTCTGAAAAGTGCATTTGTCATGAGGGGATGAGTGGGTTTGATGTTTACCACTGTGAAGAAATAACACTGGATGTAAATACATCCATCCATATGCATTCTACAATGTATTTTTTCCCTTTTACTGAGCACAGTATTAACAAGACAGAGCATTATGCTCATGAATTAAACATTTGTTATAATGTATGCTGTCTTCAAAGCTACACAAAGGTGATTTGTGACATAATTAATGAACTTTGCCTTAGGTGTGCTAAAAAATGTATAAGTTGTGTGAAGTACTACCCATTTCTTCATTATGGCAACTAAGTTTCATTTACTGTGAAAAAAGTCCAGAATATCCCTGCAATACAGAATCACAATTCGCAGGTCAGTGATCCTTCCACTGCAGAATTTGCTTTAGCTGAATGATCCCTTTCAGACACCTCTTACAGCCTGGTCCTCAAGCAGAGACCACAATGGGTCCTGAGAATAAGAGGTTTGTTGGCCACCACCAGCCAGCAAAGCAGTGCCCCAAAGGGAAAGAAAGGATCCAGGCTCAAACAGCCCCAAGAGTTCAGCCTGCTGTTTCCTGGAATAATCAAAAGCTCAGCACAGTTCATGTCCACACACCCATACGCTTTGAAATCCTATTTGTTTCAAGTGCTGCTTTGTTGTGTTCCTTCTGAAATTTAAGAAATATGACCTGCTACAGTGCTCAGCACCCTAAAGACATAAAGATTTGTCCTCAGTGTAAAGTAACCATAAAGACTTTAAAAATGCAATGATTTATTCTTCACATTACAGCAATTAATAAATGCTACTGAGTTGAATAAAAAAAAAAGCAGAGGAAAGCCTTTTCTTGGCTCCAAATTTTGTTCCATTACTTGGATCTTATGCCTCATTAGGACACCAAAAACCCCATCAAACTGAACACAGGATTTCTTGGAAGATTCTCCCATGTGGCTGAAGAAACCAGGGGAACACAGAACTGCATTTAACACCTTAAATAAACAATTTGGGTGGGTTTCTGTCAATTTTAATCCTCAGAAGTACTTCAGTAAAGCACGAACACATATTTTAGTATATTGTTCCCAAATAATGGTTGTAATTGTTTGTTGTATCTACAAACACATATTTGCATTATATTTGCTAATTTAAATTATTAAGGTAACAACTCTTTTTTCTTATAAGGGAGAAATGAGGACTCACTCTCAGCTTTTTTCTGCCTACTTATTTAAGCAGAAGATTAACAAAATCGCATTCATATGCCAATTAGCATATATTTAGCAGAGGCAATTTTACACAGCTCACAGCTTGTGTCCAAAGATCAATCTTCACTTGTTTTGGAAAGAATGCCAACCAGCCTTAGTAATTTCAGTTGTTCTAATACTACACGATTTTTCCATTTTATTGGGTTCACAGAGCCTTGCTGATGATCTTGGTTACAATTTGAGCCTTTCTGCAAAAACCCCCACATCCTTCTCTGGACTCTGCAGAAGCAGTTTCAAGTAGTATTTCTTATCAGGGATAAAGCTGTCATGTTTTGAGTATTACCACCTTCTGCAACAGCTCCCACAGGAACTGAGTTTATGCAGAATTCACAATGACAAATAAAAACCCAAACAACTGTTGTGACTAAGTTGCACATTTTATTTCACCAAGGGGCAAAATTGAGCAAAGCACAGCTCCAGCCCCTCCGAGAGTGGCTGACACATTCCTATTTGCATGAAAGATCATGCAAAGAAACAAAAGCCAGCTGACATCTCAGCCACATCTAACATCAAATGTTAAACAGCACAACCAAGTCTTCCTCCACTTGCATTCACTAAAGCTTTCATCTATTCTTATTTTCCAGTCTGCCTTCCTCCCTCTGAAAGCAGGGCATTCCCCAGAAACCCTGTTCTTGCAATAAGCAGCCTGAAGTGGCCATTACCCTGGGATTCCACCTTTTGAGGATGAACACATGAGGCTGTGTTTATCAGGGTCAGGGGAAAGGGCACATGTAAGGGGGTCAGGAGAACTGACTCTACACTTAGCTCTCTAATTACAATCAAATTTTTGACACTCTTCCTCTGGCAGGCAGGCAATGACTTTGGTGACTAATTCTTGAAAGAGGAGATTGTCTCTGCGGTTATTCTGTGTGTGTGTGCAAAGAAATCCAACCTTCACTTACATAACAATGCAACTTAGCATCACTGGCTCTGCCTCTCTTACCATCTCTCAGTTGGCATGTTGGCAATTTGCCTTTCAGCAGAAGGATGCCAATAAAAAGAAAATAAAAAGAAGCATCACATTCTTATTTCTTTGTCTTCTCTCCCCTTCTACAGCTCCCTAGATAAATCAGATATTAAACATTATCTTTATAAAAGTCTACAATTTCCCACCTTCAGGCATGTAGTGAAGATCCAAGTCCTACTACTGTCTGTCAACATCTTTTGCCTAATAAAGTGTCTCAGGACAGATCAACCTCCATTTTAACTGCTTTTATAGCTCCCCAAACATAATTTTACTAACCTGCTTTTTAAATTACAATTGCCCACTGGCCTGCCTGCTGGTGGGGAAAACCTTCAATCCATTATTCAGCACAGACTCATGCAAGCATTACTATTAACAAGGGAGAAGTTAGCTAATGACTGGCAGCTTAAAGAATAATGAAACTGTTAATATTTGAGGCCATCCTCCCCACTTCTGTCTATCACAAGTGCTGGAATCGTTTAAATTAAATACTTTATGTGACTAAAACACATTTCAGATGATATAATGAGCTACAGCTATGGCTGTTGAATGCATCTATCATTTCTAAAGTCAGGCTTAAGTCCACCTGCTCACTGAGGGCTCAATTTTGCCCTAAATTACACATGGATAATTCCACCACAGTGAATCATACCACAGGAGGTACATTAGGGAATATTTCATCCTTGTGAAGTATTTTGCTACAGGTTTTTGAAAAATTAATTAAATTCCAGTAACTTTTTACAATTTTTGAGAGACTCAAATAGCGAAAGCGCTATTGTAGACAACAGTGCTGCTGGCTTGATGAGACTGAAGTTACACAGTCATGTGCAATAGAGTTTTGAAAAAGACTTTTTTTGCAAATGCAAAAAATTTAGTTCAAATGAGATTGTATCCAAATGGCTACACATGAAACAAACAGTAAGAACTCTCATTTTTTCCCAAAGGGGAACTACCTCTCAATCACAGAATTTCCTGTTAACAGTTTTTAGCTAGTTCTGTAGAGGCAGAGGAAGCTCTGAGCCTTGCAGTGTATGGGGTGTGGGGAGTCAGTGTCCCACAGGCATTCCTGGTGACCCCATTCCACAATTCCCCTGCATTTCAAGACACGAGATAGAGCACTCCCATTTATTCCTGCCACTGCTGTTTTCCAGGGCACAACCAGACTTCCCCTCCTCCATGCAGAGCTGATCAGAATACCAATAGAGAAAACATATTTCAAATTAAACAATGTCATTAAGTATTCACAAGATGCCCAATTACCACTGTGCCCAAGTGTGCTTGCTGTCAATGTATATTAGCTACAAAATTGATAGAAGGCTAGAGCTGACCCAGAAATTGTCACAACTTGTGATCTTTGTCGATTCAGCTGAGTGACAGGCTGAGCCATGTAAATAACTGGACCTCCTGCCATTAAAAAGATCATTTCAGGTCACTTGAAGCAAAACTTTTATTTTCTCACAGAAAAACCCTTGAAGCTTTCTCTGACCAACCAAAGCTTTGTTTAATCAGTGAGGTTTCATTTCCAAATTTTTAGAAGTGAAACGTTTCTAAAACAATTCTTGAAATATATTTTCAGATTGAAATGAAACCTTCCCAAAATATTCTGAAGTAACCATGGTTGGGAATTGCACCAAATGGGATTGTGGATCTCTGTGACTTTTTAAGGAAGTGCTCCAGAGCCTTCTGGGTGCACCAGTGTGAGATACACAGGCAACCTCCTTCCCACAGACTGGCTGCTCCTTCCTAACCCCTTCCATGGACGTCCTGAGCCAACAAATTGTTCCAGCTTTACTGCTCAGGGTGCCCTGCAGTCTCAGGAGCTGGAACTGTTTCCCCTGGAAAGCTCCTGCTTTCCCCTTCCATCATCAGAACTACACCCACAGTAATCTTTGATCAAAGACAGCATGTGCTCATCTGCCATTTATCACCTGCTAAATCCTCACTCCCATTTGGCTGCCAGCTGGTGTTTCATGGAATTGTACCTGGATATGTTTATGGATCACACCTTTAGCAGCATTCCCACAGCTCCCACATATGTTAGTGGTTGCAGAGAGAAGGGAAGATTTCTTCCTTGGCTTCCAGCACAAGATTCACACCTGACCCAGAAAGGACTGAATCCCAGAAGCCTATGAAGTTCTTGGTGGCTGGTTTTAGGTGTTTCTTCAGAGGAGGTCTCACTCACATAGGTGAAAGAGCTCCTCTAGCAGGCTCATGGGCAGGATTGTCAGAGGTGCTTTGATTAATCCCGTGTAATTGGGGTGCTTTATTAACCTGGCAGTATTTGGAATGGCTCTCTCCTGGTGTACCTCAGCTCCTTTGCTCTGCATTATAAGACACACTGTGGATCAACATCCATAATGTATGAGCTCAGCCTTCACACGATGACAGCACTGCACAGTGCTGCAGTGGACAGGATGCTCAGAGGAGGTTTTCTGCTCCCCTCCCAGGGGGTGCTCACTGCTGCCAGGCTGGTTTATGTGTGCTGACACTGAGCACAGCCAGCCACCCAGAAGAAAATGAAGTCTCACACGGAGAAAGGACCTACTATCAGTTAAGCTTGCAATGAACTGTAACTGCACCAAGTACCATCAGCAAGGCCAATTTTAGGGGTTTATTGTTATTCAGTACAAGAGATTCCCTCTGGAAGTCACTTTTTGCCCCTGAAGAAGATACTGGGGTTACCCAATGTACTTGGTAACTTCCAGTTTTCTCATAAATACTCACAAAGTTGACAGCAAAGACACTCAGTTGCTTGGGGAAGTAAGAATGAAAAAAGCAACTGGCAAATCAAGAAACTGGTGCTGAGAAAGTGCAGTCTGAACAACTCAAGAAAACTAGAGCTGACTAGGCCTTGCTGGCAGAATACATCAACAGAGGAACCTCACTTCACAGCAGCTTCCCACATCCCAGGATATCCTCTTATTCCTCATTTCTAAAGTCAAACTTTTCAATCGCAGTAATGAAAATTTTTTGACTGATTGAAACATCCGACTCTTAATTCCTGAACATGTATGTGCCAAGATTTCTTCTTTGATACAGGACTGTACAAGACAAACTTCAACTGTTTTTCCATCTCATTCAGAATGGTTTCCTATTAAAAAAATCCCAATCGTCTGCCTTGAATTTGGTGACAAACAGAAAATAAACAAGAGACTCCCCCTTTCTGGAATAGTACCCCAGCTGCACTGAGACAAAGTTTTGTCAAAATCAGTGTATTAGCAAATTCACTTGGTAGCAAAACTCCTCAAATCAAGCCAAATTTAAAGCCTTCCAAGCAAAGTCACAATTTTTTTTGGTTCAGTCTCAATTTCCTTTTCCGTATTTTTCTAAGTAAAAAGGGAAAGATGCAGATTTCACTTACAGAATTCTATACAACTGACACAAACCAGCATATGCAGCTAAAGTTTCACAAAAACATTTATTTCATTTAAAAACCCTTTTTAGATGCTATGCCTTTCTTCCTTTTGACAATTCCAAAATGTTCAAATAGAAAGGCAAGTATTTTCTCTATGAAAACTATGATAGAAAAGTTTTTTAAAAATACATATCTTTCAAGAAATTTCATGAAGACTCTTTTTTGCATAGTTTACTGCCATTAGCACTGAAAACCTAAGAAAACACAGCCAGAAGCCTGAGCTGCATTATATTGAACTTGTCTAAACTGTGTTTTAGAGGTTATTCCATTATACTAGTGCAAACACTTCTGTGCACCCATTTAAATAATTTAAAATTTGGTTTGTATTGATTTAGCATGTCAAGCCCTTCTCAGCTTAAGGGAAGTCAATACAGGACAGGTTTAATTCACTTGATAGCTCCCTGAGCAAGAGTTTAGTATCATCAGTCCAGCACACAAACTTGATGAATCAGTGCAATCCTACAAAGAGACAAACCACCCAAAGTAGAGGAACTGGACTATTTCATCACCTGAAAATATACTAGTAAAAAAAAGAAAGCTGATCAAGGATTCCATTTTTATATCCTCAGATTTCTACCTGGATCTACTCAGGGAGGCTGAAATCACACACTGGCAGGAAAATGCTGCATCTGTAATTAGCCCCCAATTGACAAAGCTTTGGATGACTTCTCTAAAAATCAATGAGTGAATGGTGTTTCAAATCTTTCCTACCAAAGGTTGGTGGGAAGGAACCAGAGCATGAAAGTCCAAAGTGCTCTCCTGCTGAACTGCACACTCTTGCTCTAGGCAAACATTTCCGGATTACAAACCAAAATCAAATCATTAGGAAAAGCAGAATGCTGCTCACTGATACACTTCAATTGCACAATGGGCAATAATGGCTGATTCAACAACTGCTTGCAAGTTGGTGGTTGGGCCCTTGGTCCTGCTTTTCTCAAATCAAACAATGCTGCCAAGAGAATGAGGAACAGATGCTAAATACGCATCTGTCTCACATGCTGCTTCAATTTGTTCATCACCGACTTCCTTCAGGATAAAAGAGATATTGTCAAAATGATAATGATGGTGTAAACATTTTGGCCACTTCAAGCATTTTCTGAATGCCAGAGAAATTCAGAATAATTTTTAGCAGTAGGCTTGCCAGAACATCAGCTGAAGCCTTCATTATAGCTATTCATATCCCTATAATAAAGGTTGCATCAGCAATTTCATTATATAAATGCTCTTTCAGAGAGTTTGATAATTTGGCTGCAAAAAGTATTTTTGGCTGAAGCCTGGCATGTAAGTTTTCTTAGATATAATTTTTCAACTAAGTTTCAAACTGTTCAGCTGTTTTCTGAATAAAGATGGAAGAAACAAAGAGAGTTCAGCTGGCTTAAATGGTTCTTTTTTTGGACCTACATAAAAAAGCTGTTTCTTTCAAAGCAGAACCTCTCCTAAGGGAAAAAAAACCCAAGGAGTTACATACACTTAGTGCCCACTTACACTTAGATACATATTCTGGTTAACTGTGGCATGATCTGCATCAGCTAGGGAAGAAATTCCTTGGAGCAACTGGGACACAGAAAGTCACTCAAGCTTTTTATTACCCCAAGATAAGGTAATACTGGTGAAATTACCAGCCTGAGGTCAAATACTGTTTTTCTGGAAAACAATGAGTACAATGAGAGAGTAAATGTATAAATGTAGCTATAAAGGAAAAACTTGACAATTCTTCAGGTTTAATTTAATACAAAATTAGTAAACTGAATTGGAAATCAACTTCAATGGCACTGATCTTCCAGTGTCTATAAGTACAATCTACTTTTTAAAAGATGAGGGCTAAACAGATTCCAGCAGGTGCGTGTCCCAAATATAAACTCAGAAGTTGGAAAATGGAAGAAAGCCCTCAAGACATCCTTTGTCCTGACAACAGAAAGCTCCATAGAATCCTACCCCACACTGGGTTCATTTTACCAGTCTTCTTGCTCTCTGTTACTCTGGCTAGAGATGAAGGGAATCTCCCAAAAATGAGGATTATTTTGTTTTCCTCGGATAATTATTTTGCCTGAGCTAGAACAATGTGAAGGTACTTCTCTTCCCTCTGTTGGTAACTCACACACAGAGGTGGCTCAGGGCTGTTTTAGTCCCTCAGTGGGCAGGTCTGATACTGAGCTTCCTTGATAAAAACCCTGCATTTCACTGCACTTGGCTTTTTACCAGCAGGTAAATTGTCCTGGGACAGCTGATGTAGCTGCATCTCCCGGGCAGCGACACATTTCCCTGTCACAGTTATCATCTCCAGAGCTCTGGAAGGAGTGGGAGAACCTCTACACATGCACTCAAATTTGGGAATGCTACACTTTCAGTGAGTGAGGTTCTCATCAACAGAGGGGTTACTGCTGGAAAAGGGGGAAAAAGCTTTGTAACACAGTAAAAACTGAGTGGAAGTCACTTTTACAAAAAATGCGTATCAAACGCTTTACAGTTATTAGAGAATGACATCTGATTACAGGACACAGAAATGCAGCACAGAAATCAACCTTTAGGTTCTTTTTGAGCAGAGCTCTGTATCTGTTCATACATTCCATTAATGCTGCAGGGCAGGGCTCCATTTGCACGTCTGGCCACACACAGGGAGCATCTACCCTTCCTTGCTGTCCAAGAAACTGCTCCCTCCCAATTCAGTACAGGCTAAGAATTACAGCACATGTTCCACCTTTCTTTTCTGAGATGGATTAAATCACTTTCAATTACCAAAAAAACAAAGGTGCTTGACAGATGGCTTTGAAGCACTATCCTTCATGGTTCATTACCAGGATCTTGTAAACAGGAATAGGCTTTTCTTACCTGCCTGTGAAAATGCTGCTGAATGTTTTATTTCTGGAAATGCTGCCTATAAATATGACAGTGTTATTCAGTGACATAGAACTTCCAGAAACTGTTTTCCTCTTTGCAAATTAGCTATGGTGAGACTATTTTGAACTTAGAACTGGGTACACGATTTTAATACACTCACTTTTCTAAATGTAAATCTGCCTTTACACAGTGTCAAATGTGTTCCAGATACTTTGTCACATAGACTTAAATAAAAAAAAAGCAGCAAAATCCTGTTGGAGCCACATTGGAATTTCTCTTAGCAAAGTGGTAGAAGAACTTACATTTCTATCCATGACCTGAAGTTCTCTGCACTCAGTCCTCAACTCCTCTGCAATAATAACAGCTACACTAGGCCTTGGAAACAGCACGTTTTTTACTAAACTTGATGTCACAATCAGAATGGATGCTGGAATATACTTTTATTTCTAGATTTATAGATATAATGTACATACATTATATATTGACCAATAGGCAATAGTAACAATCATGCAGAAATCAATTCTCAGTACTCCGTGCTCCCTTGTCCCTCCAAAAGCACTTGGCTCCTCTGGCAAGGCCCCAGTCATCTCCAGGAGTGTCCTGGCTCAAGTGCCCTGGCAGGAATAGCAGCCCCTGCCCTGGGACACACCCCACAGTAATCCTCAAACCTGTTTCATCTTGGCCATAAGCTCCCCCTATGGAAAACCTTCAGCATTCCAAGCAAAGGTGCTACAGCACTTACGATGGAAATGAAGAATTGCTGCAATAGCCAGCATTATTTACTTTATCTCTGAAGTGATTCAATCTAAACATTCTCTCCAAACGGCTGGAACTTCTCATATCTATTGTATTGATATTCTACTGCTAATGTATGAGGGAATTGCAGACATCTTCAGGATGAAAACTTGTTGTTTTAGCAGCTGGAAGACATGGAACAGCTGGAGATTAGGCACTCAAAAATTACAGGGAACAACTTGCAATCTGTGTGTTTGATTAGGTAAATGTCTACGGTGACAGCAGTAAAAGAGTTAACAACGTCTTCTTTGAGAAAAATATACTTTTAGCTGGTATTAATTCAGTTCAGCAAATATGAATGGAGAGGAGGATGGCCATGTCTGAGCAACGGGTTTATTTGGAGCAAGAAACTAATAAACAGGGTAAACGGATAGAAAAGAGGAACATCTCTCCCTAACAAATCAGGTTCTACCCTAGGCAGAGCAAAACACAACTGAATTAAGAGGACCCATCCTGAAAAACCATTACAATTATGTGCATTGTTGAACTTCTGCATTTGAACACAGCAATGTACATTTAAACTTAAAACTCCTGTTCAAAGTTAGAACTCTTGTTCTCCTCTCCCTGCCCCCTTGCTCCAGCAACAGCTATCCACAGATGCAAAGTATTTATTGGAAGTAATTAAGCAATTCTTCTTTTATTAAAGTTTTTCTTTCCTCTTTCATGGCTAGTAACACACAAAGGAAGTTTACAATTCATTTTGTTTACTAAACGCTGCTGCACAACTCTAGACAGCCCCAGGCAGCTTCAGTGGCTTCATGTTCAGTTTAAGTTAAAACTTCAGATCCACCACTGAGTTTTGAATTCCCAGCTTCTGAGTAAGTACCACTGTAATCTGCAGACAGCCCAGCTCACTCCCACAGGAGAAGTGTGCGGAGCATCCCTAAGGGTGGCAGGCTCCAGGCCTGTCTGACTGTGCCAGCAGCAGACAAATCACTCGTGTTCCAGAGCAACAGCTCTGACTTTCTGGGGTCTTGCTGCAAAGAATGTGCCATGGGAAGAGCATGCAGGCCACTGAAAATGCAGAGTTAGATGCTTTTGGTTTTTTACACTAAGATGTATTTCTACATAGTGTTACAGAAAACCTCTTGCATTTCTGGGTTGGGATCTCAGCAACAAACATTGCTCTGGAGTGCTGGGCTAGGCAGCAGGAGAGGGATTATTTCCAGTGCTTTGCATGAGGTCTGGATTCAGAGGCTGACCTGCAGAGAATCTCTACACAGACTATAACAGCCCTGCTCAATTCTGACAATTCAAACCCTCCATTCCAACACCCTGTACTCCAGAAAAATTCTTGTGTTATGTCTAAGTCTCTGTACTGATGCTTTTGGAGCCTCAGCTCCAAAATCCACCAGCCAGTAACACAAGAACAGTGCTAGGAAAAGCACAGCTGAGTTGTGGGAGTCTCCTCAAGCACCAACCCCTCCAAGAATCTCAGTAACTGTGGAAACTAAAATCGTGCATGAATAAAGACAAATCTCCCTGATACAAACACCTCCCGTTTGCAGCACAGCGCTGTCAGAAAATTTCATTGCTGCTGTTTAGGCTGGTACTTTTCTTGTGACCAGGATTAGGAACTGTGGGGTTTGTTTCTTTGAATGGAGGGCAGAACATAAAGATGAAAATTAAGTTGGGAGTTTGCCAAGAGTTTAGTGTTTTTCATGTTCTTCCTACCCCTTTTGGGCTATAACGCAGAGCAACAGAGACAGGAGTGCCAGACTCATTTTTACACATGATCTATGGTGTAAGTGAACACCTGTCTGCACAAGTGGAAAGCCAGTTTATTATTCTGTCACACTACCTAACCCCTGATGTGATGTCAATGACAGCAGCACAAAACCATTCTACCAAAATTGGGAATGTTTTTGTAAAAACAGTGTTGGTTGTAGTCCATGTGTGGAAGACTGATGCTCAAAAGACAAAATAAGAACAGGAAACATCCAGCTGGTTTTACAGAAAAGCACAATTTTTTTTTTTTTTTTTTAGGAACTGCTTTTCAAAGAATAAAAAGCAGGATGCTTTTCAGGGGGTTTTAAAAGGATCACTTCCCCCTCCAACCCTTCTATCTCCCAGATAAATCCTCTTGGCTCTCTCCCAGTGCCCTGCCCAGAGTGGATTGTACTCAATCACTCTCTGCAGGGGCTCCCTCATCCCTTTTCCTTCTGAAGGATTGGAAGGATGGTCAGTGGATCTGCTGCTAATTTAGAAAGATTAACCACTCCTTAAAGGAAGCAGGTGCTAAATCCCACATAAAGCAGCAGCTTAGACACTCTCCAGCATGAGCTTTCCTGCTCCTGCTCATCTTCTGGCCCTCGTGCTGAACACAGCAAGGCCTGTACCGAAAGAAGGAACAGCTGCTCTGCAGAATTCTACTGACAAAATTAGAGCAGATACAGCAACAAAAATACTGGAAGCTACCCACTGGGTATATTTCTCATTAGCTTTCTGTTAAATCAATACCGTGGAGAGGAAGGTTTCTTAAAGTTTGTATATAATTTATACCAAAACCAACCTCAAATTCAAGCTGGAATGACGGAGTGTTCGCCGCAGGAACTCTTTAACAAATCTCATCACCAGATTAAAACAAAAAAAGCTTTCAAACAGTAACATATGTAAACAAAGAACACAAATAAAATCAGATATTAGTACTGGGGCACTCAACTGAGTATCACACACAAGCAGCATCCATGTGTGGTACACAGTACTTATCTTCAATTTTGAAACACTAGGTACTGAAGAACACAGCCTCAAAAACCATTGATCCTCTTTGTTCCCTAAATTCGCTGCATTCAAACTCAGAGTTCATTTCTAATACAACTGGCTTGCCTTCATGGTGTTAATGCAAATGTGAGTTCTCCAATGCTTACAATCTCTAGCTTAATTCTGCTCATCTCTCACAGAGCATATCTGAACAGGTAAACAGGATAAAAATTTCCTTTCAAATCCTACCCATTCTGTCCCAGCCCAATAAAATTCACCTCCTAGGTTCCTGAGCAGGACCCTGCAGAGCAGAGCACGGCATATGTTACTGAGAGAAGGGGGAAGTGACAGATGTTGATGGCATTTCTGAACAACACAATTGGGCCCATAGATAGATACAACTGTATCTGATTAGGCAGACAGCTCCATTCATCTCTCCGCACACCAGCCAGGAGGTCTCTAATTGTTTTGCAGATCACTTAGCAATTAATGATGCTGTTGCCCTTGGACAGATCATGCTACAGATCAATATTTTCTGTCTAAGTCAAAGCACTGAAGAGATATAAGGATACCAAAGTTACTCTATCAATAGAGCCCACACAAAGATCTGAGGGGGGAACCTCTTGGGTAAGAATTTATTTCCGTCACAAACACGAACTTTCTCTTGCACGGTCTCATGTCAAATAACCACAACCCTTTACAAATTCCACTTCACAAAATTAAGGCTACACAAAATTTTGCACCAAGTCAGATGTGAAGTTGGAAAAAGGAGAGGCTGGAGAGTGAATAGAAGTGGGAGTCTTAAAACTGGGTGGGAATGATCCTACAAGGATCAGAAGCAGAAGGGCTAAAAGGGGTGAGAGAGCCTAGGTGAAATGTGTCCCAGCACGTGTGTACTGTGGATATTGCTGCTGTGTAACAGCTTTAAGAGATAATCCCCATGCCTTAAGCATTAAAATTCTTCATTAGATACTAAAGTATCTCTACAGACAAAGCAGGTCTGCACAAAGCACTCTGGAACTGAAGGAACCAGCCCAGCTGCCCACATAAACTCATGAGAGCCTGGGCTCATAATGCTTGCCTCATTCTCAGGTGAAATCTCAGGTACTGGGCACTGGGTAAGACCGGGTGCCATTCAAGCCAATGGAAAAGTCTGAGCTGATTACACCACAGTGAGGCTTTTTATCCTCTGTTTCCTCAGTAAGAAGTATGGCCTCCAATTTCCTGACTGGAACGCATTTGAAAACCAAATCAAAATAAATTTTAATCCAATTTAAAAAAAATGAAGATAGACAATTTATTATAAGAAGGATAGTTTTTTAGAGCTCACATGACTCAAAATGGTTATTGCAGTATCTAAAATATCAAGTGAGGACTTGCTAGTATTTCTATTATAACTTACAGTTTAAAGCTTCTGAGTGCCTCGGGATAATTTTAATTGAGAAAGAACTGTAGTTTGAAAATCAATTATTTTCATTAATCATCTGTTTCAGTTCTTCACTAATGAGCCATCCAGCTATCTGTGTAAAACAAATCTTATCAGCCTGGTATCAGCTACTTGGGAGCATCTCAATAAACAAACCAGGGTCTCCCACACTCGGTACCCTCTGGGTAACCACGGTGGTGGCAATCTGTTAAATCCATCAGGATTACACCAACAATGTGACCACGAGAACCTGCCTGGGGGGTCAAGCACGCTCTGCTCTTGCTTTCAGCCAGAGTCTGGTCTGTGACAGCAGTTTGCACTGAACAAGGTGCTTCAAGCCAAGAGCAGGGAGTCAGAGGAGGAGCTCTAGGTCCTCCCCACCATTCTCCAGCAGCTGGAGAAGGGGAAGTCAGGTGTGGACCTCTGCTTTTCTGGCCAAAGAATTTGCCTGGTGTGGACCCCAAAAAGCAGCTGATTTGCTGTTTCTATGATTTTACCACTGCTTGGATTTATTATTTAGAATGGTTTGTTTTAATTTAAACTCAGCCTTGCTCCCATGTTTAATTAACCTCTCCATTAGAAGATTTCCTAATGCACAAGACACATTTAATTGCATTTTAAGTGTACTTTTTTCCTCTCCGTAGACATACATGGTAATTTCTCCCTTGCCACACTGAAACCACCTTTCATGCACCATCCCTTTATCTTCTCTCTGTGAAGCAGCTCCAGAAGCCTTTCCCCAGAGGGCTGATTTTGGAGCTCTCTGTTCTTTCTGTTCTCCTATGGCTTCCCTTCATTCTGCACAGACTGTGCCTTGCAGTGCAGTGTCCTGACTCTGCCCAGGGACTCTGGATGAGATCCTGCCCACGCTGAGCAGAGCAAAGGGATTAGTGCACACCTTTCCTGAGGGGCACTGCCTACCAGATAATTCCCCCCGCATCAACCGCTTTCTCGGGAACAGCCTGCTCTGGCTCCTTGGGAGGGCTCAAAATCCCACATCTCATTCTAATGAAGGGATTCCTGGAAATTCAGCTCCATTATTTCATACCTCCTGTGGGTAAAATCTTAAACTGATGATTTAGAACTCAAAATCTTAATTTTACCATTTTGATTGCTTAACTTTTATCTTTGTTTGCTTCTGTAATTGGCAGATTATAAGACCTACTTTCCATTACTTTCATGATACAATTACTGATATTAGTCTGCATTAAAACTACAAGTAATTTTATACTTCTAAGGTATTTTAAGCATTATGGGAGAATTATATATTATGTTTTTTGATTATACACATCCAGACACTCGCATATGTGCAGAAAAAGGCAGCTAGCTGTGCTTGCCCATATTTGTCCTTCAGAAGCCTGAACATACAGAATTATGCAAACAAATTTGAAGTTTTCTATATACTACATTATAATTCTCTTTCTTCCACATTCACTTTCTCTTAAGCACACTGAAGAACAAAAGAATACAGAAATACAAATTATGTTCAGTAAAGAATTTAAGGTCAGCATAATGTTTTTCTGCAGTTCACACTTTTTTTGATGTACAATTCCTACTCCACAACTTATTTGGTAAGAATTATTTGGAAGCAGTTAAATAGGCAGGCAAAATGGAGGATTCTGTATAAGCAAGCAAAGCATGAAGTAAGGTTTTCAGCCAAATCTCTCCTTAAACATGACCAAGACACAATCCTAACAATGCTGATTTCTATGTGCTTTTATGGATTTGATCCTGATTTTTTCCACAGTTAAGAGGTTTCTCCAGGAGGACACTGACACATTACATCAGTGAAAATCCTGATGGAATGCACACAACTCTGTTTAGCTTGAACAGCATGCAGCAGTGATTCTGAAGAGTACAGGTCACACACTTACAATAATGTCTCTATGGAAAGGTAACTGCTCGAGCCACTGTTCGTTCCTGCTGGACACACAAAACCTTTCCCAGGCACTCTGTCAAAGTAAATACCCGAGGCTGCTGGGGAAGATCAACATCTTGCCAAAGCACACGGCAACCCAGGAGGTTCCAGCTCCTGAGAACTCTGTTTATTATAGGCTTGACCAAATCACTAGAGAGCTGGGAACTCAGCATGAGGTTCAGGCAAGGGCAAAACAATCTAGGTAGGATTGATATCCACATGCTGAGAGTGGGAATGGCACCCCATCTTCCTCCGTCCTAAGGAAAAATGAGGAGTGGGAAATCTGTACTGGAGCATAACAGCAAAATTCACAACAGCAAGAAGCCACAGGTCTAATCCAAATGCTGGAATAAATCCAAGAAAAATCTGCAAAGGAAACTTGCAATAGCTCTCAAAACACTCATCAATGTGTCTTAAGTGTTTCATCAAAAGCATTACAGTCATTACTGTTTCTCATTTGGAGAAAAAATTGAGACCTTGCAAGCAGGAAAAATTGAAAACTTTCCTTCATATAAATAAGGTTGAGGAACTCAGGAAGCTTACTTTCTAGCAGGAGTTTTAGGCGGGAACACGATAATGTATCTGTTTTCTATTAATAATCAATGTTTCATTGGTTTACCTGCTGCCTGTATGGGGCATACTGGGTTGATAGCTATTCGGAGAGAGTGTTTAGCTCTGACTCATAAGGTGAGACAGATTCTTGAATTTTCAGGTCTCCTGTGTACAACATTCAGGTTGTTGATGAATAAAAAAATCCCTTTCCAATGAATATATGAGACTAATTCTCAGCTGACAAGGATTTATATTACATAAATAAAACTCATCAAAACGGGGTTGGCAAACTCTCTGGCAGTTTCAAATGAAAGCCAAGAATTAATTGGACACAGAGACAAACAATTTTTCCATTCCGAAGATGAATTCCTGCAAGTCAAGGTTGACTTACATTTTACATTGCCTAGAGGATTTTCATTTCTGGGAGTGTTTGCCTGGGACTTATAATAAAAACTAGGGAGAATATCCTAGGGTTCTGTTTTACTGAGATTTTTACACACTGTCCATCACCATGGTAGCTGGCTGATATATGTGAGCCACGGGGCTCTTCCAATTCAGATGGCTCATTATTCATAATAATGACTCCCAGATTACATGCACAGAGAAGGAATTCTTGCCCCCTTCTTAGAGCAAAACATCTTTTCCAGAGTTTGACCCATTCAGAGAAAAAACTGCTACATCACGTCTTTGTTTCACTATCTACCTACACTAGACACTTGGCAGGCCTTTTGAAAGGAAGAGAATTGGTGCTTCATTTAGAGGCTAAGTTCACCTCAACGCACCTCTGGCTTAAAATGTTGTCCTTCCAGGTAATTAAGAGCTAAGTTGCACTGAGATAGCCATTTATTTATTCCAAAACCATGTAACCAAATGAATGCTATTGGATATCTACCAGCGAGTGCATTCCACAGCCAAGGAACCCTAAGAGAACAATCTCAGCAAACAGCAGGTTCTCCTTTAAACTCTGGCTGAATTTTGCAAGCCCTCTCTGCCTTTGAAGACAGACCCAGCAGAAGAAGGCGTTCAGCAGGCACACAGCGAGGAGAGGATGAGCTAAGTGATGGTATCTCCAGAAATTCAGCAAGGAAACATAGGAGTGTGGCTTTACCAACCTTTTGAAGGAGATAGGAGACCACAGGAGAGGACTTTGGGTTTGGTTTGCTTTCATAGAAGCCTTGACAACAGAAGCTTAATGAGAAGCAAGGTAGCTGCAAGGGATGGGCTTTATGGGAATCACTGAGGCCCACGAAAGTGATCTCAAGAGATCAGCAATATGGCTGTATTTATAGAATGCTTTTCTCATTTCCAACATTTTTTATTGACTTAGAAAACCACAAAAATCCAAAGTCACTGCAAATTATTATATCAGACAGGAGAAAATGAAAAGGGAGTTCTGAAGAGCTCCCTCTTTACCACGGCAAGACAGCAGTGTCTTCTGTCCCTCTGCTCCCCTCAACCTGCAACCTGCATTTTAAAATCTGCTACAGAAGGGGCACAGAATGCACACGAATGAAAAATGAGAAATAAAGCAGAAACAGACAAGTAACATCTGACCTTAACTCATGAAATTATGGGAGTCATTCATATGAAAATAAATCCCTTCATTATTTCACAGGAGGGGAAATAATGGAAAATCCACAGAGCGTGCTAAAATCTAAAATCTACAGGGTCAAGGCTATCAAGAGGGTAAAATTTTTAGTTAAATATATAAGCACAGAATACTCAGTGCTGTGTACTCCTGGAACTGTCCTTAATAGTATTGCATTACTTTCTATGCTGAGTTCAATTTTCAAAGCAGTGCATCTTTTCTCTACTGCCACTGACTCCCTTTGCCTCCAGAATCACAGATATCACATCCAAATCACCCTAACTGCTGCCACTCACTGCCCTAATAGGCCATTACTGTAATGCCATGCACAAATTCAGCACTGCTGTGCTGGAACCAGTACACTTTTCCCAAAATTCAGTGTTCTGGTTTTGCTCACCTGTCTCTTGCATCCACCTGTTCTCTCTCCAAGAAGTGCTGCCTTTCAATAAATGAAAACCAGTAATTTCATTCTTATCTCCCTGCATTTACTATGAGCCTGAAAGTATTGTCCTGATATAGAAGCGTCAATTGCCTCTTGAAGGGCACAGAAAATCCTCAAATTGACTGGAAATGGGAAAGCATCCAACACTCTTCAGAGCAGAGCAGCATCTTGTGTCCATGCTGGGCAGCAGGCCGGTAGTTATAAGCCCATTCTAAAGAAGATGAGGGCAACAGCCATGTTTAATACATTATTTGGGAGGTCAAGACTCAGGTGTGCTCCTCCTTTTCTGATACTCAAGTCTATGATTAACTTGAGAGACTGGAGCAAGGAAATAACTTGTTACAAACTGAACATGGATTTTTCCCTATCAAAACACAGGATGACAGGAGATAGAAAACCAGGACTGAAAGTACTAAATGGCTTTACAGAATTCCCTTACAAAAAAGCAGAGCACAGAAAACTAAAATGCATGCAGCTAAACAGAAAATAGGATACAACTTTAGAATAAATCTATCTGTTCACAATATATCCATCAACAGAGCCAGCACTTTTTATGAGCTGATTAGGAGTCTGCAGGCAAAACTGCTCACATAGCACAGGTTAACAGGGACTACTGAAAAGAGTTCCAGGTCTGTACCTTTACATCAACTAGTAATTCAAACAATCCACCTACTTTATTAAAGCTGACTCGTTGGCGAGGCTGCAGCTTCTGCTAATGAGGATAGAGGGCAAAACAGAGAAAATTATCTGGATAAAAATGAAAATCATGGGCGAAGGGGAAGGAGGGGGAAAGGAAGGCAAAATGCTGGTTAAGTGTATAAGGCAAAAATTTACCGTGAAGTGAAATGAAACTCTTGCCTGGCAGAAAAGCAATTTAGCTTTATGAACAGCTGCCTCACAGAGAGTCAGGTGTACAGCAATTAAAATTAAACAAGTTGATTTTAATATGCCTTAGTAACTGTGATTGATCTCACAGAGCTGCTGTTGACTGTACACCAAGAAACAATTTAGGATCCAGGTTAAAGCTAAGTTTATAATCCTCCTTTAATGGATTTTAGTACCTGAGGCAGTACAATGTTCCAAAAATTATTAAAATGTGCCCTGCCTCTGTGTAATCAATAAGCTTCCCACGGTAAGGCTGGTGCAGTTCCAGGCACTCCTCAGCATGTCTGGCCATGCTGTGTCTGTAGAATTCCAAATAAGTCATCTATCATTATTTCTATACACAGGACTCATTAAACACCTCATCCTTCAGCTTATTAGCACTCAAGCCTGCCAGACAACCAAAACAAAAGGTCACCTTTTATCAAATGCAGACTTTGCCCAAAACATACACCAAAACCCTGGCAGATTCATGTACAAATATAGTAGCAGGGATGGAGAAAAGAATGATGGAAACGTTCAAGATGTGAACTGCAAAGTACCAACAAATGGAAATTGGGAGAATTCACTCGGGTTTACCAGGTAAAATCTAAAAGGTCAGGGTAAAAACCAGGCCATCCATCAGACAGGAGAAGGAAACCCTAGCACTCTGACCATACAAACTCCCAAAAGCTCATTCACCATTTTTAAAATCTGCTTTTCTTTCTGTCAAAAAATCGAGACAGCGATTTGGAATCAGATTTGGAGCTTTCCATAGGGAAAAAGTAACAAGTGAACACTTAAATCTTCAAAAGCCTATTGCATTGATAAAGAGCAAACGAAAGCATATTATTGACATCAGATTAAAGGCAAACATGAAACATTAATTTTGAAGAAATCTGAAGAAGTGTTGTTACTGCCTGAACTTCTACACAATGAAAATTCACATGAAGGAAGATCACATATTCTAAGTTTCACTTATTTTGTTCTACCACTACATGTCCCCTCTCTTTTTGGTTTTAATGGGGAAATAAAAACAAACCCTTCACGTGCAACAAGGAAAAACACCTTTTCTTGGATAAAAGCTTGTTTTGCTTTCCCATCAATCTAAATGTCCCTTCCAGATCTTTCATATCTCAAAATAAACAGCACACCTGTGTCTCCTTCCTATTTTGTCTGCTTTGAAAATGGTGTGATTTTTCATTACACAAAGCAAAGTTCCTGAGATGAAGATGAAGTATCTTTTATAACAAGCAACCCAGATCTGAATTATCTCCTTGTGCACCTTTTGGCATTGCAAACACTCTGATGCTCTTGAGTTTTATCTGATTCTTTGCTTTGTCGTGTATTTGGCACGGAGCAAGTTATTATTCTAATCAAAATATTGTAAGCCACAATTTTTGTTTTTTCTAGCTGCAGACTTTGCTTTACCAGCCTTAGTTGTCTGTTCTTTTATCAGAGTGTTCATAACATATTATTGTCTGGAGTTGTGGGCAAAAAACTGTGTTTTTCTGCAATAATTTCCTAATGATGAAATTGATCCTGCTGAGAAACATCACAAGATGTTTTCAAGACCTTGCATCTCCAGCCTGTGGGAGATCTGGTTTGGTATTTCTCTATAATTACTGTAACCTATATACAATCAAGCACAATAAACAATAAGGCAGAACATGCAGGAAAAATAAAAAAAATTAAACATGAAGACATGGCTGGTCTAAAGAAGCAATTGTTCTCATGCTCACCTAACTCACAGTAAATGACATTTTTGAGGGGAAGAAGGGAAAACCTGAAGTTCACAGTAAAGTGTAAGGTTCTCCAGAAAAATGTGGCTGGAGGCAAGGAATTTTCCTTCAATTACCTATTTATTCCCTTACTCAGTTTTGGCTGCCATTGTCACACTGAGTTTGAGTAACTGAGGTTTCAAGAACCCCTGAATGATAAAGCCCTGTGAGAACAAAGAATAATTTCTGAGCTCATGCAGAACTGCAGCGTTCCATGGGCCAGATCCATCTCAGCTCACCGAAGGGTAGCAGGTTTGTCAGAGGCCACACAACAGCTATGCCAGGGTTCTTCAAGGACAGTAAATATGTGGAGATGATGATTTATGCTTTCCTGAAACGCTCTCCTGGATATGTACCTTCCCTTAAAGCCATGAGAGAAATCCTCTCATCTTCACAATATCCAAAAGAGCTACTCTGACCTAAGGAATTTTTTCCAGGAGCCCCTGATACATCTCATTTTGTTTTTTTCTTGTCCTCCTCTCTTAAACTCCATGTACCTCTTCCTCCCTACTTCTTCTAACTGTATTACTTATACACAAAGACATTACCATGTTCTGCTCATGCAAAATCATTGTTATATTCAAAATTTAAAGGTAATTACAATTGACAATTTCATTTTCTTTAGCATAATCATGGAAATTGAGTCATGGATTTAGATTTTAATAATTCTTTACTCCCCATTAGAGCTTCTTCCTGATGAAATATTGCTACAAACATCCTAAAAAAGAAAATTGTTGGGGGTCTTTTGGTTATATTACTGCACTGGAAGAAGAAGAGGGAATGTTATATGCCATTTAGATGAACACTGGCCAATCTGGGATTAAAAATATACAAATTAAATGAAAAAAACCCACAGTACACCATTTTTTCCCTGAACCTGCATATTCCCCCTTTATGTTCAGTAGGAGCAAAAGCCTATTGGAAGGGAAAAACATCTACATAGACAAATTGCAAGGTTTCCTTTAATTAAATACATCTTCTCAAGCAATTAGCCCTAGATGTAGGAAATACTAATTGGTACTTATGTACCAAAACAACCAGTGATAACAGCTTGTATTTCACCACCACCTTCCAATTGGAACTGGTTAACTAAGTCATTAATTAAAATAATTAGTAATGATTCCTATAACCTGAGGGACATAGATGTATTATTCTTTAATTATCTTTCCATCTACAAGATTTCATGCTAGTGTTCTTACCTACATAAAATTTTCATTTGTTTCCAGAAATAAGCAATTCCTATGTGTAAAAAAGACCCTATTTAAATAGTGTCACAAAAAAGCTTGAAACAGAAAAAAATTGAAAGCTTTTGGATTTCTGCCATCCAAGTCCACCTCCTTTAGATACTTCTCTAGCATGCAGGCCTTAGTATTTGTAAGAGAATTAAAATTACAAACTGGCCATTAACCACTTGAATAATCAATTAAAATGGGTTTTCCAGTAAAATAAATGCTAATGTTTTGGGAGCAATTCCCCAAACACAGAATATAGAATTCTCTGAGGAATTAAGACAAAATTAAACAAAAATATGCTTCAGCTAATTAAGAATTTAATTATGCTCATTTCACTTGGAAAATAATGGGTAAAAAAATAACACTAAGTTCTTACATGAAAGATATGAAACGTGTATCTTCCTCTGCGATTCCGTTTCAGATTAAAAGAGGCTATTTTACCCCAAGACAAAATCTACTGAACAATTTAAGCACCTAATTCACAACGTCATTAAATGTAACAAAAACAGTGGCTTGTACAGTCATGAAATCACAACAGTCAACACCTTTAAACTCCAGGTCCATTTCTGGCCTAAGAGAAATTTAGAGAAATAACTGAAACAACAAGAAACAGAAACAAGGGCATTGCAATGTATTTGTCCAGCACCCAACCGACATTTTTAATGTGCATGAGTAATGACTGATTTCTTCACTTAAAGCAGTTAAATCTCTGTTTTATTCAGTTTGTTCCTGCATTTCCTCTGTGCCCTTTTCCCAGTGCAGAGGCAGAGATGTGGCCTGGAGACAGGCAGGCCACTCCTCACAGCAGAGAAGAGTTCCTGAAGCCCCAGCCCTGGCAGCAGGCACCATGAAGCATGTTTTACCAGAGTTAGCAGGCTGCTCAGGGGCAGTGTGATTCCAGAGAAATCATTCCATTCCTTCTGCTGAGGCCAGCCAAGAGGCCATGGAAGTAATGCTGAAATACATACAGCTTAAAAGTGGCTTTTCAGCACTTCTAATAAATGAGATAATTTCAGTCTTTTATGAATGAGCAGAGTCCAAGAAAAGTTTTGTGGTTCCTAATTTGCATAATTAACAGTATAAAAAAACCTTCATCCATTCACCCTCTGAGCCTTGACAGTCCAGTAAGTTGGCAGGAAATTAGAGCCTTGCTGGAGAGGAGAGAGAGATTTTTCTGAGAAGGTTTCTGAGTAGACTGAGGCTCAGGGACACAACCTGAGCTAAAACCTTGGGCTCAAGGCTGGAAACAATTTTGAAGCAACTGGTGCTTGCTCAGTTGCTGGAAGACAAAGAATGATGGTGCTGGACAAGCACCCTGGATTTCTTCTGACAGAGGAAACTCTTGGTACCACAAATTTATTAGTACTTACAGTAAGTTCTGGATAGATTCTTTCAGGATTATGGGCAGCAAAAGATTCTCCACCAGCAAAGGGAGAGCTAACTTCCAAGAGCAGGAAGCAGGCAAAGCTTCCAGCCCAACCACCTCTGCTTATTAGTCTGCAGAACAGCAGGGCACTGGGCTTTAGCAGACACTGAAGAAGTCTGCAGCATGATGAAGAAAACTCTTGAAACTGGGACCATTCAGTGATCACATCAAACTCCTACTCAATGTCTCGAGGCTCATTTCAGCAGCCAACACTTTAAACCTAAAGCCTTTATAAATTAAACTTTTCACACATATGGCCGAGACTATTTGACGGCAGGAGCTTCCTTTCTCTGACTATCTACTGTGGAGTATAAGAAAATGTATTTTGTGGTGTGAATGGTAGTGGCATTCTTATCAAGGAAAGAAAGCTAAATTGGGAGGAAGTGAGGTTTTGTCAGAAAAAGATAATGCCTACTTCACATGTTCATAAGATGAATATGAATGAATGCACTTAGAAGCCTGACTATGCCCAGCTTCAAATCCGGGTGTGTGGACACGTGTACACACAGCACAGAGGATAGCATCTTTTTGTAGACAGATAGACTATTTTTTAGGCCGGAGAGATAAAAGCATTATCAAGTCCTTTATACACAGAAAGACTGTCACTAACACAATGGTTCCAACAGCTAGAAAGAGCATTAGTGAATTGAAAGAGATGGCACTGCCCCTTCGGATACTTTCACTGCCGGCAGAAATACAGCCTGCAGGGCTTTGCTGCAATCCCTGAATTTTCTCCACCAAGCATCTATTGATTTTTTGGGAGTCTGATTATCAGTAGGTGAAAAAACCCCATGCAGCAGATGACTTACTCTCTCAAGGATGCATAAGTCATCCAAAAGGATGATATTGATTATTCTGCACCATCATCTGCAGTTCCTAGATTTACGACAGGGGCATTGGAGAATTAGAGTATTATTTTAAAGAAAAGCATTAAACAAATATTTGTACTACTAACCTGCATGCCCAGCCTTTAAGTGTCATACATACTAAGTTCAGCTGACCTTTCAGTTTCCTTTCTCAGTCCCTAAATAGAGAGCGGACCATGTACCTTGTGTGCTGTCCAGTTAATAGCTCAGAAATACACTTTTAATTCCATGGATTTATTTTACATAGTAAATCCCATGGTTACAACTAAACTGCCTCTAGAAAACTGAGGCCAAACAGCAGCAGACTGGCTGAGCACTCAAGAGGCACAGGTCTGGTGTAACACTTTGCACCAGCAGGAGCTACTTACACATTTCTTTAGGTGAAATAAACTTTCATTTTGAACAAAAGAAATCACCAAGTGGACGGTAAAGCTAGACACTACAGACTTTGCCTGTACAAAGTTAGAGAGTCATTGAATTACAGTTACAGCATGACATCCACTTGTCCTGGAATTTTACAGAATTTCAAGTTTATATGAGGTGAAATTCTCCTCAATTCCCCTGGGCTGTTTGGTTGCTTTGTGGGTCATGTTGTTGCTTTTGTTTGCTCAGTTTTTGTTTCTTCTGCTTGTTGAATTTGGTGCTGATTAACGTAATAATAACTGATTCAGGTAATAGTTTTAAACAATCATTAGGAAATACTCCAGAGATTCCAGTTCTCAGTTTCAATTTCCAACATCTAAGAAGCTTTATTTAGAGAATGAAATGAGCTTTAATCAAACTGAAAGAAGCTCCGTGAATTTCAAATTTTATCGTACAGCATTATGTAGCAGGAACAAAATTACTTTCTGTTGACTGTTTCATTAGCTCTCATTATGCAGTTCTATCATACATAACTGGAAAAATCTTATTTAATCCTTACTAAATACGACAAAGACCTCAAGTGAACCACTTTAAGTTTAGATCTTCTGATAAGAAGTCTTCATGTTAAAGGCATAGAGAGCTTTGATTCCAAAGAAACTGCCTGTGCAAGAATACTTACATAATAAATGAGATTATTTCTACCCCAGAACTTAACATCACCAAAAATCTTTTAGGAAACTCAATTCTCAGATGTCTAATAAAATATAAAAGCAGCTGTGCCTTAAAAGTGGCCCTCACCTAATGTTCCAGAACTAAACCAGACTGCTGTTAAGTGACACATTCACTTCTACAGCAGTTCCACATCTCTGACCTAAAGCACTGAGTTAGCTTTAGACTGTGAGTAAAGCTGGAAATTTGGTTTTTCCAGCTGCAGCCAGCCAAAGCTGCTCAGCAGAGTGCAGCAACCCCGGAGGCAGCACAAGGAAAGGAGCTGACCCAAGGACTGGAAACAGAAATACTCCTTTCAGTGGCAGGGAACAATGCCACTGGCTCCGCCACAGCTCATCGTTTTACCCAAGGATAAAACATCCCCAGTCAGCTTTGGCTGAACTCACTGGAGTCACATGCATTTACACTGTGGAGTCCCTTCAGAAATTCATACTTCTGAGAACATACAATTTAAGGGCATATACTATGACAGGAAAATATGTCTCTCATTCCTCAAAAAAGTCATGGGCTTTTGCTCAACAACAACTTTTCACAACAGCTATTTGTCCTATTCCATAATGAAACATTCTGAAAGACTGCTGGACAAGCTTCCAACAAAGAACCTCCATTCCCCTCTCTCCTCTGCTATTCTGCCTCCCTCTCATTTGCTTCTTAACCCTATACTATATGATCCTGTCCTGCTCCTTATATCCAAACTCCTTCCCCTTGCACCAGCTTCCATACTTGTTGTATCCACTGACTTGTTTTCAATTTCCAAAGT
Organism: Sialia sialis; assembly: GCA_009812075.1. Lineage (NCBI taxonomy): Eukaryota > Metazoa > Chordata > Aves > Passeriformes > Turdidae > Sialia > Sialia sialis. Next base: position 7,816,527 of record VRYO01000180.1, read on the forward strand.
CTGCAGGAAAAAAAAACCTCCCAGGAAAATTATTTGCACACACACTGTTTTATCTTCCTACTAACTGAGTTGCACAGCGTGCTGAAAGGCAAAATTCGTGCAATAACGTGCCCAGAGCATGTGGGCAGTAACTGAGGGCGTAGTGTCTTTGTGGAGACCCCAAATGCAGTACTGGGAATGCTCCCTTTGGCAAAGTGAGGTATAAATGGGCTCAGAAACACAATCTGTACTTTGAGGCCAGCAGATACTTGCAATGCTTTTTGGACCAGTCTCCAGACATCAATCATTTGGACTTGACTGCTAAGTTTTGTATGTCAACTACAGAAAGGCATCTCTGTCTCATAATTCCATGTGCCACACCATCTCTTTACTACATAACCAAAAGACAAGGACATGTGAGTCCATCCTGAAGGAGGAAAAGGAACAATAAATGCTTTCTGCCCTTTCAAAACAGGGCTTGCTTCCAATAAAAGGCACCGAACAGCATTTAATCGGCTAAAGGCTAGTGTAATGACTCCAGTAAACATTAGAAAGGAGATAAAAATCAAAGCACTTATTTCACTGGTTTCAGCACATTATGCTCTAAAACACTCCTCAAGGATGCACAGAAGCAGCAGATCATGTAGTATTAAAAACGAGAAAGCAGAGAGAACTCTGTACCTCCCATTTCCTGAGCAGCTTCAAGCAGGCAGGCTCCTCTGCAAGGCTTTGTACAACATTCAATGGCTACAAGAGCAATCTGACTTCTCTGGCCCTTTTGTGCTGCTCTCCTGTGTGGCTGCCTCAGCTGCACGTTTGTCTCCCTGCATGTCCAGCACCTCCTGCATGGACAAGCTGATTGAACAGCTCACTGCAGCTATCCTGCAGGATGAGCAACAGGATATGATGTGACAAGATGCTATTTTAGAAGACCCTCCATAGCCCAAAAGCTGCCTGGGTCTATCCTCACTGCAGTCCAGGTCTGCACTCACAGGCATGGGCTCTGTCAGTGTTAAGGAAATCCCACCAGCATCACTGGAGTTGCACCACACATCCTGAGAGCCAGGACACAGACAGACCAGACTCCAGAACTGCCTGAAGAACCTCTTCAGTTTTACCCAGCTGAAAAGTGAAAATTCCAGGTTCTTTTCCAGATTATTTTCCCTGTCTTGGTCTGTTTTGTTTCTGTTTTTACTTATTTATCTTCTGCAGCCCTCTTTATCAGTCATAGGGTTTTAAAATTCTCTATCTACCCTCTACTTGCAGATCAATGAAAGGGAAGCTGGAATGAGTAAGTATTCAACCCCTTGTGTCTAGGTTTGTTGGGGGTTTTTTATCGTTGCGCATAAAATACATGGACAGACTTTCAAATCAATGAAAAGGTATAATTCTCTTTTCTATTTGCAGTTAGATATGCACAAGTGATATTTAGACACAGCAATCCTCCAGGACAAGATTCCAATCTGCTGAATGTCCATGTTGCAAATCAGGTCAGAAACCTCTGGGAGGGCTGGTGACAGCTCCCACAAGCTCTGACCAAACTCTTGGGCTAACAAAGTCTCTCACTTGGAGCAGCACAGGCAGCACAGCACAAACCCTTTGAGACTGCTCCCTGCTGTGTCCCAAAGGTTGCAAAAAGGAAAAAAGATAGATAGGCAGAGAAGTTCAATATCATGGGAAAAAATCTCCTTATACATCAACCTCAAAAGAGTGTGACTGGGATGATGAAATTAAGTTTTAACATTAATAATAGACTCTTGACTTGCAGCTTTCTATGCTGTACCTATGTACTGGGTTTATGTGGCTATCACGATACTTATCCTCAGAGAGCACCCAGATTTGTCATCCAACCCCTTATTATGTAAGGTATTTTCTGTGGGAATTTAGTGCCCTAACATGCTTTTATAGATTCCTCTAGCATCCTGTCCTGGAGCTCATTGTTGAAGGCAGTGTCTGCAAAAAGCCCAGCTGAATTGTTGAGGCTATGCTGCTGGGATAAACAACACACTGATCAGTTGTTTATTCCATCTGGTCTAAGAAGCAGAATCAAGTGCACTTGGAAGAAAACAACACTTTTAACAATCCTGTTACTTACTCCTTTTTGACCCCAGCGTGGGGGTGGAACAACTTGCTAACAATACTTAATGAAAAGCCACAGAACTCGACCCCAAATGACTAATGTGACATCCAGAAGCTGCTGCCATTAAAAAACACCTGTGGTGAATGTGAACTTTGGTAGATTAAAATTAAGATTTCGATGTAAAAATGCAGTTGAAAACCTTCTGATTGTTGTTGTAAATAAACACAGAAAAGCCTAAATCTCTATCTCAGTGTTAGCAAATGGTATATGAGATTGCCCTAGCTTGGCATATACTACAATAAAGGAAAAGAATTCCTTATATTCATATGGAAAAGTTACTGATGTAATGCAAGAGGTTAGAGGCCTAATCTAATAAAGAAATACACACCTGTGGTATTAAGGACAGAATTCACCTCACCTTATGTGAGCTGTCTGTGAAGTGTCTACATGAGCTTTGCTCAGTTAGTGAAGAGGCAGACACTGGCATGATTCTGCTTCACAGACTGAGACTTTTCTATAGGATGCCATTAACTACGGCCTAAAAATGCTTCTTTTGCTTCATTTACTATAAAAGGAACGTAGATGACAAGCTCAGATATAGACATAATACATGCCTACACTTGGGCAGCTGAATTCTGTCTTAATGTTGTAAAAAGTTTTGAAAAAAAGTGTATAACCAAGATTTTTTACTTGAACATTTATACCCTGAGATCTCATGGTTTGCTTTGATATAAAATCAGAATTGGTTGTTGAAGGGATAGCTTTCATATATTCAAAGAATTTTAATTATAAAAAAATGTTAGCATGGGTTTGGATTAAAAACAGGTCATAAATGAAGACTACGGCTGAATACCAGGAGTGGAGCAAGAAGGGACATGGAATTTGGAAAAGCCCACATACCTGGTTGTGATTAATTTTGTCACTAGGCAGCTGGAAATAAGCAGCAATACTATTTCAACCAATCTGCTCATAATATTAAGTTTCAATGAAATTGAAAGTCTAATGTGGATTAAAGAAAACATTATTAGGGAAATGAAAGAAAATAGGCAAGAGTTCCCCCAGGAAAATAAGATTCAGACTGTAATACATGCAAGCTAATAGCTGGAGAATGAAAATCCAAAATAAAGGTAATTCAAGAGATGTGAAAACTTGGAAATCAGTAATTTTGAAATAAACCTAGGGGTGATAGTGGAAAGATAATTAGGCCTGTATTTGTCATGTGGTGTGTAAGTCTGAAAGGTTAATGCAATTTTGTGTTGCAGAGACATACACATTATATAAACCACAAAGAACTAATAGTCTCCTCTCCACAGCCTGACTACACCTGACACATTGCCTTGGGTTCTAAGGAAGTTGTTACTGTGATTTAGAAGAGCAAATTATGACACTTAATCTCAATGTTTTTTAACAACTGGGTTCAGATGACATTTCTCAACAGTCTTACGAGGATTTTGTCAACTTTAATAAGCTGTACACTAGATAAAACAGAATGACTACACAATCCATCATGACTAACCATGTTTTCCATCTGATTTTAGTCTATTTGGAAAGTTTTCCAGGCCTAATTCAAACTTTGCCAATTAAGAGCTCCATAAGGCATGAAATTCTAGACTCTGGATTATCTCTGCTTCTAAAGGCACTGCTTAAGGTACTGGTCACGTGCACGGGGGAAACTGGTGACTGACCAGCAGGCTGTGATGATACAAATGTCCATGTTTTTGTTGAAGTATTCTGACACTCAGTCTATGAACACACTGCTTAATACAATACAACACAATACAAAACAGTAGAACCTGCTGTTGTTATTATTTCCTCATGGCTCCACTCTGCTAGCAATCCAACCACTGTAGTCAGTACTTCAAGCCCTTGCTCATACCACTGGGAATTTTGGAAATTGCCATTATCCTTCAGGAATTAAAGAGGGAAATTTGAAACACTCATTCAAAATTATTTGAAGTGAGACTTTACAAGTTCATAAGCTCAGGGTGCTTGTTCGTCATTATTTGAATCCCTGGAGCTAGGCTGGCTGTGAATTTCAACATGTCATTGATTTTCTCTCTACAGAAAGGAAGTTTCAGTTTGGATCTGCAGCCTCTACCCACACACATTTGAAAAGTAGATGATTGTGAGCTTCTAGCTTAAGAGCAGTTCTATAAATACAGCTCAACATTCAGTTTTACTAAAGATGATGTATCTGGAAGAACTACGTGCACAAGTGTTCTGCTACTGTGAGTGAGTCCTGCTGAGAAAATGGCACCAAAACTCGTATTTTTTCTGTAGCTTGCTCGTGTGTCATCAGAAGCCATTTCAGCAAAGGACTGTTCCATGAAAAATGTATGTGCCACACAATAAAGCTCAAAAGAAACGGTGAATCAGCAAATGATTTGTGAGGTAAGCCAATGCTGACGTAAAGTGAAACGAAGATATTTTTTTTTTATCCCTTCTTCTTCCATTGAGGCAGGGTATTATTACACTGCATTAGGAGAGAGAGCTGAAGCACTAAATGCTCTCAGCTCCACCACCCCAGCAGCTCTGTACTCACACAACACTGCCCACAGCGTGAAGAGCACAAACCTTCTCCTGTAGCATCACCTCACGGACACATTTTAATGTCCCACAGAGCAGCACAGCTCCAGTGAACATAACCTAGCAGCTAAAATCCCAACTGCCTCCTAAAAGGTTAACTGTGATCACTGACACTAAAAAGTACGCTGCTGATGAAAATGAAAACCGAAACCCACTTCCTCACCCAGGATATATCAGCTCTAATGAACATGTTGTTCTTAACATTGCATTTATTTGAGGGAACTGAGCTGGCTAATTGCACAGAATGTAAGGGATGATATTTAGTGAAGAAGACCATAAGTAAAGTCAATCCCCTTCATCAAATTTACTCTCCTTCTGTGGTTTTTTTCTTATTATTTTTCTGCCTTAAAAAACTCCAGAAAAAAGTAAGGAGAGGTTTCCTTCAGTATTCAGAAGATGCGTTTTGCCAGGTAACTCCAGATCGTGGATATTTCAAGGTTTTTTCTCAACAGAATTCAAAAGTCAGAGCTCCTGCTCATCCCCACCATTGCTGCAAGACTCTTCTATTTCAAAATTGCTAAAATCTTTCAATTTAACGTCTTTGAGCCATGAAGTGATTCAGATCAAAATGGGAAAATTCAGAGTGATGAAACACGATGACTGCATAACTAGTGCCTATCCTGGTATTGCTGTAGCTGAATACCAGCCAAGAGGTGCCCCTCCAGGCTTTTCTACTGTGCTGTCCTGGCTGGCAAGTCCTCCTGATGGGGAAACAATAACATAAAAAGGACAAAAAACCCCAAATTATTTCCATCCTGATTACCTGACACTGCAGATTACAGCACACTAGTCAGACAGCTTGCATAAGCATGTTTGACAAAAAGAAAACTTTTACAGACCACTAAGGCTTTCTCTTGCTCTCAAGCACATTGGTTCATTTTCAGCCAGTTAAATAAATAAATACACTTGATCAAGAGCCCTTTTGTTGCTACTTCCCAACAGCAGCTGAGAGAAGGCAGAAGTGCCCAATTCCATATGCAGAGTGTGGCAGGGGTGGCTGCACAAGCCCGTGCCCCTGAATGCTGATTACCCCAGAGGCCAGGCAGAGGCAGAGCCAGGCTCATCAGCATGCAGGTGTCACTCAGGCATGCCCAGCTCTCCACATGCCCAGCACTGCTGCTAACTGAGCTGCACAGGGCCCCTCTGCTGCAGGCAAGGCAATCAGCAGCCCAACGCTTGGCAAATATGCTGGAGAGAAATCCTGTCAAGCCAATTATCGACTAAATCTCTTCAGATTGTTTTTGGCAATGATTTATTAAATGCGTTTGGTGTTGATCTCCAGCAGGATGTTTCCTAGCAAAATTTTGTGTCTAACTGAAAACAGATGCTTCATAGGAACATTTAGGAGAAAGCTCTCTTTGTTTTTATTTTATGGAAAGAATTTGGTGTTTATTGAGTGGAATGGAGACAGTTTCTCACAAGATATGTGGGAAATTAAAACATCCAGATTTGCCAGTTCAAAATCTGGCTTTCTGCTTAGCATATCCTTTCCCTGACATGGGGAACAGTCCTTGCAGGAGATCTGGGCTGCTGCCACAGCCTCCCTGTCTGACCTGTTCCTATTCTTCACTTCCAAGTTAACACAAAATCCCACAAGCAGTGGTCAACAACACACAAACTATTTTTTTTTCCCCACTACCTGAACCCTTTGCCACATCTCGTCACAGCCGGGACAGCGGCTGGCAAGACTTTCACTGTGTGTGGAAATAACGTGGCCAAGAGCTCAGCAGAACAGATTATATCTACCTTCATTTCTCCAGTGCTACAGAATCTCTACCTGCTGTCATCCACCATCTTCATGCCACCAGGAAGGTCTTCACCTCTGCCTTTCAGTATTTTTACACTTTTTATTCACACAGACTCACAATACACACAACACAGTGCAAGTGCAAGCAAGGTGGTTCCTTCTGCTCTCTGAGATGAAAGGAAAAACCTCATGTCAAAAGAAAAACATTTGACAGCTTAAGTAATACATCCTTTCAATTTATTATGTTGTGTTAGCATTGAAAAGAATGCTGATGCATGCCCAAGCCACACTTCAAAATTGTTTGGGAAGGTGTTAGTGTGGTCTAAACCAGGCAGAGAGTCTTTCTGTCAATTTAACAACTGACGTGAATCAGATGCAGAAATGTTTGAATCATCAGAAAAGTCCAGCACACCAAACACATTCAGGAAAACAACAGAAACCCACCAGCTGACTTCTATCTCTCTTCTTCCCAGCTGGACACAGAGACCCATGTGTGGGTCCCAGTCCTACTGTCTTAGTCCAAAGGTGAAGTGACAAGGACTGAGACGAAACGCTAGGCCAGGCACACCTCCTTCTCCCAGCTCCTGAGTTTCACTTAAGTCTCTTCTCAGTCTTCACTTTACAATAGTAAGCTGACAAACAAAGCTCTGTTGCACGAGACAGACTTGAGTTTGCAAATCCTTTTCACGCATTTCTTAGATATTTTTAAGAGCACTGTCCTGCCTGAACTCTCAGAGAAAAAACTGCGATTTCCTTTGTACTTATTTTACTTACTCCATTGTTTCTCTACCTGAACATATCCTGTCCTCCTGTGCATTGGTGAGGTGGATACAAAGCCTGAGAAACATGAAGAACCTCAGGGTCCATGCTGTATTTTACATCCCCTTACAGCTGTGAAAGTAAGTACTTACAAACTTAAATTTCCTTGGCAATCTTCTGGCTAAGAGGGCCTGTCATGAAGCACAACATTATGGCCTGGATATACAAAAGATTATTCACTAAGGGAACTGAGGAGAAACTTCTCTGTGTACAGCAGGAAACCAGTCAGTGGAACTGACTGACAAATGCAGCAAGAGGGGTTCCATCTGTGAGAGGTTTTAAGAAATGAGTGATATCAAAAGGATAAAGTAATTACATAAAAGAAGGGAGTGCAAACAACAGAAAGGCAAATGGGCACACAGAGTATGGAAAGGCTCTGCTGTCTTTCAGTTCCCAAGATGTTCCACATAATCATTTACTATTAGCTCTAATTGACTTCACTGCAACAAAAGCACAAGACATTTCTGGACAAGCAAAACACACAGGCACTGCTGGGTAGCAGCACAAAAGAAGTGTAACTACTTCAGGGAAGTCATGGCTTGGCAGCTGATGAAAAGAAAGGAGGAAAGAGTTATTTTCTGGGTATTTTTCTTAAGCCTACATAGTATACAACTACTTCACACAAACAATGCCACCTACCTTACCTGACTACCCTAGGGACAAGGTAATTAAGTTACCTTGTAGAGACTGGTGCTTAATAAAGGTCAAACTAAATTGTTCTTGGAAACCTCAGCAATATGTTCATGTTTATTCCTGCGCCAGAAAGTTGCTACTGAATGAGACTCCCATTGTGAGCTTTACCACTTTTCATAATCCTCACCTGCTGCTGACCATTTAATCACATTTCTCTGCTGAATTTGACATTAATTGGCACACCTTCTTCCATCACCACACCTTAATAACACAACTCAAATACCAAATTTTTACTGCTAGCCTAGCAATGTAATAGAAAAGGAGAATAGAAAAGACTGCAGTTCTTGGAAAATGAACCATGGTACATATGTTTGTTCATACACCACTCACTGTACGGTATGGACACTTATTAGCAGTTATTCTCATACAAAATTATGTTGGTTTTGCTGACATGCAAGTATGATTTAGCTTTTGTGTTACACATGTCTAAATACTGTGCATTCTTTGTACTTCGGCCTAAAGAAATATATGTCACTACAAAAGCAAAAGTCTAAAAAAGTAACCCCTGAGTAAGTCTCAGCATGAACTCTGAGTATGAATGCTAGTGCTTATGCTAGGTGTTTAAAGTAGGGAAATTAATAAACAATTTTATCAATAACAGACAAGAGTGAGAATTACCTATCGCTCTTGTGAAGTTTATAAATACATTAGTTTTCAGCATTTCTGCAATTTAAAGCCATAGGCATATCTTTTGAAAACACAGCATTTTAATATTTAAAAACAAACCAACATTCATCCCTTTCTTTCTCCACTTTTACATTTCAACTCTCAACACTTTGAGCAGGATATTAATGCAGGCAAGTCTACAACTATATGTAAATGCTTCCCAGCACATGGAAATGTCTTGCTTTTAAAGAAAAATAGAACTTTGAAAAAGGCATTTTAATGTTGAATCATAAATACTTACTGACAGCTAAAAATACGTCTGTTACAGTTTAAAAGGTGCACAAATGCCCTTTCTTTCAATTTTACAGAAATCTCTGAGGGTTTAATCTATAGCACAGAGCTGAGATTCAATTGTGAGCAGCAGGACAAGTAATTGAACAACAAAATTTGATCACAAAGAAATGCCTGCAAGACAAAACTGTCTCTAGTATTTGGTTTTGGCTGCTCTATCTTCTCTGTCAGTCACTGACCACAGCACACCTATGTGTGTGGCACGTCTTGCCCAGGTGCAGGAGGTAGAAATATGGAATCTTCCCAAAGTGAGGATGAACTTGGTGCAGCTGGAGAGGGACAAACAAAGGCTTAGATGCAGCCTCTCCTATTAAAGCAACCCAGGGAAGCACAGCTGGGCTGCAACACCACATCCTCTGTCACTTCCTGGTGTTGAATAGGACCTGCTGTTGCACAGAGTAACACCCAGACTCTGGGAATGACAAACAGGATAGAAGACAGACCAAAGCAGTCTGGAAATGCCAGGGTTCCAGTGGGTTTGCATTAGTTAAGGCTTGAATTGTCTGAGGTTTGAAAATGCCTGGTGTCATGGCCTCGCTGTATCTCAGCAGACACAAAGCACAGGCTGTCCCAAGGCACACAACACCCAGACAGATCTCAGGGTCACAGTCAGACAGACAGGCATAGAACACAATCCTCAACAGCAGAAATCAATACTGTTTCACTGCATCAACACCCAGGGTAATGAATATTTATCACATCCCAACTGATGCTTCTAATTTTAGCCTGGTTTACTTTGCTAAACAAAGAAGAAACCTGCTTGGTTCAGGAGCCTTTGGTAATTCAGATACAGCACTTTTTAAACAGTTACAGAAAACCTGGGCACCTGTAGCCACACACTGTGTGTATGTCCATCAAAACAGAGGAAATCATGAGGAATTTCTCACTTGCAGTCAGTTATGGGAATTGTTTGATGTGGGTAGATCAGTAACTGAACTCTCGCAGTTAAAGATCAGGCATTCTGTGCTACCATATTAGAAAAGAAAATACATATCTTTAAAAATGCTTTTAAAATTACTTTGACCTGTTTGAAGTATTGTTTCAGAACTCATTTAGGGAAACATACCGGGAAGAGTTGGCAGAACATTTATTTCACCAGTATTTCCTTATACAATATAGATTACCTATTAAGAAGGTACACAAAATAATAATAAAATACACAAAACGGTCTGGTGCTTGGAAAGCTTCAGAGCAAGCTGAGCTCCTTTTACTGCCCTGCCCCATGGCACACATTTCAATATTATCATTTCACACCACTCCAGCACGTCTTAACTGATTTTTAAAACTGGAGTCAATTCAAGGCATTTCTGGAAAGCAACTCAGTTACCCACACTGCTGAACAATTCTGGAGAAGACTCTGAGGGAACAGGGGAACCAGAGTACACAGGCCCTCAAAAGAACAGTCCAAGGACCTTCTGTTCCAGCACTTATTGTAATTAATGAAAGCCCTTCTATCAATTTCCTTCAGCTTTTGGGGCACACACAATTAGCACAGGTCCAGATGTTTTCACTCCCTTTAGCTGAAGCACGAGTGTAACTCTGTCCAAACATTCTAGAGATCAATTCCACCCAGACAGAGCCTCATGATGAACTACACATATGGAATTAAGCATAATCTTCACACTGCTTTCCAACACTGAAGTTTTCCCTCCCTCAGAAAAACAGTACTATGTCTGAGACACTCACAACCAATAATCTTCAATTTGACACAGACATACTCCTTGTTTTTTGAGATGAAACTTCTTAAAGCCTAAAGCAGTCAGGAACCACTACAATACAGGAAATGCCATAGCCCAAATCAGCATTTACACTGTCCATCCCATGCTTTCATAACAGCTACCAAGATGCTGAGATTTTTGTGTATTCTGCAACATTTGTAAGAAGTTGAACATAACTGTAGCTGTTTTCTGTTCAGGCAGTGTTTCCAATTTGCCTCAAGACACAGTTACTTAAATGGCATCTTCCCATCTTGGAGAGATTCTCAGTTGCTGAAGAGTGCATTAGAATGCAAGACAGACTCTAGCTGTGATTATATAACCCTGTCCTACACTTGGGACAAAGATAATGATGAGAACAGAAAATGTATCTGCTTTATTCTCCTGACTGCCAGTTCTTTTCCTAATGGTCAGTTATGCAAGTGTCCCACGGGAATGTTTCATAGTAATTTTGCTAAAATGAACATAGTCAGCTCAAAAGATTTTTTTTTTCTTACCCCAAGGAATCATAAAAATGAGAGATGACAGAGTTGCTAGGTCACCTTACCCTTTATTCTACTCCATACTTAAGACTATGTTCCATACAGTTATATTTATTACTGGTCTGCCACTGAAAGAAATCCTCTGATTTAGATCACTGAAATCCCACGGGAGGGAAGTGGATGAAAAAATTTAGTTCAAATAATGATCTAGTTTACGCTCCTAGATAAAACAAAACGTTCACATAAATACAATCACATCAACAATTTCAGTCAGAAAAGACCATGGTTTATAAAGTGGTTGTTTGGAGCTGTTCCCATTCTGCCTTTTAGATCTGTTTGTGGAGTTTCTCAGCCTCTTTTAAAGCAAGGTCAAGGAGATGGTAAATGTGAAATCAACAAATTATAGCTAAGTTTTGCTTTTAAAAATGCTCCTTTGCCTTTCAGCAATAGAGATCAGTAACTCCTCTTCTTGATTTTCTCTTTCAGCTAAACACTAAAATCACAGATACATAAAATTGATTCCAAGCTGCCCTTGAGCCAAAACTGAGAAACACAACTTCAGAGCTCAACTTTGAAAAACTCAAAAATATTAAAACTCACCTTTAATTTGTAATTTATTTATTTGAACTGGTATGGGTTTATTTTGCATAAAACTAAGGCTTGCTAAAATTTAAACAACCTTTTTAAAGCAGAAAATACTTAATACAGACCATAGAAGAATGTTTTCAAACTGCTGGTGGCATACAAAGATGTTAGGATTGGCTATTTATGTCATTAACTCATTGACAAAAGAATAGTATTAAAAATCCCAAAATATGCCATTTGAGATAAATGCTCCAGGTGTCTGCTTAGCCAGAGTTCTGCACTAATGAAGGTGCTAAAACTAGTTTCAATAATTGGCTATAATCTTCTTCCATCAGCAAAGCTTTGGAAATGTCAAATGAAACCAGATACTGAAACTGTTTCACTTGCAGCAGAAATTCCAAGCTAAAGATTACCAAAGCTGTATTTTTAAGCATCTCAGGCCTAACGTGATGCACGGATTTGCTGATGGCTCTAGAAAAAACAAGTGCCAATTGACTGCTGAGTCGGAACTAAATGATACAGCGAGAAAGGAGCAATAAAGCTGAGATGAAACACAAACCCATATGGGCATCAGCTGCTCCAGCCACAAGAGAATGAACCAGTACACCACAGAAACTTGCTTACCTCCTCTAATGATTTGAAGTTTAATAACTCAGCTTTGGAAACAGTTCTAAGGTGGGGGATGAACACTGTGAGAAACCTACAAACCAGACTAAAGAAGAAAGGAAACATTTTACTAAACTGCACAAACACTGAGGCTGCAAAATTACTACTTTTTAGATCATTATTGCTATCAGAGGTATAAAAGCTACTTCACTGAAGAACCTGAAAATTCGTTAGGCTCATTATAACTGGAACTCCATAATGAGTTGCACTTTTTTGCTCTGAGATCTGCAAATCACAGATAACAAAAGCAGTTCAGGTATTTGGAAGCTGAAATATACCTGCAACTGCACTAGCTCTGAAGGGCCACAGTCAGAATCCAGGCCCCAAGATTCACACATTTCCCCTCCCATTTCAAGTAAATTTTCTACATTTCTTTCCAAAACAACTGCTACGTATATTCTGTGTGATATCCCTTAATTTAATACTCAGCACAAGCAACTTTACTTTGCTTCCAAATGTCTGCGAGCTGCAGATGTTGGGATTGTGAATTTTCACTTTATGCAATGCACATGCTATTAGATCTTGTCCGGGATTGAGCTCCATGTGTTGGCAACTGTTTGGAGGAAGCTGGAATTTCTGGTAGATTTAGACAATTCTCCTGGTGAATGTAATGGTATTGACAGTTACTGATGCAAGTTCTGAAGAAATCTCAGAAAACAGGAACTTGTCAAGGTCACAACTTCAGAGTCACCTAAGTACCTTTCAAAAACATTTTAAAGTAACTTCTAACTTGAATGTTACTCTGGCACAAGTGTTAAGTGCCAATGGGAGTTTTTCAGAATTAAATAATGAGCAGGGATCTCGCTTTGTGGAATTAAAGCCAGCCGACTCTCACAATAATGTTCAAAAGAACAAAACGTGATTCAGGAAAAAAAGCTAGTGAAGATTTGTATCAACTCAAGCTGTCTTGTCCCAAAACCTGAGATCTACCTCTTTCATTTGACAGTGGCTAGTAACAGAACCCAAAGAAAAATTAAGTATGAAAAATTTCAGATACTTCAAAGGAAGTGTGTTGCACAAAGCTCCCAGCAGAGGTTGAAAGAACTTCCCTTGCACCAGAGCTTGATTAGAATTCATTAAGCAGAATGCCCAGTTAGTAACAGCATCTGCACATCCGATTGTATTGACACTGCAGAAGTCATTGTACTGCCCTGGAATCCAAAAGAGTTCACACCTGAGAATCTTCTTCTCAGTCCCCCCAAATAAATATAATTTTTAGTCCCAATCCATGACATTACCTTTTTGTTAAAGTATCAGTAACCCGGAGCGCAGAGTGAGGTAATTTACATGGTTTTTGTAATTGCTGTGAAGGTTTAAATATCTGCAGTTTAACCTAAGTAGATGACAATGCTGTAACTGCTCAACAGCTTGCAATCAAACTTATGGGAGGTTTTTCCAGGCTATTTTCTGCCGCTTCTCGCTGCTATGTCCTCATCATTAGGACATATCAATAGCTGTCCAACATCCTCATGGCCACAGACCTCCAACCAGGCTATGTTTACACTGCAGACAGCACAGGGGATTCCTAGGCACAACAGCCAAGGATCATTTTAATCTTCTTGTTGCATAAAAAAATTTAATTCGCAAGAATGTGTAAATCAGGCAGAAGTGGTCACTGTGCTATTTTAAATATATAAGACTACACATGTAAGGATTAGAAATTAGAATTAACAACCATTCAAGCTCTTTTATGGTCATAGTATCCCACTGAACATTGCAATGAGAAAACAGTGAGGATTAAAAAGATAAAACAGGAATTTCTTCAGTAAATGTGATGATACCTGGCATGTTGCTTGAATTGAATAGTCCCAGGAAGTGGAACAGGAGGGCAGCAGCAAAACGTACAGGGAATGGGAAAGAGAAGGAAACAGGTACAAACAGAAATAGCAGCTTTAGCAATAATGCTGTTGTGGTTCTCCCCACTTTTAAGAGTATCATTGTTTCTGACGTTAAATTCCCTATTCTAAACTTATGAGGGATTTTTGTAGAGGGCAGTGATAACATTTCTTACCCAGTGCTCCAGGGCTGGGCGTGCAGCATGAGGGAAGCCTTCATGGCTGCTGCCCTTCCCCACACCTGGTGCTTTGGCAGAAGAATCCTTTTCCTGACACACCTCAACACCCTTTCAAAGCACAGATCAGAAGTGCACGCATCTATTTCTGTAACTGTATCTATCTCACCCTTCACACCCAATTAAAATCCCATACAACTGTTGCATGCTCAGGTAAAAATTACATTGGAGCTCTGGCCCCAGAGGCCATCAGCATTTCCAAAGGCCACACATATAGAGCAAATACAGGATCTTTAATTTCTGAAGCTGTGCTGACCATCTCACAATCATAAAAGCAAAATACACCTAAACACAGGCAAAATAGAACATGCTTAGAAAAAAAGGACCTGCAGAGAGCTTTACAAACAAAGAGCTGAGGCTAGCTGACTGCCTTCACGTCATGTCATGATATGTTATCTTTTACACACATTAATTCTCGTAACTGGTGCCAAGGGATTTTCACAGCCATTTCAGCACCTCCAAGGTGACACCTAAGGGGAATTACATTTCACATCAGTAACTAAGTGTAAAAGCACATGAAAACGTGTGTGGATATGTGCTAAAACTCACTATCACACGATCCCTTCAAGTCCTCTAAATCTGGTCCTTGCTCTTCATCTACTTAATACACTAGTAATTTATATCTTTTTAACCAAGGCTCTCCACTCTATAGAAAGGCAAAAGAAAAAAAATAATCAGCATGGAAATAAAGTAGGAAATCATGCATGAACGACTAAGTTGTTCTTGCAAAGATTATGCTGTGGCTGTGCAGTTTATAGCTTTCTAAAAATGCGGTTCTCCAAGACAAGCACTTTTGGATTTCCTATTGACAAATGATGCAGTTGTATGAATCCAAACAGACCTTTCCCAGTTTGTTGGCTGCTTTTCTTTGTTTTCTGTTTCCTCTGCCTTCCAGTTGCCATACTGCTGCAGTGGTGACCTACTTGCAGTCCAGCAGGAGAGGAGGTGGCCCTTGGAGACCAGGTGTCAGCACAGCCGATGAGAGCAGTGGGAGGGCTCGCAGAGACACAATGGGCTCCCACCAACACCCTGGAGTAATGCCTCACCTCATTTAAATCTGACTGAACACTAGGTAGTCATAAATATTTATCAGAAGTTATATATATGTCCTAATAGTATTTCTCCATACTTTATATGAAAATACCATGACTTATTTTAATAATTGGGTTATAACAAATTGAAGCTACTGAGCTACATGTTTATAAGCATTAATTATAGTTGCTTTTTCTGGTATGCCTTTTTAAAAAAAATTCATTATCAATTGCTTAACAATTTGCAGGCTTTGAACAGCTTGGGCAACAGTCCATAAAAACTGATTTAGGAAGCTTAAAAAAATAAAAGCCTCAGCTTTTTCCAAAACCAGAGAAAATACCTAAGTTTAGCAATTAAAAACAAACAGACTTAGAAGTCCTTAGTTAAGGAGTGTGCACTGAATTACTTTTTACTGCCAAATTACTGGCAAAGATTGAGGAATTATGGGTGCTTATTGACGTTCAACAAATATCTGCCCAATTTTCACTGAATTGCAGTGTCTGAAGCTGCCATTTGCAAATATTCAGTTAAAATAATTAAAGACTGGCAAGGAAACTCTCAGAGGAGTCTGTAATGATAGCAGCACTCAGAATGAGTTGTGAAGATAAACCCGTTAACATTTGTGAAACACTCCGATGCTACGATAATGAACTGCACAGAAAGCCCCTGAGACCAGGAATAAATCTGTAATCAAGTGTAATATTAGGACTGTGTAGTAAATAAAACTGTGCACCTCATGCTGAACACTAAAAACAATGGAATTTCCCCATGGAAAATATCTGTGGGCTGTCTAAAAAAAGTACCATGGAAAGAAGAGGCAATAGAGGAGATATAGGAAACAGAAGTGTGGGTTTGGTAAATTTTATACACAGAAGTGCCAGATTAAACTCAGAGATTCAAAACTGTGACTCTGTACTTCAACTTTTGAGGATCTGCCTTTGCCAACTCAATCCCTATGTGTTACGAAACCACAGGGGTTTTTTCTCTCTCTGACAGAGCAGGGCCATCACAGTACCTGAGCAGCTCACAACAGCAGCCTGCCAATAATGTGCCAACTTGCAGAATAGAATCAATTCTTTCTTTCCACACAGGCAGCATACAGAAATAAATGTAGCCCACGCTACTTCTGAAAGAAGTCACAATTTCTTAAAATGCTGTCCTCAAGGAAAGGCTGGAGCCACTACTGCACTTATAGCTATGGCTGAGCTTCCTGCAAGCTTGGCCAGATTTATGGACTGGACATTCTGTTCCCTACCAGATCCTTGACCTATTGTATACTACAAATTCCTTTTGCCTGGCAGCCAAAATGGAATTAATTAAACCAGGTAAAGTGATTACAACCATATATACATGCATTAAAAACAGCTTGAATACTTCTATCTTGGATGCCTCCCAATGTTTATATTCATACCTGTTATCTATGTTACTTCATTTTTATTTTGTGCTGAGACACAAGTCCGGCCAAACAACTGTAAAGGCATTTTTACTCTTGCCCAAATTGAACTCCCTCAGCAGTACAAAGAGACATGAGCCAATATTTTTCCGAACTTCTGTCTCCTTTCTCTATATAAACATCCGTTGATTTCATTACAAACCTCTCAAGTAGTTTTTTTTCCAGCTATCAACCAGACATACAAACATGAGTGGAAAAAAAATTTGCATCTGAAGAAAAGCATCACAGAATATTGAAAAGCCACACCTCTGGAGCTCCTCCATGCACAGCTCAGGAGGTTCTTCAAATGGAAAAATAGTGTAAGAATCAGCTACTTCCCAAGAAAGCCAAAGGTAAAGTCAAAGCATTCATTCTCTGAGCAGGGAAAGAGAAAGCTGACACTCAGCATCTACAATACAGTGATGGTGCTGAAGGGTAAAATGTTTATCTTAACGTTAAACCCATTAATTTCAGAAAATGATGGAAAATGAAAGCAGTATTTTCTGTATGTACCTTTGTAATTTGTTATAATTCTGTATAGCCTTTTTGATTGTCTTAATGGAGGAGTGAAAGAAGGAAGACCTTTCAAAACTTTTTATTAAAAGAAACTTCTGTGATTGAAATAATTTACTGAGTGTGCTGTTCCACAGAAGAGAAACCAGTTAATGGAAGACACAAATTGTTTAGTTTACTGTCTAGAACAACTGAATAAACAAAACTAACACAGATCAGCTGGGACTTGCATGTGCCTTCAGATTTCATTCTACTGGAGAGAATATTCCTCTGAAGATACTGGCCATGTTGCCTGATGAATTAGGGTAAACAGATGAGGACTGGCCTAAATGAAAACAGTGCTGAAGAAATGACAGAGCAGCTCCCAAGCTAGCAAAGCATCCAGCAGATGTTCACTGCTCTCGGGGAGCTGAAAGGCTGGCCTTGACAATTTGTGTTGCTGTGCATTTTCTCAGCTGCTCGTAACCTCCTCTTGTCTCCTGGTCTTTGGCTCTGGGATCTCAGAACTAGAGCAGACCTCCAGGGCCAGTGTGGCAGGTACTACCCAGAGCTCACCAGTAGAGGTGACAGCATCACTTCATCTCCTTCAAACCCTTTAACACCATTTGTGCTGCAGTACCTCAGCTGCTCCCTGGCTCCTTCCCTCACAGCATCATCTCTGCTGTGACAGTAACCCACTTTCCCACCCTTCCTTTTTTTCCCACAAATTCTCAGCTGTCATTCAGCCCCTTCTACAATTCTCATCCCTCTCTTCATTTCTTTCATATGATAAAAATAAAAGTGAACTATTTGAAAAGCAGAAATGCCACTCTCACAACTCTGATTGCCTCAATGCAGTCACAGGATTTCTCTCAGCTACACCTCAACCCAGCCACACCAAATTTACACATCACTTAACACAGTGGATTCCCAGGTCTTTATGGAGGCTACCCCTGTGCCCATGATGCAAAAAAGTAAGGATGACACTGGCCATTGTTTCATTGTTTTCTCCGAATATTCCCTCTATTTTGCCCACAGTAAATAGAAGAGAAGTACTCTAGATGACAGTATTGCCACAGTTCTTTTAGCAGATGGTATTTAATTTGTTGCAGTCAAAAACCTCTAAGATAGTAATAGCTCTCTGTTGAGAAGAAATTCCATAGAACAGCAACCAGGCAAGTCTTTGCACATTATGCCATGTTTCAGAAATGTATTTAATTATAGACCCACAAAGCCTGTGACTAAGATTCTATTTGACCTCTCCCAGATCTCTCAGAGACACATTTCTATTTCTGAATTGTGAAGGATGCGTGTTAAAAGTCAAGATGTTAGCAAGAAAAGCCAAGTGGGAATTACTGATTAATTTAACAGGATCTACCTACTGAACTCCTTACTCTGATTAGCATGCAATATCAGCTGAAGAAGCCCAAACATCATTTACCTTGGGAACAACAAACAATTTTAGAGCAACTTTATAATTTATAATCATTATTAAACTGAAGAAATACCACTTTTCACAAAAATATATGATTAGGTGAGAGAACTGAGTCTAAGTGGGTTGAACTATTTAATAAGCAGTACTTACTGAGTACTAAGAGTTCAGCCCAATTTTGTTTCTCTCTAGAAAATGTCTTCCAAGGCCTCTTATGCTCTGGGATAATTTTACTTAGCCTTCCATTAGCATTTTCAGACAGACTCAGTTTCCTGTACTTTCGACCTTGTACTGTGGAAGGTCCTGAGGAAAGAGATACATGGTTTTTTACCAGTGTGACCCCCCGCTCCCAGGTGCCTCCAGAGAACAAGCCATTCCCTATGAAAGCAGGTGGGAAGCAATGGGGCTGTGACACTGCCATGGACTGGCAGACCTTTGACGCTGCTGCTGCGACAGCGGATTTGCAGTGGGATGTGATCATGATCTTTCCTGCAAATTCAGCTCACACCTTAATACAGGGACAAATTGCCACTGCTCCTGGGAATTTTACTGCCTTAAGAATCTGCCTTACTCAGCCCAAGTATAATCTCCAGTTAAAAGACCTCTTGAAGCACAGAACATTGGCTTAACTCTTCCCTCTTTGACTTCAGGCAGAAGCTTCTGTAACTTCAGGGTGTCAGATCAATATTGAAAGCTTTTAAAAATTCCACAGTGAGTTTACCATCTTCTCTGCCTCCCTTTCCTTTGCACTGGCCTTTTAAGAAAGAGAAAATAAACCAGAGAAAAAAGCAAGCTGCTGATTTACTTCCCAGTCCAGAGTCCCTCACTCAGTCACCCTGCCAATACCCATTTACTAGTGCCAGCACTAGTGTGTGAAACAAGCTGCTCCTTCTGCTGCATTCAGGATTTCTGCCACAGCTTCTGTGCCCTCTGTGCCCTCAAAAGGACTTAGAAAAAAGACCAATCTGCTATTAAATGCTTGGTTCAAAAAAGCCTTTGAATAAATACAAAAGCCACAATCCCCCACCATTTTTTTCTGCTCCCAGCTTTCCACATTACATGTGGAAAAGGGGGACTATGCTGCTGTGCAAGGTAATCGCTGGGAAGTTGGCATTGATAATGACCATTTCATTTCTGTTCATAAAACCTACAAGTGTTGCTAGGTCAGTAGTAGCACTGTTACCCCGTATGGGAGAAGATGGAAGATGGTCAAGTAAAAGATAAAGTAAAACAAAGCAATGCCCTCCCTAAAGTGTAGAAACTGCCTTCTAACAATCAATGGACAGAGCTGCCTTATAAATCTCCTCCTTCAGTCGTCTACCCGGTGCATAAGTTGCGGATGTCAGCAGCACTGATGAAGGAGATTAAATGGGTTTAGAGTGACTTTGTGGAACAAATGTAATAGATTCCAAAGATTGCTGCTTAGGGCCTTATGTGCTGGAGTTGCTGCATACCAAACAGCACGCTGGGAACAACTGCTGTGATCTGCACTTTGTATTTCCCCAAGTTTGCTTCCCAAAAGGCCAGGACAGTCTCCTGCTCTCCACAGCTACAGAATTCACAATTGACTATATTATCATTTATTTTCTTCCCATGTATTTCTACTTTCTGTACATAAACAAAAATGAAAAACGCTCTCAAGCTCAAATATGCTGTCTCCCTTCTTTCCCTTTCCTACACCCCCACCACAAAAACATGCACACCATTTTCCCAGTGCTAAATGAGGACTGAAATTGAGAGATATGGGTAAGAATTTAAGGCATTCTTTTACTAAAAAAAGTATCTACTAGATCCATTCCTCAGCAGCAGCATTACCAGGATTAAATTTGTTCAAGTTTGATTCAGCACCTAAGTCACTGATAGAACTCACATTTGCTTTGCTGATGCAGCATCAAACAAAAGATCAAAGCAAGCCTTCAGCTCTTAAAACACCAAGCTTGGAAGAGAGCTCAGAGAAGCCCCACCTGAGCCTGTCTAGATGTGACACGCACACAGAAGTGTTACCAGGCTGCCTCAGCAGGCACAGAACTGCCCAGGTACACAACCACTGCCACCAGCTGGCTGAACCCAAACTGAAGTGCCCTGAGCCTTGGAGCCATGAACCAGCTCAGCCTGCCAGGTGTGCTCCTGTAACAATGCACTGCAGTTTGGGGCTGAGAAACAACAGGAGCAAACTCAGCTCAGCTCAGGTACCAACCTCCTGTCCAGAGCACTAGGCAGCATGTGGGAGATGTGCTCTCCAGACCATGACCAGCAGGAGAGCTTTTAGGAAGTTCTCAGCCCCTGGTTCCCTGGAGAACCCTTTGCTGTTGGTGGATTTGGGGCAGTTGTTTCTGTGGCTATCTGACCACCACACAACTGAGGATGTGAAATAAATGGGAACCAAACCCTTTACCCTAGCAGGCAGAACTACTTATTGGTAGGGAAGATGTCCTAGAATTGCATTCATCTTTCTTGAACTGTGAAGGCCGTGTAAAGACTTCATACAAAAATATGAACACTGTGCTTTCTACATAAATGAAGTACAAGATTAGCACTGGTTTATGGGTGGTAAATGTAACAAATGGATGGACTCATCCATCAAACTTTTAATTGCTCTTAAGAATTCAGTATAAGCACCAAAGCTCTGAAGTAGGCAAAGTTGTTTTTTATTTCTTTACCTACAGTGGCTTTACAGAAAGCTCCCAGGCCCAAACTCTACCAGCCAAAAAATTCCAAACCAGTGCTCTCCCCCACTAAAAAATGAAACCCCTTAAATAAACAGACGACCACAAGAATATCTTATCTTCACCCCCTGGAACTGTTAGCTCTGTGTTACAACCTTGCCTGAAGTGAACTGAAGGCATCTACTTCTAAGACAGCGATTTCAGAATTACATGTACCTATCCACACACATCCCCCAACACACTCCCCAAACTCATGCTCTTGCTGGGAAATGTGAGTGAGAAACCCAGGACTTAGGCTACAGTTGGCGTTCTTCCCCTTCTACCTTACACAATCAAGTCTGAAAAAACCCGAGCAGCTCTAGTACCAGAGGGCTGTGCCAGATCCTTGCCCTCTGACAAGAATGACAACAGGAGCCTGAGCTCCTGGCCTCAGCCATGCCAATACCTCCCTCTATGAAGTTACAGACACAAGGACAGATGGCCAACTCAAACGTGCGTTTCTGTGCTTCCTTTCAAATCGCTCTGGCACGACCAGATGGCATTCTGTGTCTGCCTGGTATAAATTAGAACTTTCAAGTGGCTACAGCACTGCCAAGAGCAATCAATTCCACATCCTTTCAGGCACACTCTTTTCCAAAGCTGGGATGGCCCTTTCCATGATGATGGATATCTGATTGAAACCTACCAGAGAGGAAAAAATCCCATGGAAAACATCACTACGGAATTAACTAAAGCGAGGGAATGAGAACAGAGATGTAGTCATGTGGAGTGCTGATAAGGCACTGGCAAGGAAAGGATAATAATTTTAGTGTTTGCCACTGTGAATGTAGATTTGTGACCATAGAGTCTGGATCCTCCTCTCTCAGTGGTCTCTTCACACCATGCAACTCACCAACAATTCCAGTAATTGTTACTAAAATCTCACAACTCTTAAAGAGTCTGACAGAAAGCCATAAAAATCTTAAGGCTAAATCTAAACCTTAGCTTGAGATATCAGAGTTGCTCCTCACTGGATTTTCCTTCTTACCCTGTGTTTCTGTTTTTCCCTACACTGATGTGAATTTTCCTTAATCACTTGTGATTCTGTTTTCACTACAAAGAAAAACAGCAATAAAATATCAAGGCTTTATTTGTCTTGGTTGAGGAATTTAGCATCTCTGAAAGTAACAAGAATAATTCTTATTAATTTTTCCTATGTAATTCTGTAATTTTGACAGCTAACTCTTAATAACAGCAATCTTGTTATACTAATCACCAGTCTCCCTGGAAGATCTCATCACTGGTGACAAAATCTTATAGTGTCTTATAAACTTAACCAAATCTGCCGGGAGCATTTGTGGGAAGATCAATCTGTTTCTTCCTTGTGAACAACGGCACCAAAACCACCTACAGGGAGGACAGCTCACTTTGTGTTTCCCATGCTGTCCTTCCCATTTCTGACACGCTCCTTCTGAGCCCACCAAGTTTGAAGTTTTCCAAGGCACAGGGCTGTAGGAGCGTGTGCACTGAGACCACCACCAGGACTCCTGGTGCTGCACTGTGAATTTGACAAGCAGAGACAGTGCAGCAACAGCAGCTGTAATGAGCTGGGAGCCTTCATCTCCTTTCTCCTCTGCTACTTTTTATTAGCTCATCCCTCCTTCTGCTACTGACTTTTCTATATTACTGGCACCATGGATGCTTTTGTTTTACTTCTACTCTGCTCCCACTTTATTTGATTTTGCTGGTTTTCCTTACTTACAAATTACTGCCTCTGGGGAAAGAAATGCTTTGAAACTCTGAGCCAGTGTGATCTATTTTGGTGTAGTGGTTGCTCATTTATTAAATCAAGTTCTCTCCTTGCTGTGACTGGTCCTTTCAAGTTCTTGATTTCCACAAAGCTATTGTTTACTACTGTAAGTAACACAGAATGTTATCACAGGTGGTAGCAGGACTGGATCAAACAGCTGACAAGCCTTTACTCTGAAGTGCTGGCAAGCTGGAGGCCCAATTCAGAAACACAATGGAAGGCACCGAGTAGGGTATGGACTAGAGAATGGGAGCACTTGACAGAAAAAGTCACTACAGGTTATCTTTCATGTAGGTAGGAAAAATCCAAAGCACAGCAGTTTCCATAAATCAGTAAATCTCAAAGACTTTTTCACATGAGGACTCTCAAATCCACCCCTAAGGTAGCCTAACTCTGATCTCACTTCCTACCCTAGGGGATGGGAACAGCGCCTTCTCTGCCTCTCTAGAATCTGCAATGGCCTGGAGCCCAAAAGTTGTCACCTTTGACAGCTTCTTGGTTAACATTCTTTTCATCCTGGATCTAACTTTGTCACTGATGTCATTTCTTGTCAGTTTATTTCTGTATTCATCAATGAATTAAACAAAACAGACTAACCTGATATAAAAAGTGAAGTAGATATTCAGAAAGTCATGAGATTTGAAGAGGAATCTCATGAAAATTTATTTTCATCCTTTAAGCTCTAAAAATTTATTCTCTCTCACACAACCAAATATATTTTTTAGCAAAATTAATGTAACAGAATTAAGTGCTCTCCACACAACAAAAAACTGTTGGAAGTTCAAAGAATTTCTAAGGAACAACAAGGTGCAGGACATGGCATACACCCATTATTATCTAAAATTAAGAAAACATGAACCAAAAGCCAAAATGGAAAGTTATGGAATTAATCTGATTCTGTCCAAGTACAGCAAACCTCAATAGTATGTTTTTTTCCAACAGAAATGCACTGGCAAGCTGCTAATTTTTCTGGGCATCAGAGGAATACTAAGGAACAGAAGTTTTATTATAAATGCAAACATACTAAAATGCTGTGGACATCTAACAAACACAGGAGCATCAGTATTCCCTCATGTGTGCCACACAGGAGATGAGGACAGCCCCCAAGAAGTCAGCTTTAGAGGTGCAGCATGAATTTTCTTATTGATGCTGCTAACTGTGCATCGCTGAGATCCGTTTCTATCCCCACAGGTGTCAGCAGAACAGGGTTCAGTTTACTTATTTAGCTTTCTAAGACACTGAACGTGCTCACTGGCCTTCACAGAAATATGTCACATTGAATTTTAGTGCCTTTCACTTTTCTGTACACAAATATTTTAACTTGTCCCCTCTTTTCTTCTCTACCAATATCTGTCCATAAATGTGCAATCCAACAGCAACCAAGACCCTTGGGAACTGAAATCTCATGCCAGTTTGTAAATGCTTCAGTGACTCTGAAGAAATGGTTTGTGGACAAGCCCAATGGTAAAACTCTAAGAGGTACAGGTGGAATTGTGCTACCAATAATTTAATTAGTTTAACTAACACGACCAGCAAACAGCCGCACTGAGTAAGCAAACATAGGTTGTTTTGCCTCCTGGAAAGGCACAGGGGTTGGAAGGGAAGCAGCACAGCTCACTGGATCCCTCCACCAGGTGCCATCATTGCAGCTGCTCTTCCACACTGGGTAAAGCTGGGAAGTGTGCGAGGTGTTTCTGTACACCTCACACTGGCTACACCCTGCAGGGGGCAAGCTCTGCACAACCAGTGCAGGGGCAGAAAAGCAATGTGATGCACATAAATATCTAGGAATAGACAGCAGAAATGCCAATTCATTTCACCTCACTTAAAATGGAAAGAGCAAGGGAAAGGACATGCCTCCTGCCCATCTGCAGCGCGCCACACTACACTTAATGAAAAGGTTAGCATGTTATTCTAGAGTCAGAAATAACCAAACTCACTATAATGCTACCAGTAAGTGGAAGAGATCTATACAGGTTGTTATTTCTCCCAGAAACAGCAAACACTACTTTTTGCACTGTATTGAATTTGAGCTGCTGAAACCATCCCTAGTCTTGATTTAGATTTTTCATTAACTGTACTTCAGGTGGGAATTCAGTGGACACTCTGTCCAGAGAACAGAGATTTGTTTGAAATTCAAAACACTGTAATTCCCTACTAGCTGAACTGTAGTTTGGAGAAAACTGAATGTAGTTTGGGTGTTTCAAACTTCATCTCCATTTCAAGTGGCACTTGACATTTTCTGCATGAAGAATGGAATAAAGCAAATGCTGAAGGACTTGTGTGCTTTCGTAGGCTTGATAAGCACTACTTCAGTTTTAACTACTTGGCCTGGTTTTGGCTGGGACAAAGTTAATTTTCTTCTTAGTAATTGGTGCAGTGCTGTGTTTTGGACTTAGGATTATGATGAGCCAAACTCCATGTGGTGCATACCAACACTGCCTTTCCAATGGAAAAACCCCTAGAGCTCTCACTTCTTTGGATCAACTGACTGGTTCTTGGTTCACTATCCCAGTCTCAATGTAGAATAGATCTACTAAGTTTTCCAAATACTCCAACTGCCTGCTGTAGTATTTAGACAGAACAGACTGTACATACACTTTTTTCTGTCAGGTACTCGATTACATTTTGTTTTAAACACTTCTAGTAACTGAAAAATGTTATGCAGCAAGTTCTTTCCATATATCCAACATAAATGAGTGATAGTATTGCTGTAACCAAAACTGCTTAAGACTACAAGCGAGGTAAGGCTTTGGTTTAGCACCTGGGAACTTGTGAGCAGGCTGTTCTGGACACTCCCTCTCTAACAGGCAGTAGCAGCAGAACACAGTGAGTATCTTCTGGCTCCACCAAACACTTTTCTGACTGGTTTTAAGACTAAAACAGGCTTCATGCTGGCATTCTCACTTGGAGCCAAAGTTTAATTCCAAGTGAATAAGGATTTTGTCAGGAATTGCTGTTCTGTTTTAGAAGGTGCTCTTGCTTTGTGTTTTGCTGGGAGACTGAAACGCTTGGCAAGGACTGCTTTATGGGTATTGTCTGGTTTCTGTACTTCTGAAAGCAAGGGAAAAATGCAGCAAAACCACCAGATTCTTTTCCACACAGACAATTTGTGTCTGTATAAGCTGCTCCCCACTATCTTATTTCATGTCTGTTATAATTTGGGGGTTCTCTCCTTACAAAGCTATGCTATTAAATTAATATATTGCTCGATCCTAAGCTGCAACCCAAAGGACAGTTCAGATCCCATTCTGAAATCTGACTGAAGCATTACAAGCATGGATTATAGTTGAGGGCTGTGAAAAGTGAATCCAGTACAAGGAATACTTCCTCCTCCCTCTTCCCACCAAAAAGAAGTCATAAATTTTAAGACTCCAGGATGCCAGGGCCTGAACTTAGGTTCAGTGACTTTTAAAATTTCTCTAACATGCTGTGACTTTCAAGAGATTGCTCTCGGAAAAGCCTTTTTATGGCCTGCCTTTCATTTCAGCTCTCTGCATAAAGATTCTATTTAGAAAAGTTTCAAATATATTCATGTGCAAGAGGCAGTTTCTCCTCCCTGGTTTTTTTTTGGACTGAGTGGGATTGAAGAAGGGCTGTTTTGCTCAGGGCATTCCTTTTCCTTCACTGCCTCATGCAGACAGACAACGATACGCTGTATTTGTTTTAATACATCTTTGTGTGCTACACAGAGTAGTTTAACAGTGCTGTTTGTGAAGAATGCTTTGGTCTACATTGCTGCAGGCTAGGAAAGCTGTGCTTACAAATTCTAATGGAGAAGGATATAGAGCTATTTTTAGTTTACATTTTGCAAGCTTAGGACAGGCAGCAATACAGTCATGTTAGAGCTTTAAATACTGGTGATACAATCATGGAAATGTGTAGCTGGAAGCTGTAAGACAAATTCCATTAAATATATATATGCTTCACTAACTATAGTTATATTCAGACATTTTCCCTCATTTTCCTAAATACTCCTTTTGTCATGCTCCAAGGGGCACCAAAATCTAACTATCCCCTTTGAAGGACCCTCCCTTTGTTTTCTCCACCATTATGGCATTTGACCTTTTCAAGGAAGCTGGTGAATAGAGCTGGATTGAAAATGAGAGGTTAATTTAGTCTTAAGACTAGAAAATTCAACTCTTTGTCCAAAATACTTCAGTAAGATTCCTAATTCAAAACACATTTCCTTCTTCCTGTTTATCTGTTCTGCTGCCTTTTTGATCTAAAGAAGAAACTAGATTCGTTTGATGTGATTTGTACTCAGCAAATCTGTGCTGATGATTCTTCACAACCTTATTCTGTTCTTGAGGCATAGAAACCAAATGTTCCCACATTTACTACGGTACCTGTCTGAATTATTCAGTTATTCACACCTAGACTTGACTCCTCAGGTCTTCATCCTTAATCTTTGATCTCTGCCAGCCTGGTAAGACCTAAACTGTTCCCTCCAAGCTCTTTACAGTAAGTGCTCTTGAATTCAGAAACAGCTTGGACACACTCCTTAATACAAAGAAATTCACATGGCCGAAAGTCAGCTTGAGCTAATGTACCCCAAAATACTTTGAACTTATTTTCAAGTCACCATATTTGTCTTCTATTGCTCTTGTTATAATTGTTTTATCCCAGTGATAAACTTCTTGGTGACAAACAAAAGATCTGGTAAAAAAAAAATGCTTGTGGGAAGAAAAATCACAAGTCACAAACACACAGTGAAGTTTGCTGGATGTGGCTGCCCCAACAGCATCAACATGCTCCCTATGACAAAAACCCGACAGACAAACTACAGAAGGAAGAAACTAAATCATGAGTTGGACAAAAGGATGGCAGAAATGGTGAAACACAGAATTGTAATGATTTCTGAATGTTTAGAGTCTACATATATTTCCAAAAAATCACAAACTAATTATAATATACAATCCATGACAATATATTATTCACATATTTTAGGTTTTGACCTGCTCTTTTACTCAGTTTATAAAATGTATTCATATATTAAATCAATCAGCACTTAATACAGGCCAAACTGCATAGATTACTAAATACTTTCCCAGTCTTCAGGACTAATTTGATACCATCACAAATGTTAGATTTTCATTAGCCTGAAGCTGAAATGCATAATTGAATACAGCATAATCCTAGATAGAATTTATTTTAAAAAATGAAGGGCTAGGTTAAAGGAAAAATGAAAATAGTACCACTCTGCCTAGAATATGTTTTTCCATGCCTCTTTTGGTATTTTTCCATATTTTGTATTTAGAAAAATGGGAGAAGTTTACAATACAAGCAGAGATTTTACAGCATCAGTTGGCTCTTGAAAAGTTTCACTTTGCTCCACATTTGAAAGGCTTGTTTTACCTTTAAGAAAAAAACAACCAAGCAAACTCTTGATATGGCCCTTCAGTCAAAGAAAGGTTGAGAGATGGGGCACGTCCTAAAATTTAACAGGAATCAGAGGCAACTTTCATTTGGTTACAAGTAGACTGTACTGACTTCAAAGTGGGAGGTACATCACATGAACCACTACATAATGGAACAGATGGGGACCAAATATTCATCCCAAATTATAGTCTGACTCATGCAGTGATGTAGCAATTTAACATCTATGAATTGGAGCCCAGCTGCATTAGGTGCTTCTGCAAACTCTCTCTGGATGGGATCGGTCACAAGCTGTGTGGACCCTGACTCAGACCCACAGTGGCATCCCATGGCAATGTCCTAGTTCACATGCCCTGTGCCCAGCAACCAGGATGGAAAATGAGACCCGGAAATAACACATATCCTCAAAGCTGGAAGTGAAACTGGACATATTTCAAAGTCCTCAGGTGCTTCATTGTAAGTCCTGCTGATTTCTAAAAAAACTTGAATAAATATTAGTTAAAATTGAGTATCTATAACAGTAATATATAGTTCATTAAGTGGTCACAGAAAATGTTTGCCATTGGTTGTTGAAGATTCTATGCATCTTTTTCCAGGGCAACTTCCAATGTGGTGCCCAGTCTCACTAAACCACTTCTATTCATAGCCTAATAATTACAAAACTAATTACCATGGTATTAAAATGCTGCTTCATAAAGACTCGTAAAATCCAACATATTCTTATGAAGACTGTTAATGTTTTCTTTGGATAAACATCTTAAATGAATGTCAAAGGACTAATGATGTCCGGACATATCTCAACTTACTATTTTGTTGCAGGTGATTACATCAAAGACACATTTTTCACTTTGAATAGATTTCTGAAAACATGCCAATGGAAAAATAACTTCGACTTTAAAAACCAACATTCTGGCATTCATTCAATTACTTTGATATCTCAGACCCAGATCTACAAGACTAAAATGCTGAAAGGAAACTAAAATGGAATAAGGCATCAATATCCCAGCAGGTACATTACCAACCATCATCAATCCTCTACAGGTCAATGTTTTCAGCAGTCCCTAAGCGCTCCTGAGTGACTAAATTTATAACTTCTGTGCCACACCTAGAATTGATTCCATCTTCATGGAGCTGAGTAGTCTGCTGGAGCACAAAACAGATGCCCACCTGCTTGTCTTCCTCTAAGTCCAATCAAACATGCAGATACCCTTCACACCTGCAGAACATACACCCAAATACAAAGCACAGCCTTTGAGCACTTCCTTGCTGCAGTGCATAAAGCATCTGTAGGGGATGCAGAAAAGCCACACTTCTCTTTGATCCAAAAGCATTGAAAGTAGGATGCCTTAACTGATTGCTTCACACACCCAAACGTAAATCCTCTTGGCCTTAGGGAGACACTGCCCACACTTCTGCTGCAAGAAAGGCTTTTCTGGGTCTCTGTTTAAAAGGAATCCTTAACTGAAGCAGTATGTGAGAACACAGGTGAGCTTGGCATTACAGCCCAGTGATTAGGGCAGGTAATCCAATGAAGAGATCTGAACCAGAGCTCAGCTTGGCCCTGCTCTAAAGAACTGACAGCACATTTCATATTCATCTGTTATTGTATGAAATGCACCCAGCTGTGAATTCTGGTCTGACATCAGAATTCTGTGGGCTCCTTTTGCCACCATACAGTTATTAACTTAACCTCTGGAGAGGGAAAGGATTAATATTTGTCCTTCTTAGCCTATTCTTTTTATGCTAAGCAAAGACTACAGCCACTGAGCTGCCCTGCTGTGACCCTCCTCCCCAGCACAGGATTACAGCTGCTGGGAGGACCAAAGGAAGCAAAAGTTAAAGATGCCTTTGTTGTTTCCAGCCACTGCCACCTTTGTCTCTGCCACTGCCATGATCTGGTCTTTTTACAGTCTTGTGATGTTTTGCAAAGGCCTTTGTCCACCTGTGTTGTCAAAGAAGGAACAGGCCATGTCAGATACGTAATATTTTACAATGCACTTATATACATGACTGAATGATTTAAATAATTTCCTGCTGTCATGACAGTTCAGTTCTAAACACCAGCTAATCACAGTTCAGATTTCCTGACAGGATTTTACTGGATAAAGGTAGTTGTTTATTAATCCTCTTGATCTCATAAAAAGAAAAAAAAAATCCATTTACTTCAAATTTCTCCAAGTAGTCTAGGAGGTACTGTACTGAAGTTTGCTGGTCCAAATGTACTTAGAAATCGTATATGAAAAATAAAATACAAAAGTATATTTTTAATATGGAAAGATATACATGGAAAGCCCTACAAAATCTGCAATAGTATTTTCTTGTGGAGCTACTCAAAACAGTCCTAGCAGACAATATTCATGTCATATCCAATTCTACAATCCTACGGATAGTAATGACCCCTTCTGAAGGGAAAAGGAAAAATTAGTTGCCAGTCAATGTTTAAGTGTAAAACCATCAATGAGTTATAAGTTAATTATCTCTTCTGGGAACAAAACAAAGTAAAACCTTTCCTTGTAACTGACACAATGCTGAAAAAATATTCCTCACAGCAAACCAGCAATGGGTAGGCATTCTAGATCAAACCTTTTGAGAAGTGCCATTCCATTTGAATCACAAAGCATAAAAGCTGTCCTCAAACCTGTCCAAACACCTCCAGCAGGTGCCACACTGTGTCATAATAAATCATCCACTGTGCTTCTCACAATGCCAAACATCTCCCAGCACACAGACCTACTACCTGACTTAAAAGGAAGAACACAGCCTCGTGCTGTGAGACAAACTGACTAAAAACAACTATAAAACACAAAAAAAGTAAAAGAGCTGTGTAAAATCCTTACAAATGAAAACAGGATCTGCTGAGATGCCTCCTCATTTTTTATCACTGCTGCTGTAATGTCTTAAAATAAGCCATTAAAACCAACCTGGCATTGCAATTGTAATGAATTACAGACTAGACTCAAAACACTCCTAAACAATTGCTCATGCAGGAAACTCTTGTGACCAGTAAAATATTCTCATGATGGAGGTGTTCTGTCTTGGAGTGAGGAACAAGTTTAAAAAGTGAAAAAACAGATTAGGGAGGTAGGAAGAAAGCAAACTGCTTTCCCAATTATCTCTGTCAAGGCTAGTTACTGCAGAAAAGGCTCTTCTTAAATATAGAAAGCATGTGGGAAGTAGAAAAGTGTAAGGTTTTAGTAAGTCTGAAGGTTGCATAATTGAATTTGATAAACTGACATTTTCCTAGGAAGTTTTAAGATTTCAGAAGATAAATACATAATAAAAATAAACCTAGTTCAGCAGCTTTTGCTCTACAAAATTATATGCCTTCACTTCAGAAAGAAAAAAAATACTAATTTCTTCTGCCTTTCAGAGTACAGTCAGTACTCCCTTTCCTGTTGATACTCTTCCTCAATACTATCTAAAGTTATTTGAGAAATACAAGGCAATATTAGACTATGGAAAGTACCTCTTCATATAATCATTGATTCTGTCAACAGAAACGAAATGTAGTGACTGGACAATGGGGAATATCAGTAAGATATTGCTCCCTGTGAGGCTGGTGAGGCCTGGCACAGGCAGCCCAGAGAAGCTGTGGCTGCCCCACCCCTGGGAAGTGGCCAAGGCCAGCTTGGATGGGGCTCTGAGCTACCTGGCCTAGTGGAAGGCGTCCCCGCCCAGGGCAGGGAGCAGAATGAGATGGCATTTAAGGTCCCTTCCAAACCAAATCATTCTATGAAATCACCTGAATTTCATTGATCTGGTATGATTCTATGGAGTCACATCTTTTTCTACCACCTTCAACTCTACCCTATCAAGAAGGAATAGCAGAGACAAATATCACACACTAAGAAACAAAAGGATACTTTTTGCAGTACCTGGATAGCTTCACAATGATCTCCCCCCTTTCTGACTCTTTAAAGCACAACATTATCCTACTTCCCCAGCAAAAGTACTGAGAACTTGCAGTTTATTTAGATCAGTTTCTATCACCTGAGGTTGATTTTTAAAAAAAATCTTGACTATGATGATGGATTACTAATTCCTGTTTCTTAAGTGTCTGCTGGTAAAAGCAGAAACAGACTTAGGTCTATGTTTGT
The DNA here is from genome assembly GCA_009812075.1 of Sialia sialis. Classification (NCBI taxonomy): domain Eukaryota; kingdom Metazoa; phylum Chordata; class Aves; order Passeriformes; family Turdidae; genus Sialia; species Sialia sialis. The sequence continues at coordinate 7,849,226 of VRYO01000180.1, forward strand.
CTATTCTTCGTTGTCACTGCTGCCACTTGGAACAATCCCGGATGCCAGCTTTTAAGGGAATTCATGGATCAGAGCCAGGACTGTGCATAGCCATTTCTCTTCTCAATGTTTTGGTCCTGAAGTGACAAAGAAGGTCTCAGTCCAGTAATCTGGGTACACCCAAACTGCAGCCCAGGTCTCTCCTCTGGCCTAGCCCTGAGGTAGCTCAGTTGCCTCCTAAGAGTGAATTGACCAATCTAAAGGCTGGTCAGAGCCAAGTCAGATTCTCTTTTTATTTTTCAGACAGTAGTCTGGACACAAACACAAAGTTTCTGTCAAATATCACTTTTCCATGGAAAGCACAAGCCTGTATAGAGGAAATTATGATGAGTAGCCAGAAGCTGAAAAGTATTAATTTGAAAGTAAAAAACCCCATACTTTCCTGTATTACAAATGCAGATGAGCTTTTCAAATCAGCACAGAAGATTAAAATTCCAAAGCTGAAATTTCAAAAGGAGTTTGTTGGGAAATGAGCACTAAACCTCAGAACCTCAATTAGTGTTTAGTCACGCAACTCCTTATGAAACCAACAAAAATCCTACCCTGAAAGCTGTTTTTATTTCTCACCTCAACAGAAATAGTCTATTCACAATGACACAGATTGAATAATTAGTCAAAGCTACAGAATTCAGAGCTGCTGGCTCTCATGGATGGGTTACATCACATACTTGGTCTGTAGGTTGCCTTAGGCAACATGCAAAACTTTTTCTCCACTCTGAATAAATAAGCAGTGCAGTATCTGGAAAAAATCTGGCCTTGCCAGTGATGTATCTCAGAACTCATCTGCTCATCAACAGAGATTTCAGGCTGACCCTTCTCTAAGTTCAGTTTACAAAATGTGACGTGAAATCATGACTGACTACACCAGCATCAAGCGCCATAGGTGAAAACACAGGTGACTTTTTTCAAAGAACAGACAACACCAAGGAAAAAACAGAACCTAATGGTACCCATTTGTCAGTAATTCACAGACAAGGACAATGAAGCCCAGTGTTTGCCTGTTTAAGCGCTGGGATCTTGAAGACACAGTCCAGGACTTCGAAGCTGCTCAACCCATCACCTGGCCAAAGTGTGAACAAAAGCAAGAATTGAAGGCAGCTCCCTTCCTCATCTAAACAAAGCCCACAAATCACATCTTTTACATGTAAATATTTTTGTGTCTAGCTTATTCATTCACCAGGACTTTAAAGCATACAGGAGCCATCCCATCTGCATTTAGCCACCTGTGCCTAAGTGAGCCACTTATTTTTCTCTCTTTGTGTTTGTAGTGGCTACAGATGGTCATAGGGCAGCTCAAATCCTCGCTGACTGTAAAAATAACTAGAAGTGAACCTCTAGTTAAATGGTCAAATTAGCAGACACAAATGCTTCTAACAGTTAAGGAAAAGCCGTCTGACAATTCTAGGGAATTTTCCAGATTGACAGGGCACCTGAGCTACAGCGATATAAATGAAATCCATTTCAATTTGATAGATCAAGCCCATATTTTTTCACTGGTAGAGCCAAGAACAAAGCTATTCTTTTCTACTCACAAATGCACCTGACCTCCTGAAACCATTACCCATTGTACAAAAACAGCCGTATGTGTGACTTCTCTCTGTGCAGTCAGTTTGATTTCTTGGAAAAGTGTATTTTCACCTGAGGAAAGAAGGAAGGACTGAAGCAGTTTTGCAGTCTCTCTTGCAGTCTCCCTTCTTAGCTGCCAGCATTGCTCAGTTATGCTCCCTGTTTATCTCTGGGCAAAATCAAACTTGCATTAATAAGCCACAACAATCATAGCTGCAAACCTTTACAGACTGTTACAGGTCAACTACAGAGATGGCAGCTTTCTATAGTGCTAATGAAGAGCCGTTGGGAGGTTACATTCCTTGAATGCAAACTTGCATTTCTTTCCCAGCTTTGCTGAACAAGAAACGAATAAGAACCAACCCCCATAGTGGGCCCAGACTTTCATCTCCCTTGTTACCCACATTCAGGATTGAGTAACTACATTGATACAAATGCAGTTACTTTATAGAGTCACAACACAGTAAATATTAGACTCTAGCCTCAAGATTTTTATTTTAAATCATGTCAAGGGAGAAAAGAAAAACAGAAAAGAGAACTATCTAGTTGTGCATGTTCACAAGCACGACTCTGTTTTGTATGTTTTAACCGGGAAAAAGGAAGGTGCATAGCATAATTTCTGACATCAACTGGCACTGCTCAGTTTGTCTCTGAAAGTTACCAGAGTTGGAAATCTTTCCTTCTCCTACTCTCCTCCAACAAGAATGGGTGTGTTCAGTAATGATTTTAGAGCCTCTGCTCTCTGTAAAGATTTGATGCTGATTCCTGTGACACAGACAGTGTCAAGAAGGGCAGTTAAGCAAAGCATCTCCTCATGAGTCCGTATGTTTGTTACACCATACAGGTGTTGTATTATAAACATTTTCCTCATGCCTCTCTCATGCTGCGCTGGCACTCTCAGAAGACGAGAAGGAATCTCCCAGGGTGACACAACTATTCCTTATTTTTTATTGGACCAAGTTTAAGTTGTCAACTTGGCAGTTTTGATTTCTCCTATCTGCAGACTACAGAATATGCAGAAAGCGCCCTGTGTCTCCCTCTGTATCTCCTAAAAATCTGGCTGCCACATGTGTAGGGTGTCTGCCCACAGTTCTCCCACTTCTCCTGCGACTGTGATACCACAGTGAGAAAGAACTTGGGCTGTTACTGAACAGACCCAAGGTAACTGCACTGAAGCAGAGAGCTACTGCTGCTTTTGTGTTCTAGAGGTAAATATTGACTTCTTGCATGCTGCTGTCCAAAATAAATAATGCTGAGGGTGAATGGACAGGAAGTTAGATATGACCTAGTGGCTGTATCCAGTGGTGAAAAACATTCTGCAAGAGTGAATTACTCAACTAACCTCAGCACCAGGCAGGAGAGTAAGGGACCAAGAAAGACAAAGCTTGAATTAAAGCTTGAAAGGAAAAATTTAAAACCAGCTGATTGGAGTGGTAGAATTACAAGCAACTAAAACTACCTTTTAGGCAGAGAAGTCTCCTAGGTTTTAGTTTTGGGATTCTGAGCTTTTTATTCAGTAGGAGGAAATACACTAAAAACCCTGCCCATAAGGTCTGCACAGTGAGACAAATCCTACATTAGAGTTATTACTTTCCATCTAATGTTTTCTTAATTGCTTTCTTTTCAGTAATTTACCCGGATCTCAGTGGTTGGAAAGCCTGAGCAAAAGACCTGGACAAGCTGTCTGGAAACCACTGTAGATGTAGTTTGATGATAGTCACAGAACCTTGCCATCAGAGCTTGATTCTCATTTTTAAGGTTGCTTTACATATTAAATGATGCATTATCCACTAAACCAATGTCTCAGAAATATCTCTGCAATGTTACTGACTTAACAACAAATTTTTCTTTAAGAAGCACATTATCTGAAGCTAAAACGCCTCAGAGGTTATACAGGTAACTAATGCAGTATGGGATATGAGGCAGAAAATACTTATTTCATTTTAGGAGAGAATGCAGCCATAAATATGAAATCTTATTTCTTATTCTACTGGCAAAACCCCCAAGGTTAAGAAAAAAACCTAACCAAATTCAGGTGCTGTTGTATTTGAACTACACTAAGAGCAAACAGACACCTTTTCTGCTAGGTTAAAAAAATAACATCCCCATGTCATACAAACGGCACTACAAAACAATGAGAAGCTCTTCTGTGAGTGTGGTATGAAGAAACACAAGTCAGAGGCTCTTCAATGATCAACTGAACTCCAGTAGAGTTATCATCTAGCAAATACATTTACTGTGGAGTCATTTGCCCGAGTAGCTTCCTGTGTGAGCTTTTCAGGTTTCTACTCACACTTACCTCTCTGTAACACAGTGGTATAATAGTACTAAAAGAAAAAAAAAAATCCCATGAAGGACTGTTTCCCGTGGTAACTCAATTTATCCTCAAATCAGTGTGAGCCAATTAACAGCAAAAGTAGATTTGGGTCTCCAATCCCGAAGGAAGAACATAATTTTTTAAAAAACAAGATTGACCTGCAAGTCCTTCAGGACAAATAGAAAGAGTGAAGCTTCCTGATGTCCAATTATAATGCACACGTTGATAACTACAATGTTAAATTTCCTTGTAATCATCAGTTCTCCAATCTTTATTGGGATACAACTTGTGACAGTAGTGTCCCACCAACAGAGGTCCACCCTCACATGGCAGCCAGCAGCACTACAGGTGGATCCTGTCCTTTGCCTGGATTCTACCATTTCTCTAAGCAAACCCAACAAGTCAACCCAAATGGGATCCTATCTAAGTCCTTTCAGGATGTGAGAATTGCAAACTTCAAATATATTCTTTCTGCAAAGGAACAGGACCACAGGGAAAGAATATTTTTTTGCTGTTCTTGTGTTTTCGAAGCATTTGATAAAGAATCTCTTTCAAAATTATTTGAAAACAACCCAGAGAAGTTCACAAAAACAACAGAACTTGAACCTTGCAACAGCGTCTTTTTCCTGCTGTGAGGATATCACAAGGCACATCTCTCCAGGAGCTTACAGGACCAGCTCCCATCCCAGCTTGGTTACCTGCTGATAAGACTACAAAGAACTCTGATCCTTTTTTTTCCTAACTACAATAATCCAAAGCACTAAAATCCCAAGCACAGTGAAACCCACAGAGATATTCCACAGAAGCAATAACTGCAGGAGTTATTGAACTTGCACAGAGATATTGTCTCTTCACCTCCTCTTCCCTCCCCTGCTATTCTAGGCATATTCCATGTAGTAAATGCTTCCTGGAATATAGAAAGTGTTAAATAAAGGGAAGGAAAAAGGAGTTGAAAACGCTCCACCTTGCAAAAAACCATGACTGGAAGTTGAAATAAGAAAACCTGTCAGGGCCCAATATCAGCATTGTTAATGCAGTTACACTAACATCAGAACTGTTGTTTGTAGCACTTGGGATTCCTGGCACAGCCTACATTCATGCAGCTTTTCTGTCAGTTAAAAAGAACAGTTCAGGTGGCAAAAACTTTTAGCAATGTGAACGTTTTTGGATTATAATCTCCTTATGTCTTCCCCATAGATTCAACTCCAAGGTGTGTGTGAGGGATTTCAGTTAGTTCTGTTGCAGCCTGGAGTAAACTCTGAATTACGGCTCCAAAGCTATGGTTAACAGGCAGCTGCTGCTCACTGCTGCCACCACATGGGAGCAGGCACAACCCAAACACTCAGCAAAATGTAAAGCAATTTTCTTACTTCCCCAATTTTACAGGTGTTCTTTGGCTTGTAAAGCAGGGTTTCTCACCCACATGTAAGCTTCCATTCAAAAAAATGTATCAAAAATAAAGTCATCTGAAGATGAAATGAAGTGTCAATGAATATTTACAAATTTTTCTTCCCACAGAATCTTAATGTTTGGCAAGCATAAAGATAAATTCTTGAAAGCAACTAAATACCCACAAAATATCCTGTAGTAGCCCTGAGAGCAAAGATTGCTGTTGGTTTTCACATCTCTGATAACATTAAGGGAATTGTCCCTGTGAGGAAAGGGGCCACCACATGTCAAGAAACTGTGACATGGAAAACGGATATTCAGCCAGGGAGCCCATTTAATATCAAAACAAGGAGAAGAGCCATGCCAGGGTTTGAATATTGCTTATTTAAAAAAATGTTTCTTTGAGAAATCAAAACAAAGTGAGAATACTTTCAGAGCAAAGCTTTTCTGCAAATTCCTGCTCAGTTTTCGCTCACTGCAAACCTGAACTTTGTGAGGTCCAGCCCAGATCCCCACAGTAGAGCAAATTATATACTTTGCAAAATAAAATGGAAAGCTGGAAAATAAAATAGATAAATATAAAGAGTATTTTTTCTTTTAAACTCCAGCTACAGGCAGCAAAATATTCTCTGTCCTGAAATCCCAAGTGATGTCACAAGCTCCATACCTAAAGATTTACTGATTGGTTCACACAGGTGCAGAAATGCACAGGGATGAGAAGAAGAGGAGAAGGACCCAAACTGAGAGTAAGCAGCAAAGGAAGTGACTGAATAACAGTCTCTGGTGGTTTTCCTACAGAAAAGCAGACTGCAAGGTCACAGTAGGGGGACTCTGATTAACAGTCTGGAATGCACTGGCAAGATCACCAACGTATTTGAGCAGAGTCAAACACAAGGTGTGAGAAAGATTTGAATTAAGTAAAACAAGATCTTCAAAATGACCTGGACACAAGCAGACAGCCCTAGGAAGACAAGCAGAAAACAAGCGTGGTCCTTCACACCAGGGAGCCCCCCATTTGTTGCTACACTCTGGGTCAGCTGCAGCCACGGACAGACACAAATTAGCACTTTGTTAAGAATAAATACTTAAGTGCTAGTTCTAAGTGCACAGAACTGGGCATTGTTGCTCAGCAGATGCTGCAGATGCTATAAACTCTACAGTGAAAAAAATGGTGCTGTATCTGAGGCTTCCTGGCATTTTCTGTATGCAGAATCGTGAGTATTGCCCAGTTCCTGCACATTCTTGACTCAAGCCAACTGCATGGTCTCACACTGTGGGGTTGCCAGTGCAGTCTGCTGAGGAGCACAACCCATCACACCACTGATGCCATCTCTACATCTCTGCTTTCTTGCAGAACACAAAAACCAGGAGCAGCAATTCCAGCATTACTGTAAAACAGAACTGCACAATACACATCACAGCTCCACAGAAGAATTAATCATTTGCTCTTCAATTTGTGACTGTCATGTAAAGCTAGCTGGTAAATAGGCAATTATTTTTCTATTACTGCCTTGAAGACACTGATTGTCACTTATTAAGTTATTTTGCTGCTTCTTTTGCTTTTCCTTGCAGATGATGAACAGCTCTAGAGTTTACTGTAAGCCAGACTCCCCAGGCTGCACCATCTCAGCAGCTGCTGCTGCCAGATCCACGTCCTGGCACCATCAGAACACGACCATGGCACGATTATTGGGTTCCTGCAGTATAACCTCCCTCTGATTTAGTGAGTCAGGCTGGCAGCTCATATGTTCAGCTTTCTATATTAGCTGAGGTGCAATTACGCAACAGATAAAGTCCCCTTTAATGCAAATGTCATCTCTTTATGATGCTATATGTGTGTTCATTACAACTCTTGGTGTCTCTAATGTTTTATGAGTGCTATATCTCTAGGTTCTCAAGGAGAAGTGATAAAGTCATAAAAATTCTGGTATTTGCTTCCTTCTTCTCACCTTTCATCTTCTATTTACATGAGGTTGCACTAATGCTGTCAATTATCCAAGCATCATTTGGTTTTGGGAAGATGTACTTTTCCTACTTACTGCTTAGATAAGAGAAATGCTCTGAACTGTATAATTTCAATTCTTTACAGCGTGCGTGCAAAGAGAAAGAGGTTATTGCTGAATTTTAGGACAGTCCTGATTTTATTTATGACTTCAGTATTGCTTTTCATTTTGATTTTTAGTGATAATAACTTGCTGTCTTTGATATGAATTTTCAAGGTCCTTTGTGAACTCTTCCTTGCTACAGTCTTCTAGATAGATTAAAAAAAATTGAAACCTCTCAATGCTTCACAAACAAAGCTACCAATTAAAGTCTCACACAAGCTTGGATGAAAGGAACTTATTTCAACTAATTCACAGGGAATATAAGCACTGGACAAAATATAATGAAGCTGTGCTTTTTCAGTTGCAGAAATTTCCTTACTGATGACACCCTGCTGTGATACACAGTCACCTAGGCCAGTGAAGAGCTTCGACTACAGACCAGCACTGAGTCAACCACTGCTACCACACGGAGAGGCATCAAGAAATACAAAAGGAAAGACCCCACCAATGCATTTGATACAATTTTCAGATTACCAAGAAACTGCTTTCCTTAAAAGCAATTCAAGTTCTTGTTTACATGTAAGTATGTACATGCTTTGGGTACAGGCTGTGATATTCCCGTTCACCAAACATCCAACAATATGTTCACAGCCTCCAATCTTACACCAATAAATAATATTCCCATATAATTTTACTAGCATTATAAAATATTTCAACTTTCGATAAATTTAAGACTCACCGAACTGTAGACAAACTATCCTTTACTTGGATACAAGTATCTTTTCCTCCTGCAGCTAAGATTATTAAAATTCCACAGGGATTAAATTCAATACTCAATAAAATGAGAGAAAAATTGTCTATAAAAACTACCTTAACTGGCTCTTGTCAAAAGTGTTGTAAAAATTCATGATAAATTGTCAATGGGACTTAAGTGTTCTACAGAGGAACATTATACTAATGCTTCATCTCGACTCTCCAGAGAAATGTCAGATTTTCAGTTGTTATTGTTGCTACTGGTTGGTTTTTTTAAACGTCAATACAGCTAGTTATTTAAGATAACAAAGCCAGAACCAGTAGTAATCCTCCTTGGTATGAAATGGTATTATCCTGGATTAAATAGAAGTAAATACAATAGTTCCAAAGGCTTCTTTCTACTAAGACAATCACCAAAATAACTGAAATCTGGTACTTATTTATGAAATAGCCATCTCAAATAATAAAAGTGGAACTTGTTTCCAAGACACTCTAAGTTAGGCAGGACTCCAATGACACTCAAAGCAGCCATGGAAAGAATACCAGGGAAGGATTTCGATTCCTTGGAGCATCATGCCAAGTGAAGGCACTTTGGGACTGCTGTCCCCAGCGAATCCCAGGGGCCTGAATGCAGGATCTGTGCTCAACGAAGAAGAGCAAGACTGGAGATGCTGGCACTGATCCCAAGTCCCCCACGTGTCCCTTGGGATGAGTCAGTGCTGGGAGCAGCTTGCCCTCCCATCACTGGCCCAGGATCCCTCTTCACAGAGCCTAACCCTGCCCTGCAGTATTCAGACATCCCTCCAGCAAATCCCACCCAGCTCCAGCTACAGGAACAGCTACTGCGTGCTCAGAGATGCCCCAGAGTTCAATTGCTCAGACTTCCCAAGTCAGTGGGAACCCCAGACACTCATACACTTTGAATGCATCCCTGAGTGACAGGCACATGCCACACAGACAAAATCTGAAAGAAACTCATATCTAAAAGTAGCAATACACAACTACTAAGATTTCAAGAGGCCAGCAAAAGTATCAGTCTGGCAATTCCAGATATTTTCATTAGGAAATACTCATGCAGCTTTTATTGAGCATGTCACTAAACATCAGCATTATTAAGCACGTACCTCATCACCTTTAAGAACCCTACTCAGTTACTAAATCCCTTTATGAAATACGAATAACCACTGGTTCTACATTCCAACCCAGACTGAAGTAATTAGTGTAGGCCTTCAATAGTTTACATTACCACTGTAGTAATTAATTATGTACTTATCTTTTATTAAACTCATGACATGAGAAAGTTGCAGCAATTACTACAAAAATGAACAACAAAACTCCTCCAAGTTACAGTCTGTCTTGTCATCTATAGATCTGTCATCCACATTGAAAAGCACTGCAGAAAATTAACTAATCTCCTTTCCAGAGCAGTAAGTATGAGGTACAGATAAAAAAATTTGTAATACATTTATGTGCCAACTCGCCTGGAAACATCAAGGATCTTTGTGCCGTGCTTCTTCCACCCTCTCCAACCATCAGTATTTTGGACACAGAATCTGACCCTCAGATAAGGGCACAAAACCTGCAAATTATTATAATAAGCCAGGCCAAATTGCAAAGGGAACAATTCAGACTTATTAATTTGTGTTCCTTTATCATATAGCCATCATTGGGTTCATCACCTTCAGGTTCTCCACACAAGCAGGCAACAAAAACGAAGCTGAGGAAAACCAACATGTTTTCTCAGGGAGAATTCAAGCACCATCCTCAGAACCTCATGCCTTTTCTAACACCCTTTCATGTGTTTCTTTCTCCCCTTGGAGTGTGAGAAGCCTCCTGAAAGGAAGTGAGTGCCAGTAGCTGCTGCTGCCAAGGGAGCTGAGAACAACACAGGACCAGCTCAAGGACAGGAATATACCCTGAGGGGAATCAAAAGGATACAAGAGCCAACCATGGGTGCCTTTCGTTTGCACCAGGCGTGATCCTGAACAGAAAACTAAAATGCAGGAACATCTTTCTGACTACAACCATTTCCTGCAACAGTACTAAGGTTCTCGTATCTTCAATATTCTTGACTTCACAAACCCATAATATAAAGACAAAATTGTACTCAAACCTATCAGAATATGTATCATCATATTATATTCTAACTATAGTAGCTCAGGCTGAATATCTTTAATAATTCATTTTACTTAATAATTACCACTTAAAATTTACCACTATATCTTCAAGCCAAGTCTGGTCACAGACCAGCCAAAAGACATTTTTAATGCTGACTCTATTCCCCACAGTATCTCTGTGTTTGCCCTCTCCCCAGTGATGGCTTTCTGGGCGCTGAGGGTTGTGGTTTCAACAGCACCAAACAGATTTTCTATCTGTACCAGGGCATGCATATGAAAGATTGTTTTTGGGAGGCTGTGGAGATGGAGAGTTTTTTTGGTTGTTTTTTTTTTTTTTTTTCGTTAAATTTTTAATTAAATGTCAAATCCAGTTTGGCACTGGAAACTCACTGTATGACTCTTCTTTGAGGAAAAGCTGTCAGCTTGTCTCTTCCCCTGTCAAACTCCCATCTGCTCTACAGAGATTAGTCTGGGCTATGGATCACCATTTGGCAGGGTTTCATTCTGTGCATGGCTCAATAATACACAATGCTGGCCACAAAAAGAGACCACCTATGCTTTGGAGTTACAGCTCCCAAAGTACTTCAGGGTATTTCAGCAATATTCTGTGCCTCTAAATTACAATAAATGCAAAATATTTCTCAGCTTTAGAGCAAAGGCACAAAGAGCAAATCTCTTCACATCTGCCACTCTTCAACCAATTTTCACTATTAGCTGAGCTATATTTAAACCAAATCATGCTCTTCCTACAAGTGACATTTCTATATTCTGGTGGCCTAGTAGACAGAACAAGGTTTTAAAAGCTAGTGTTCCTGGTTTTCTTGAAAACTACTGACTTCACTGCATAGCCTCAAGGAAATCACTTAATGAAGTTAAGTCTCAGTTTTCATTCTGCTAAATGGTTATTGTTTTGCACCAACACTTTAACTGCCTTAGGATCCAGGTACTTAAATTCATTCCTAGCTACAATTCATTCCTAGCTACACACATGCATGAATTTGATTCGTTTTGCTAGTAGGTTTTGGAAAGACCTTAATTATCTGCTTGGCCTTTTCCCTTTGTCTGATTTATCTACTGCAATGATCAGTTTCACACCCTCTCCCACAGTGCTTACAGAAATGATATAACTAACCTGGAGACCAGAAGAAAACCTGGTCCCAGCTCTGTGTTGCAGTAACAGGAGATAGCCCGAATGGATTATTGAAATAACTGCATGTTGTATCAATATCAGTACAGCTTGTCTCCACTTGGCTATAGATCTTTCTGCCAGAACACATTAAGGTTTAACACCTCTCTTTGATCCACTGGCTGTTTCTCCCCTCAAAAGACCAGAAGCCAGGATCAAGTGAAGACCCTTTAATAATCTCACATCACAGCTTGTGGCTCAGGGAAGGCATCTTTGAAGGGTTTAACATGAATAAGAGAACCACAACAGGGACAGGAGAGGAGAATGGAGTCTAATTCGGCACGAGCTTCTTCACATGGGCTGAGCTAATTAAGACCACTGTAAGCACAGTAAATTTACCAAAAAGAAAAGAATCCTGCCTTATGCACACGAGTCTGTGATAGCACATTCTGTATGCAATGGAAGAGCAGAGATAACAGAAACTAAGTTTGCTTTAAGATGCAGGCCATACAAATTCATCCCTAAGCTCCAGCTTTGAACAGAGGTGTTCACCAAATATCGGGATAAACACCAATGTAACTGATATAAAAGTGAAGCTTGTAGCAATTGCAAACTGTTACTGGAACTTTCTCCATTAAGATATGGGTATGCTACCTCAAAATGAACATTCACAATACTCAAAATAGCAGTTTAATTCAGTTAGTTTCATTGGGAAACAACTAGAAATAGCTGAAAAATGTTTTAACATGAAAAACTCCAGCTAGCTCACCACATCAGTAACTCCTGTACATTTACTGAAAGAATCAAATTGTGAAGAATGCAGACTTGGTATTTCTCAAAATATCCAAGCCACCTCTGAAGTAACAGAAAGCTTCCATGCTGCTTGACATTGACATCATACCTGCAGGACATTTACATATGCTGACAGCCTGTACCCCAAGATGCTGAGAAGGAGAGTTGTAGCTTGTGAAAGCTTCAAAAAAATCCCAGTGTCACAATGGTGTCCCACTGATTGTGTGAGACATTTTTAAAAGAGGGCATAACATCAAAAGCAGAAGAAGTCATCTGCCATAAATCCTGCACCTCACGTTCCAGACTACATTCAGGTCAAATATATTCTGTTGTTAGGGCACAAATCATCCTGAGCATTCACAGCAGTCACTGTTGCATTGCATAAACAAAATACCCAGGCTCCATTCAGAACACTGGTACGGAGATGTTCCTTCCAGTTACAAAAGTGGTGCAGTGTGTGCAGAAAACAGTATTTTCTTGAAGGAAGCACACGGCCTGGGAGCTGTGGGTTTAGCCTGGCAGTGAGAACCTGATGATGATCTGGGGCAGCTCTTGGCACCCCTCCTGCCCTCTGAGCAGACCTGAAATCCTGCAGTGCCGGCACACTCTACACAAAGTACCAGCTCATTCCAAAAACGCTCATTAGACCACTCCAGCTAGTGTGCTGTTGCTTCAGATGGAATTCAAGGATTTACCTGCCACCTATCTTTGAACCTCTTTGTGTCCTTACGCAGAAGTTAAAAATTAAAGAGTCCTCTCCCAGATTTCAACGCAAATAGATTTATTTTCTGTATGCATTTATTATCAATAAAGTAAAAGTGAGGTAAAGGAGCCTGGCCATGTACATCTGTGCATACAACCTACAAAGTTGAGCGCTGTAAGCTCTTAATTCCAATTTTGGGACAAAGTAAATATGTTTTCCTTATTCCAATAACATACTGCCTATTTACCTCTCAAATTTTCTGTGTAAAAGGCATTTTCCAAGCCTGAATTAGTTCTGTAGTATTTGTCCCTGCACTCCACACTTACTTTATTCCACTTTTATACACGGAATTTCCTCCCCCTAGCTCAAACACAAGGGGATAATGGGAAAGTTCTACAGTAAAATGTAATTACTTTTTTCATTTTGAGCTCAGAATTTGTTTTGGTTGGTTGGTTTTTGCTTTGGGCTTAAAAAAAATTGTTGGATTTCTTCAGGTTTTATCTCAGACTCTGGTAATACTAAGTCACATCAGTTTTTAAGAAAAACTTTTGCACCCAGAGGGGATTCAGCACGCCATAATGAAAATGGCTGGCTGGCTGGCTATTTGTAGGTGCTTGTTTTGAGTTCAATAAAAATAACTGTACTGAGATAAAATATGAAACTCCTTAAAGGACTTAAAGGGTATAAAGCTTTTATTTGTAGGATTTCAGAAAGAACCTTAAATAAACTCTACACAAATTTTATAGCTATTAAGCTGTGATTATTCATCCATCCTTTTTCAGCCATTGCAGGATACTATCTGTTTAATTTCTGCTGTCTGAGTAACCTGCAGGTCCCCCGAGATCTATGGCTGTTAACAAGATGGCTCTTGCATTTCACTTTTTAAATAAGTGTTTTCAAGAAATTCCCATGGTAAAGAGAGAAGGAGGATCAAGACTAAAACAGCAATAGTTTGCTTACTGCCTGTGAGCAGTGGGAGACAGAACACTTTCAGCCTTGTCACACATCTTGTGCTTTCAAAGCTGCCCTGATCTGTTCTGAAGTGTACTGCCCAGAATTGAGAAGAAAACCATGTGTTTTCAGAGACAGAATGGATAGGCTTTCAGTGTCTCAGAGAACATTTCAAACATTGCACAAAAGATGAGTGAGGGAAAGCAAATGCCCCCAGAAGACTTCATGCCTCTCCTCTCTACCAAAGCCAACAGCACTTGAAAGAGCATTCCCATTTCAGTGGAGACTTTTAACGTGTTCTAGCTTTTTTTATGGATGCACTGCTGTTTTCAACAGACTTTTTCATGGTAGTGAAGGGCTTTTCTGAATGGTTTATTCTTTCTAGGGGGGCAATTATTTTTCTATGACCCTCTAAATTTCAGCATCTATTTCAAGTACAAGAGTGATAGACTAGTTCTAGGATTATTTCACATGTGTTATGCTTTGGTGGTGGTAACTCGACCCTTTAACAGAAATCATTCTTTATTTAGCAGGTGAGGTTTGTCTATTATGGGTAACTGACTGGATGTGAATTTGGACATGAGGAGGGAATACTTTAAATTTCAAATTTTAGACTAAGCTTTAAGTTCCTGATTTGTATATGCAAGGTAGCACTCTAGAGAAATTTTTCTTGCTCTCCAAGCTGTCAGATTCTTTTCAGCATTTTTTCATACTTGTGGGTCCAGTGCTTAGAGTGCTAATCTGGCCATTAACTTCTTTATTTTTACTTTTTTTAAACATCACTAACAAGACACTTTACTAGAATATTCACTCAAGGTACTTAAGTCTATTGAAACTTAGGAACACATTCTCAGGTGAGGACAACGCACCAGAATCATCTCCAGCTGGATTTATTAGCAAGCTCATTATTTTAATGTTTGGAATAAAACACTAAACAGTCATGTTTGAGTCCTGACCATGAGATGCTAATGTATGAAGGTGAAGTGTGCATTCACTCTCCTTTCCTGCTAATCTCAGGCACTCCCCGTGGCTTTAACACACGATCAGATTTAGCAGCAAAAGAATTGCCGGTTAGCCCTGTTTTAATCAACTAAATCATAAAATATCCTGACTTTGATGAGCCCTGTGGGTCTTTTCCAAGTCCAACTCTATTAAACTAGAAACTAGTTTTTTAAACAAGTACCACAAAACATGATGTACAAGGATGATGAAGCCATCCACATAAGCACCACTCCTGGACATGGTTAGCATTTACATTTAAGCAAACACGAGAAAAAGGAGCAAAAATGAAGAAAAGTTCTAAGACTGTGTGTGAGGCTAAAAGTAGAACTAGAATCACCTCTGTCAGTGGATCCAGTATGAGGTATAGCAGTTTTGCTCGTAAGATAACCAAAACCATTTCAAGTTGAAATTTTTCCATGTAAAGCACCAAATGTTTTCATTTAAACTGACTGTCAATAAGATGCATTCCTAGTACATATAATGTTCCATTTTTTGGGATAGCAGGCTGCTTACTGCATGCCCACCCAATACAGATCTGTATCTGGAATGGCAGACCATCACAAACATTTTCTGAACTTCAAGGATGATCTAACAGTCTGTGTCTGCCCACACAGAAAAAATATTGCTCCATAGCCATTAGTACTGGGAAATATTCAGAAAATGATGGCTAAGAAGAGGGAGGAACATGAGTCTGAAAACTGAAAGATAGATGAAGATAAAGAATATAGTGTTCTATATGCAGTAATAGCAAAAATAAGAAAGGAACATAGAGTGTCACATCAAAGAAAAATATTTTGACAGACCGCAGAGAAATTTTCCAGGGAGATTTCCAATTGAAATGTCACTGCTTTTAAAGCGAATGTAGGAAAGCATTAGGAGACAGTCTGAGAAAGTAAAAACTTGGACTTCATTTGAAGCACCAACCACTTCCAACTTCTTGAGGTGCGGGCGAAGTGCATACACCACAACAAACCCACAAATGCACCTCTGCACCTCCTAAGCCTTCCTTGAGCTCACAGCAAAGGCAAGGCAGACTGGCACCGTCACACATCTGAAAACAGCTCCTCGAGTGCTTGCTTAACACATTCCAGTTCCTCATTCTCAATTCCTGTAAGGATAGCAAACTGATGTAACAGCAAATTGTACAAAAACAACAAAACCTGACCATCTTTCATGCGACATTCTAACAGAAATGCTCCCTTGTGTAAGGACAAGGCACTCCTGAGACTGTTATTCCCATCAGCTATTTTATTCTACACAAGGTAAGCACCAAATTGTATCAATAATCAATTCCTTCCTGGTAAAACCTCCACTGGTAGCATTATCTCAGGCTATTTCTGACCCGACCTTAAGGAAGGGCCCTCTTTGCTTAGCAAAACAAAACAATCACTTGAAAGAATAATTTGCTCTTCCTCCCTACTACTTAATTTAATTTCAATTTGGAGTGCAGTTCCTTATCATGGCAGATACATGTATAAATCAGCAATATAGGTCATTGCCAAATTTTTGCTGTGCACTTACACTAAGTAGGAACACATTTACAAAATTACATATAGAAATAAGAAAATAGATGCAATCAGGTTTTGTTTTACATGAAACTATTGCCATGTTTTCAAAGATATCTTCCATAATTACGTGGCCTGCAATTTCTATGGGACTATTTCCCATGAACTTTTAAAGAGCACAAATGAATTGATACACAAGAATGTCTGAGTATTTACCATAATTTTATGCAATTACAGTCCACCATCCCAGTATTTTGATTCTCTACAAAACAAATAACAAAACAAAAAAACAGAGTTTCAGGGAGACAAAGCTTTTCTGCCTCTTATTTTCATGTCTGTGTTGCACAGCCTTGAGCAATAAGCATGTCTGGTGGGCCACTGGATGTCAGCATCTGGGTTGCTGCCATCCCACCTATAACCAGCTATATCTGTGCTACCACTAACATCCCTGAGATTTCCTCTCCAGGACTTCCAAGAAGTACCACATCTGTCATGCAGCATTTTCCTGTCTCAGATCCACTCTGTACAGACCACAATTAAGGCACAGAGAACAGACAGAGCGAAAGCTTTCCGTAGATTCCTAACTATACCCAAGTCTGTCCCTACCCTTGAGCAGAACTGTGACCCCAGGAGAAAGAATGAGAATAGAAGGAAGAGCTGGTTTCAAAATCTGGGTAGAAAAGTTTAATGGAGAATGTGTATATCCATAAATCTGTATCCAAGCTGGTTACAAGCATGTGTCCCTCTTGATTCTTATCAAGAGATTTTTAGATAAGTTTCAAAGGCTTCTAAATAACTTCATGAATAAATCTCCTCAATCCAGTCCATTTATACTTACAGGATTATACCAGAACAAACATACATAAACACTTCAGCCTCAAGCTTTCAACCTCTACATGCCATGTATATGTGCATTTCCTCTTTAAAAACTCTACCATATTGCCTTTCATTATCTTATCTGCAGTAATAAAATTTGTGTAAAAACAGTGATCTTGTAGTCACAGGCTGAGACTCTTCTTCCAGATATTGTGAAGAAGTTGCTTTAAAATTCCAAGTATTCATACAGATATGTTGGGAAAGATTGCCTATTCACCTGAGTTTAATTCGGGTTTGTTTGGTTTTTTCTTTTACATCAAGCAGTGTGGTTACTATTACCGCAGAAATTTGAAATTATGGAACCTATAAGGAGCTAGAACAATGACTCAAAATCCACTAATGTCAATAGGAGTATGACATACAAGAGTGTAACAAAAATATCTCAAATTAAATAAAAAAGGAAACACGTTATTTTAGGAAGAAAAACATCCCACTCATAGATTTTTAAATATAGTGCTGCCTTCAACAAATTTTACAGTTATAACAATACATCAAACTACCAAAATACACCCCCAAACATAATGTATCCAATGCACAGCTGATCTGAGTAAATCAAGATAGTACAATGAAAGCGCTAGTCTGGAAAATCTGTGGCTTCTTCCCTCCTGTAACTTCTGCAAGTTTCAGGCCTCACGTATAATACAAAAGTAAACTGTAAAATCAAACCCACAACTAACTCACAATCTTTGTTTAATCTCTGTTATTTTAAAAGATTAATGAGTCTAAGCTTTCTTAGAAAGCTTATAAGAATAGGAAAATGCAAATCCTCCTTCGTAATAGAAGCAAAATCCAGGCCTGAAAACTTTTGTTGGGAATGGGTGATTTATTCTGAATAAGCCAAGAAGTCTTTCCAATGTATCCCTTGATACAACTAAATATTATTGCACAAGCTACAATAATATATGCATTACTGTCCCCTCACTTGGCTCCCCAGGCTCATATTGCTATTCAACTCTGCTACTTGGCATGCTAATAAGAGTCCAGAAAATGATAATTACCCTTAGGGACTACATTCAAAAGTTGCCCTTTCCATTAAAGAGGCTCGTTCATAGCCCAGGTTAGTCCACATTTGAAAGGAAATCTTATGCCATTTGCCAGACTCCCGAAGCTTCCAAAATAGCATTATTTGATTAACAACCTTTACTTTTTATTGCTGTTGATTCTTGAATCCAGAGTAAATAAAATCACAAACCATCAACAGCGTAATTCTAAAAATAACGCAATAAAGTAAAAACTGCTATTTGTTCAGAGAAAGACTGGAATGCTAAATATTCTTTAAATATTCAAATAAATATGAACAGTGGAAAGCTGACAACTTAGTCTATAAATATGGCCCAGGTAAGGCCAACCTTTGATTCTGCTCTCTCTAATCTGACCAAATCCCCACAAAAAACAGCAATAACAGCAAAAAATTTACTTATAACACATAAACCCTGGAGATGATTGCGAACAGCACTCTCAACAAACATACTCAACCCCCACCTACTTGTCAGCATCCATGGGACTTAAGCATTCAAGTTATACAATCTCATAGCTATAAATCACTTGCCTTTGTGAGACAAGTTCCATGTGGGGGCTTTTTCCTGGACAAATATAACCCAGAAGAGTTGCGGACAAATTTATTATTAACTCTAGAATTAGAGTTACTTCTCCCATATAATTCTCAGCCTTTTGATTCTGACACTAGGAAATTTTTAATTCTGCATGGTGAGTACAAAAATGGTCACATCATAAAAAAAATTCAAAATTTTTGAAAAAAAATAGTATTTGTGCGTTAACTTAAAAAGCTTTGGAGACTATTATTCCCCAGAAGACTTTGTTTATCAAAATAATCAAATTAAATATAATTTGATATCAAAGTTGACAGAGATCAGTGCTTTCATTTTAAAAACTATTATAAAACAGGTTTGCAATGCTCATTTGTAGATGATTAAATACCCTAAGCATCACACAGGTGACTAATGATTACTGAGCACATGAGCTTGGTCAAGTGGGTTATTTAGGTGTTGTCATCTATCATCCTTTATCTCCCTTCAAATAGCATGACTTAATCTTTCATCTCTCATAGCCTCCCCTTAAGTTAATCAGATATAATCAAAATGCAACCATAAAACACAACAGACTAAAAATTAAATCAAGGCTAATATCTCTCTCAAAGTAAAAGATGCTGTTAAGAACACCTTGTCTCCTTCTAATCTGATTTTCTTCTGAAGCACAGGCAAAACGTAATAAATGATACATGTTTGAGAAATGAAGAGTAAAGGTGCTTCATGGGGAATGCCTGCAATAGGTTGTCTCAGGCAAACAAGCTGCCATGAAAAGACAGTAAATTTTGTAAAAACACATCCAGAAAGCACAGTTTTGTGAAGCAGAAAAAGCTATTATTGATAGGGCCTATTTATGCAGGTAGAATATTTTGCTGTTTTCATGAAATCTAAAACAAACATATGCTTGTGTAGACGGGCATAGGACAATGACCTTTATGACCACACTCAGTGATGTCACTTCCAACCTTCCACAGGATGGACCCTCATCTTGTTCTGTAATCAGTTCTCCCCTTGTTTGGCAAATTCCTCCCTGTGTCCTCACTTCTGCCCTTTGGCTGCTTCATCAATTTTCTAGGCTTCTCTTTCTTAGTATTTTATTCTCTTAAACCACTGAGAACATGCACAAGTGAAGAAAAAGAACCCTCTCATTTATAATGGGCACTTCTTTTTCTGCATTCTTATGAAATTTCTTCAAGAGGCCACATAGCCCTGAAATATTAAGCCAAGTTCAGCAGGAAGCCATACCTAAGAGGAGAACCTCTTCTCATCTAGGGCTGTGCAAAACCCAAGGCTTCATTTTTTATGATACTTGTACAGAATTAAACCCACAGGGCAGAGAGGCAGATACAAACCCTAGGGCAATCACTTCCATCTGAATGACCATCCAAACTGTATCCTTACTGTAAAACCTGCGCTAACAACTCCTTTCTGTCTCTGTTCCATTTAAACAACATCCTAGTCCCCATAAAGGGTTAGGAATTTTGCTGCTGTGCTTTGTTGAACTATGGTGGTAAACCTCAGAAGCAGGAGCTGTGCTAGTGTTTAACTAAAACTGCATTCCCTGGGCTTTTGAAAGCATTTAGCTATAATGCTCCTAATGAGCTCTGTCATTACTGGGTTCATTACCTCCTCAACTGCTGAAGTTTCAAAGTCAAGTCTGCAGAAGAGCCTTGCCAACCACTGCAGCTTGTGCCACAAGTAAAACCAGAACTACTTAAGGAACACGGGCTGAACTTGGAAGCAGGGGAACCGAGAGGCAGAGGACCTGAGACACAGGAAGAACCATTAAAGCAGAGTTTTAATGACCAAGGTTTAAGAGCCTCATAAGGCTTTAACATTTCCAAATGTGTTCAGCAGGTGAGGGATGAGTTTTCTCCATGGGAGCTCAGGGTAACTCAGCTGGAAAACATCTAAATGACCTGATGCTGGACACCACAAGTCAAGAAAATGCAAAGCACCTAACAAAGCACCTTAGTTTCAGTGAACAGAGAAGACTACTGCCAAGCTGACTCTGTAAAGGGATATTAGTTCCTAGTACCTGCCACAAGGTTGGACAGCCTGACCAAGTTATGAAATGTTATTAGGCACATAAAAGAAAAAAGATAAACATTACTAAGCTGGTTTTAGTTGGTTTGTCTGTTTGATCGCACCATAAATAAACCACTTAATATTTTGGTTAAGACCTCCATAGACCAAAAAATATATAACTGGATCTCTAAGTCCTATTATCATAATTTCTCTTCTGAATAATTTTCTTATGAAGAAACTGAAATCACCATAATCATCTCAGCATTCACTTTACATTTATTTTAGCTTTGCATGTTTATCTCCATATAATTTTGCACGTCTCCAAAAATTACCATGACAATCTGGTTTTGAATCGGGAACTGAATATAGATCATTGACTCGATTCTTCCATTTAACTAATGCTTTATTTTGATTCAAAAATCTTAAGTTTGATTCTGTTGTGCATATGCTGTCAAGCTCTGTACCAAGAAAACATCTGCCAGGACCACAGGGAATTTTACTATTATCCACCACTTCCTTGTTAATGTATGGTCAATACTATGACAAGAAATCTCTCAATAAATATGCAGCAGGGAGATAAATTGCCAGAAAGTTGGGACTACCAGCTGTCAATACAATTAGAGACAAAGGAGGACTGGAGCTGGTCTCAGAGGATTATACAGCCATTTGGGAATTGATTTCCTTGGGGGTTACTGTTCAGAGCTTTATATCACAAAATCAGCCCATTTGTTGAGAAATACCATTTGTCAGCTCTCTTCTACATTTACATGCATTATTTCTGCCTCTCCCTGCCTAGCCTTCTCTTTTGTAAGGTTGTCTATAAAAATGTACTTACTGTACCTCTTCTCTATAGACATACAGATTCTTATTTATCCAATTGTAATGGCCCAAAGTATAAGCTTTTAGATGTAAATTGAAAAACAGGACAATATTCTTATGCAAGAAATCCCCCACTTCTCTGTTCTCATATTCAGATCTTTGTAAGCGGAAGGAAGGCAGCAAGGAGAACAGAACAGAAACGATGGAGATCACAGAAGATGTGTAGTGCTAATTATCAAGTTGGAATAACTCTGCTAGGCACAAAAGAACAGTTTTCCAGCTTTCCCCACAGAACATCACTGCACACCCTCCTCTTTGCTGAAGAACTGAATTTTCAGTCCTCTCCATAGTAGCTTGCTTTCAAGGCTTTCAGGCTGCCCGTGTGAGCAGAATAAATCCCCTCGCAGGAAAAGTTTGCTTTGCCCTGCAGATACCAGAGTTGGTCAAAACTCTTCTGACAGAACATCTTTAGCAAAGCAAATGCCAATTTGAAAGAATCCTAGCACGCTGGAGAAACACATTGATTGTGTCAAAACTCCAATGACATTTACTGGAACTCTGCCCAGTTTCACATCTAATCATCTTGCCACCTCCTCAAGCCAATATTTTCAGACTCACAATGATAATAAAACACAAAAATAAAGTTTAATTACATAAAGTTGAGGATCAAAATTAAGGAGTGGCTCAAAACCCTACATAAATTAATTATCTCACTATCTTAAGAATGGCAGTATTTCAGAACTGATAAAACAGGGTAGCTTACTGTGTTTTTTTTACTGTCTCAGACCCTTATTTTTCATATTTTGGAATTCTGACTAAAAGAAAAATTCCCCATTCTGTCCAGCCACTGCTGTTCATAAAACCATACTGCTCTCTTTTTCTTAGTTGTTCTGCTTGTTGCTTGGCACAACTGAAGTACTGAGACTGTGTCCTCAGTTGCTCACAGACAAGAAAG
Source organism: Sialia sialis (assembly GCA_009812075.1). NCBI lineage: Eukaryota > Metazoa > Chordata > Aves > Passeriformes > Turdidae > Sialia > Sialia sialis. The sequence continues at coordinate 7,871,756 of VRYO01000180.1, forward strand.
GTGTCTGAGCAAAGCTTCCCACCACAACATGAAGGGGCATTTGCTCCATGACAAGTCTTTAAAACTGCAGAAAACACCATTCTAAACAATGTTCATCTTGGGACTGCTTCAGATGGTCACAGGGGATTAAATACTGCTCTTGGTTGTGCTAAATGCCAAACCAGCACTTAACTACGAAACACAAGAACACAACAGGATCACATCAGTGCTTGTGCTCTTACACAACAGCCTGGAAGATCCCGGACTGAAGAGTTCTGACCCAACTGAGCTCTCAGTTAATTCATCCTTCATATACTTATTTCTGCCATAAATTCATCTTCATTGCTTTTTCCTGCTTTCATCTTTTTCTACATTTTTGTAGAACTATCATGCCTCACTTCTTGTTTATTGTAATTACAACATTATTGCTACATCACAAGCAAACCAAGGAAAATACAAATCAAAGTAGGATCTAAAGTAAAAAGACCAAGAAGCACTAACCCATGCTGGGCCAAATGCCACTAATATTAATTAAATTCTCTGTGTTTGAGCTACAGTGCTCTGTACTTCTTGGAATTGATCTTTTCCAGCTCATTTGTTGCCGACTGAACGCACCGCGTGCCAATCATCCCTCTGCTGCAGCACTCATCACCTTGTTATCAGCTGCCATTAAACTGGTACACAGTGTATTGAGAATCTCTAAATATTTAATTTACTCAGCTCTTCCACTTCTGTTTTGAACCATATCTTCTCCTAATGCACCATTACTTCCCCGTTTCACTGTGATTACCATTCATTAAAATATAGCACTTGGATTTTGTTAACATGACAGCCCTGTAGTTCCACATCACTCTTGTGATCCATGACCTTATTATTTAGTCCCTAATCTCAAACTCAGCTTTACTACAAGAAACAAGCAGCTTCAAATGTCAGTAATTTGTAAGGTGAACAAAGTATCAGATCCATCAAGTACAACACATGCAAAACAAACAGTGGTATTTAGGAGCGTGAACAAAATGCCAGCAACTACAGAATACAAATGCAATTTAATAATCCATCTCAAAAGTGGCAGTCCAGAAAAACATTCCAAAGCCCTCTTCCAACCATCCTCCATCACGTGTGTGATCTTATTCATTCTTGCCTTTATCTGCCTCCATCTGTCTTCTTTGCTTCCTTTCCTCAGTGTCCTACCTACAATTAAAAGCTAGGCCACACTAACCACTTGTGTCAGTTGATTGAATTCCTGCTGCCCATCTCAGAGGGCTGTGTTGTACTTGAGCTGTGCTCAATATGTTGAAAAGGAATACTGTAAATAACAACACTTCCTGTACATAAAGCTGTAAAGGGGCTGGAAGAGAGCCTTGCTGAAGTAGCTGCACTCTTCTCCTTACATACTCCCTACTCCTATCTGTTGTGTGCTGCACTGTTTGCAGCTCGTACAGAGTAGGATTTGATCTCTCAAGTGGAAATCTCAACTATACAGATGTCCTTTAACATCAGAAAGCAACACACATTTCTAAAACACTGTCTTTTTGAAGTAGAGAAATAAAATAATTTGGATAAAATGTACCCCAGCAGAATCTAGTCCTTCCTTCCAAATACAAAGCTCATAATTACTACCTTTTATGTAGTCACTTAAATGTTACTAGAGATGTGAAGAAGAAACTGAATTCTATCCTTGGTTTTTTCATGGATAAAAACCTGGAAATCTCTGTGTGTTTTGATATAAGACTTTCTAGATTCTGTTTTGCATGGAACATGACTAATAACAGTTGTTCAGTTCCATATGTTTCAAGTAGTCTATGACTGAACAGTTTTCTTAGAGATCAACAAAAATTTTTACATTCTGATTAGATTAAATTAAAAATAAACCTTGACATGTTTGAAAGCTTTCTTTTAATTGAATTGGGATAAAACCAAAGAAAAGAAAAGGAACTGAAAGGGATAACAAATCTAAGGAAAATCTGCACTGCACAAGACTCCAATAACCACATCCACAACACACCAACCAACCAGGGACTACTTAAGAAATGAGGATGTATCATAAAGCACCAACACAAACATGTTATTTCTCAATATATTCGTTCCTAATAGTAAGTTCTACATGTGCTATCTACATCTTCTGAAATGGTAACTTTCAACTCTTTCTCAGCTGTTCCACAAACATGAGAATTGCCTGGCAACTAGAATCAACAGTAACTACTCTTTTCCATGTCAAATGAAAAAAAGCTCTAGAATTTGCCATAATTATACAACTAGTTAAACAGCACCAAAAGGTTTACGCATCACTTTTAACACTCTCTCCAGGTCTTGGCCATACTTGTCGTGCTTCACCCACTTAACTCCTATGGGGACTGAAAGCAAATTATGTTCCACACAGTTTGTGATAAAAATGCATTTTCCCTAAAGTAAAACACAGACTGAAAATCATGGAAATTTTTCTAAGACTCTGAAGAAACAGGAGCAACTTTATGACTCCAAAACGACCAGGATATTACTACCTATAGCCTGAAAAACTAAGAATGCTTTTCAGGTATGTAACAAATTACAGAGGTCTTGTTATTCTTAATTATATTATTAATCCTTTTTGGGGTGGTTGATCCATCAATTGCCAAAAAAATTGATGAACAAAAGTAAAACTAACAAGGCAAAAAATTCTACTATGATTTTCTTGGCTTATCTATAGTTATATACCCAAGTACTGCTACAGTGATAAACATCTTACAGTCTCTTCAGAACATCACTTTTAGTGCCATTGATGGAATAAAGCAAAGAATCAAGCCTACCGAACCTAAGGGGAAAAAAATACAGAAAACATGCAAGTAGCACAACACAGAACAGCCCAGAACACATTCAAAACGACGTCTTACACTTGAAAAATTCAAGACCTGATTAGCAGTAATAATGCAGACTTTTGTGTACTAAGATCTGTATGGAAGACAGCTACTCTAAGAAAAGAAAAATATGGAGGAATTGCAGCAAATTACTGAAAGCAAGAGACAACTGATCACATGCGGGCAGAATGGAAACTAGGCTACCTAGCTGCACATCAGGAAAATTAAAAAAGAACATTCCATAATGCTGAGAAATGTGTACAGTGAAAAAATCAGGTCTCCCCTAAAAACTTTTTGAAATCAATCTCAATTAGTTTAAATTGCACTTGATGTAATTCCTTTTTCCTAAAACTCTTGATATTAACTTCTGTATTTTACTAAATTACACACAGTCACTGTGCTCTGCATATGAATCACTTCATCTGATGAGCTGTCTGCATTAATTTAGATTTTTATTTAATCAGATTAATACTAATAGTCTGTTTTGACAATCAAAGCTTTCTTAAAGACAGAAAATATGGTACATTAAAAGGTGTTATCCTGGCATCTCAAAACTTAATAAAGATTACTGTTCATAAAAGGCATAGAAAAAAGAACATTAAAAAATATTTACCCTCAAGAATATAAAACCACTGGCTCAGTAAGAGCCAGCTTTCATTTGCACAAACTTGGTTGACTCTCAGACCAGCAAGATACTATTTAAGTGCTTTTCTGAGAATGCCTCTATTTTTCCCCCAAGTTGAGCAGTTAATTGCATTTTAGCAAACACATTTTAACTTAAAAGTAATGATTCAGTGGCTGCTAAGCAGAAAATAATTCATTTGGACTTTGCTTATGGATGTTCATACGTTGCAGGGTGTAACTCAAACCCAGAATTTATGCAGGTTTGAATCTGCACAAGCAATTCACATCTTCAAGCTCCCAAAGCCAAGCTGGGCATTGGAAATATTTTGACAGTAATGATTTGAAATGTGCTTTCTTAGTAGCTAATCAATGAACTGAGTATCAGTGTTGGCAGTATTGTGACACAGGATATGGAGCAGTGGTCCACATAAATTAAATATGTGCATATTTATCATCCTTGTACTTCCAAGAAATACCCTAACTTACTTTACAGTTCACAGGAGAGAAAATATTCATTATTAGGTATCCCAAGTGTTCAGCAATTAGGTGGCAGCACTCTACTGCAGTTGCTTCCAACAGATCTGTTCATTCCCTTAACTGCCACTTAAAGCCTAAATAAATGATGCCACTCGTATGCAAATGGAGTTTTCCTAAAATCCCTTCAGAAATAGGTGTATCAGCTTCTCATGAGGTAAAAGTTCTAAAAACATCACCAAAATTCCTTTGTACCTACACTACCATGACAGAGAGATTGGAAATTAGATACTAATCCCATTCCTGCTCTGCCATTAACTGACTGACTTGGGGCAAATGAAATGTTTGTCTCTGCTATCTTTTTCATTGACAGGTCAATCTCTGCACAGAAGACCACTGGTAGATGTAGCCACAGTAGTTGTAAAGCATCAATAAATCAACCTTTGGACTATTTTAGTAGACAATGTTTTCCCCTCCCCCCATAAGCTCAGAACTTAATATTCTGAAAAACGTGATTCCTTTTTAAAGCATTGGGAATTGCAAACCATTCCTGTTCCCACTTCACTCTCTTTGCTTTATTTCTGGGATCAGTGCATTCCTCTATATGCATCACCCTTCAAAACTGCTCCAGACTTCTGCAGCCGGGAGTGAATAATAAAGTGTTAGAGAAATCAAAGCTAGCTGTTACATTCGTAGGCTTTTAAAAATCAATAATAACTCATGTTTTAAAAAGCATTATTGATACAATTAGAATCTCTCCACAGAGATTCTGATGACAGGTTTTGTTTCTTTTATTTTTGCCTGTCAATGTGACCTATATATCCCCTGGGTGAATGACATGAAAAACTGTTTTTCCTGTGAAATAAAGTCTCTGATGTTGGCTCTCCAGGATCCACATGGACGACTGTCAAAACTTGTTTCGAACTCATCTTTGCTTGTTAGTGAAATTGATACAGTACTGTCCATTTTACTCTGCAAGCCACATTGAAAAGATGGCACTAGCAGCATAGGGTGTTCTCACAACACTAGGCACCACTACCGCCACCTAAGCAACAACTGATCTTGCCTAAAAAAATATTAAAGTTACTCACAATGAAGGAACACCAGGAATTTTGATTATGACCTTGATGTTTTTTCCTTCTGATATATTACTCTTACTAAAATAAAGGTCAGGCTGGAACCATATATTTCTAAATGGCTAAAACATGACTTCATTCTGGCAAGTAAAACTCATCCATAAAATGTGAGTGCCTCCTTTAAACCAGTCATGTATCTTATGAACTATTATTGAGGGCTGCTCCAAGATCTTCTCTGTTAAGGTTATCTATCATGTCCCAATTTATGGGCTTGAGCCTTTGCAGAAAGGACATATACTCTAACAATCCATATCAGTTGAACCCTAGTGCCACTGGAGACTGGATTTAGTTGCTCCTTACCTTTAAATGATTTAAAAATCAGCAGGATTTTAACATTTCAGGAGCAGTCAACTTTTGATACCAGAAATAAAAGATACTCAGAAATAAAAGATTGAGACAAAGATGAAACAGCTTGATTTACTATAACATTTATTCAGCTATAAAGCTGATAAAGGACAATATGGCAGTTACCACCTATGGACAATCACATCAAATGATTTTCATGACAAAAATCAGGCACGAACTGTAACAAGTTGGTAAGTTCTCAAGTTAAAAAGTATAATACATACAGCAATTATACTTAATTATCTTACTATAAGCAGAAACAATTAAGTCATTTAACTAATGGATTCAATTCTTGAATTACCATTCAACCTCCTCAACTTTCTGAGTTTAAGTCACACCCTATTAGGCAACAAGAGAACAGGTACAGTTGGGACCTGCAGGTGGGAGCCAAAATCAAGCCCTCAGTCATTTTGGAAAGAAAGTACAAGCTATGATCTGTGAACATGTTCTTTCTGTACTCTGCTAGCAAGTATCAATGCACCTTCAATGAAGAAGTCCACACTGAACTGGCTGTTCATGCCTTCTGTCAGCTTTTAACAGCCCTGAGCAGGAATCAGAACTTAACATGCAGTCTTGAAGAGAAATATAAATACCTAATATTCCAAAAACTCCAGGCTGTAAGTTAGTAATAAAAATTGAGATTCTCTTATCTATCAATTAAAGCAAAATACAGCAGAGCATGTTCCAAATGAATAAGAAATCAGCACAGAATACTAGCACATTCCAACACAGAGGCAAAAACCCCAAGTTTGTACAAACTTATCTAGTGTATCTACAAACTTAAGAGCCTAAAATAGCAACATACAAGAGATCAGCAAGCAGATCCCTTTGTCCACAATAAACTGCACAGACTTCCCTCCTTCCAGCAAGAGCATTTCAAACCATGCAGTCTAAAGCAGTGCCACCTATGCATTCCACAACTGCAGGGCACAGGTGGGCCTCTAATGCACACTGAACACTGAGCTGCTCCATCAGGAACAGACCCTGCAATGTGGCACCAGCAGCTTGTGTGAGAATTTCAGTCTCCTTGGTGCCAGATGCTTGCTTAATGACTTACTGTAAGTTTCCTTCTTACAGGTGGGAAGGGAAGCTACATTTGTTAAGGTTCTAATTCCAGAGTAATATGTGGCATGGGAACAAACTTTTTTGTCAAATTTGCTCAAAAACTTTGTTGCTGTTGCTCACCTTGGATTTACGGACTGAGCATTCTTGATTTCAAAAATTAGGAAACTAAATAGCTCTGCTAGATCTTTACTGCCCAGCTCTTCCTTTTTTATGTGCAATATGTAACATGTCTGTGTCTACGCAGTATACTATAAGCTCATAGTAGTGCAGCCACAATATGCATTAGTACATTACATATCATCATATACACATTGTGCAGTCTCTCTATGTGCATCTTGCTTGCTTTGAAATGGGAGCTGCAAGCTGAGGCAGCTGGCTGCAAAAATGCCCTCTGCTGTTGTGATGATTCCCTCTGGGTCAGCTCCCCACCTGCTTTTGGCACAGATGCATCACTGCCTGGTGCCTTCTGAAGACCAGCTGACCTCACCTTGGTGCTGTGCTAGAATGGCAAGTGGCTACATGTGCTTTGCTTTTTGCCAACACTCATTCAAGATTCACACCAGCATGAATTTGAGTCACTCTCTACAGCATTTCCCTGAACTCCTTTCATCGGCAGACTTTGATGTCATTCTTTTTAAAAATTAATGCATTCATGCTCTGAGCAAAAAGACCTTGGCAGGGAATAAAACTAGTTGCCGGGTTCTCTCATGCTCATTAGCTTCTTTCTAAATATTTCCCATTATCTTCTGATTTTGCTAAGTATAAACCCTAACACTGCATAGAATTACTTTATATCATCCCTTGCCTACTAATAGGATTATGATAACTATGAAGAACTAAACCATGGACTGTCAGACAATGGCCAAGAGAAACAAAAAAGATTTTTCTTTGTTTTATACTTAAGAGACAACCGCCATGGACAATGAAAGCAACTAAAGGCTTTAAACACTTTCTATACGTTCATATATTTGGCCAGATAACCCATGAAAACCCAAATTGTTCCACAATACTGTTAAGACACACTACACAGCTTTCCTGGCCAAAAAAACGTCCAAATTTCCATAAATCAAACAACTCAAGCTCACAAAGGCTTGAGTATGAGGCTTTTCTGTCCTGAATTCAAAAGCAGCCAGCCAGCCCTGGTGTTAATTACCCAATGACATAAGGTACCCAGGAAAGACAAAGCCTGTGTTTAGGACTATGTGACACCAAGAACTGATGTAATCTGACATACTCCTAAGTACTGCCCAGTTGCCTGTAAAAGGCTGCTGTGATTTCACAAGTAACATCTGCCAATATTTCAATAGTTTGTCATTTAGGCTATCTTTCAACAACAAAAAAAAGCAATCAGAACTACTATGTGTTTTCTTGAAGAAACTGACAATTTTAAAGACATGATACCACTGAAATTAAGAAAGGAGCCCCTGTTTAGCTGTCCAAACTTGCTATCTCTGTATGTTTAACTACATTTTTTCAGAAACAACCCATCTTTCACAGCATCCTATTGCTTCAAAATAAGTTGATGTAACACAGTATGGTTATCCAGAAGCACAAAGACAAAAAGAAAACCATTCACTGCTTTAGGGCAGTGACAGCAGCACAGGGCTAAAATTCGGCAAAATACTCCTCTCAGTCATCTCTGCAAAAACGAATTCTTCTGCTCAACTGCCCAAATGACAAAAAAATTCAGTCAACAAATTATCATAACAACAACAAGTGAATGACTTGCATCTGATGTTTTCTATGCTGTAGCTACCTCTAAGTCTTAGCACCTGGTACTGCATGGCCCCAAAAATGCAACTAATAAAGACACCGTGTAGCTTGGTGGTCAGGCCTAGATTTTGCTGTTTTTCTGGTGAAGAATACTCAAGGTTATTCAAGGAGCACCTCCCAGTCCTCCTGCCTCTCTACAGTGTATCAGCACCTACAAGAGCAAGTTATCTGCACAGAGGAATGCAACGTGATACAGAAGAGTCCTTTTGGCTACATTTATTTCTGACCCGAATTAAGCTCTGCATCAAGTCAGTTCGAAAACCCAGACTATTATGGAATCATAATCGTGACTTGTGAGGCTCAAGGAACAAGATAAGAATTCTGGCTGCCTACAGTAACCCAGCTAAGCTTGCTTTCAACCTACAAGGCCTCCCCCTCTGCTTCCCACCTCCTCCAAAACACAGCCTGCAGAGACATTTCAAGTAAAGTTCAGAGCTTGCAGTCAAAACTTTCCCTGGTTGTGAAGAATTCTAAATGCAATGTTCTGCTATCTCACCTGAAATGAGAGGCTCATTAAGGCACAGAACAACAACAAGATAAGGGCCTTGTTCCTAATGGCTGACACAGCTCTATCAAAGCTCTGCACCTCATGGTCAGCAGCACAGCAGATGCTTGAGATTTTTAACAGAGGTCCCCGCAGTTTTATTTTTGCTACACCTTGAAAAAATTAATGCACAAATGCCACTTGTCAAAAACTAACTGAAAAGAGCCATGCTGGGTGAAACTGCATTTGCCGAGAATAAACTTATTGCTAATAGTAGTTGGATTTGGGTAAACAAATATTTGTTTCTTGTACAGATTATCAATTCTCCACAGATACACTAAAATTCAAGACTGAAAGATACATTCCAAGCTAGCAAGAGTTGATTACGCTCTATAAACAAAAACAACACAATAGGTAGTTTATAGCACATTACTTTGTGCCACTCTAAGAGAATTCACAGGTAATGGTCACTGACAGCAACTGGAGATGAGTGCTTTTATCATGACTTGGCTTCTCCCTTAATGTAGAAAACAGGTGATGAAATTGAACTTTATTTCCACACACAAAACTAAACTCACCAAAGCATAAAGAATTTTCTTTTAGTACAATATTCTCTAAGTCATCCACATCAAACTCTAGGGTAACACACAACTTGTATCTTGAGCTTCATTTTAAGTTTTATTTGTAAGCACATAAACAACCCAAACTACATTATTTTTATTTGTTCTTTTGTGGTATTCCTTTTACGGTCTCAACTGAATCACTAATTACTTCATGATTAAGTACTCTTAAAGGCTAAACTAACAAAAAGAAATTGGTCATTGGGCAGATGCAATTGCTAAACCTCAGAGAAAAGGGCAGAGGCAGTTTCAAAGTTAGTTAAAACAGGGATGAGGAATAACCTAGAATGAGACTGCAAGGCCATACACTTGGAAATACATCACAAAGCATGAGCAATCTCATAACCAAAGGACCCAGGGAAGATAGATGACAAAGCCTACTACACACACTAAGTGCCATCTGACCTGTAACAACTGAAAACCCACTGAAAAGTTTCATTTGCTTCTTGTGTCTAGTTGGCCAGCTGGCCCACAAACAGCAATTACCAGCTTCTTGCATTAGCTCACTCAACTCCCAGTACTTGCGAGAGCAGCTGCAGCTACACCTTACTCTGATACACAGACTTAACACCTTTGTGGTTGCCTGGTGACTTTAAGGAATGAAAACTTGTCCTCATCCTTACCAGAGTCCAGAAGTACACTGGCAAGCTTGCTAAAGGAGAAGATGTCTGAAAAAGAAGAATAAGACTTGAGCAATATCTCTGTTTGACATACAGCAATGTATTTTTTGCTTGTGCGTATTTACTCTGATTAGTATTATACCACACAACTAACCAGTGTATTAGAAATTACATCCTGCTGTTTAAGAGGCTGCTTTAATAAAATTAATCCCCTCCTTAGATTTCCAATACAGCTGGACTGGAACAAGCAATATTTGTCTCTAAGACAGCATCCTGAAAGACACGAGAGAGCTTCTCTGTGTCTCTCAATATACATAATCTCAAATAGCAACGTGATAGGCAAGTGTAAACCATCCTTTAACAAACTGGCCTGCCCCATCCAATGCTTACTCGAAAAGGACCGCTTTACCAATTAACAGAGTCTAGATCCCACACTCAGAGGAGCAACTTTAAGAAAAGACAACATAGCCTTTCACCTGCTATCTCTGTGCTGCCTCCTATGGTCACATTCACAGAACACCCACAGCTGTGAAAGATGCTGGCACTGACACGGCCTTCATCACATCAGCAGAGATGGAATATATACTGTGATATCTAATCCACTATCAACTCTTCTGCACAACTACCAGGCAACAAATCCTCTTGGTTTTATGAAGCACCACTGGGAATGAAGAGAAGTAAGAACATCATCTTTGCTTCAGTCACAGACAAAGCCATTTACCACATTCACGGGAAATAATGAGGTGCTCAGCTAGGAGCTTATCACTATGATGAGACTTCACCAAAAAGTCAACTGAAAAGTATTTGCGTAAAGGGGCTGGGAAGGAGAGGAAGGGAGCTGTTCTCACCTACATCCACTGCTCATACCAATCCCTTACACAATCTGATTGTGATCAGCAATGTACTTTAAACTTCTGAAAAGACACTTCCACTACAGAGGTACTGAACAGAGCTTGGGCAAACAGCAATAGTAAGAAAACACAGAACCAAACTTCAGAACAAACACACTCATATCAAATACAAAAATGCATATACAACACGCATTTCGTAGAACTACTCTTTAAACCAGAATTCGTACTCTGTTTAAAAGTTAGCTTCTGAGGTAATTTGCTGTCCCATAACTCACGCCACCTCAAACCCGCTGCATAGCCACTGTTATTGTGGCTACAATGAATGATTTTAAGAGAACAGAAAGTGATCTCACTCAGTAGAGTACTCACAACCTGAAAAGAACTCTGAAGTCTTTTCACTGTAATAAGCAGAATGTACACTGCTATAATTGCTGGGCTGTTCATTCTAGTCCCCTGGTGGCATTTACTGAAATGCCATCAATTCAAATTAGTTTTCATAAACTCTGCATTCTGGGACACTGAAATAGCATCCTCTTCCTAGTATTCCTTTTCTAATAAATAGCAAATTAATTAACTAATATCTGATACACAGAAAAAGTAAAACAAATTATATTTATAGATATCATGTTTGTACCAAGACAATTAATACCATTACAGAAAATGCACCTATTAAGGTTTGCTTATACACACAAATATGACAAAAGTTGTGGATTTGCATAAACACAATGATGTAAAACCAAACCAGTTCACAGAAGGTATCTATCAAATAACCCCATTCTGACAAGCCGTAAGCCTTACTCTCTCAAAAATCCAACATCAAACCCCCAGAAAAACCCCAAAAACAAACAGCCCCCACACAAAAGTCCTCCACAGCTCGTCCCCGCTTTTTAAATTTGAGAGACATACACCAAAAGCCACTGACACAGAACTTCATTCACAAGATGAATAGTAACTGCTGTTAAAATTTTAGCCTGCTGAATTTGAGTTTCACAATCTAGCCTTGTTTTCTATTTTATTTCTCACATTTCATGTCACAAAGAGTACCTTTTTTACACACCTGCACAGGTGAAAGGAAAAACAACTGGGTTGATTAGAAGAACCAGAGACTACAAAACAGTGACAAGACCACAAAAGACCAGGCAGTATTTACTGCTGACAAGAAGACTGACTTTAATGTCCCTATGCCACCTTCCTCACAAATTTCTTTCCACCAAGGCCACTAATCAATGTGTCACTGACATGGCAGAAGCTGTCACCTCTCTTGGCTGTTACACTGCTGCAGACATCACCCAGAACTGACACCTGAGCTGATCCCTGGGAACAGTGGAGAGATGACTGAGACCTACCTGCTTTTCCCTTTCACACTGGGTAAGGACACTTCCAGTGATCCCTTACAAATGCAGGTGGGATTTTAAATTTTATTTCCCTGCCATTTAAAGACATTTTCATTACTTTAAAAAAACCCCTTATTTCCATCTCCCAAAAATGATTCAGTAGGTCAGAAGAGATGCCTGAAGATCAGTCAAGCTCTTGTGATTACTTCCTACAGCATTTGTCATACAAAATTTCAGGTTTCTTTACTGACAGCATGATTGCCCAAGCACTTGTATGACTCCATTACTTCCACTGGGTCATAAATGAAATAGAACATCATTATCATCTTCCTCTTTGGAAGACTGAGCAACTGTATCAGAAAATTACGGCACTCTCTGCAATAAGCATTTAATTTAACAAATTTCAAACTTATGTCTTTAATACTAAGTCAGCTTCCCTCACCTGCTGTTCTTACTTCCTAGCTCAATGAGCCAAACTAAACAAGTCAGAAGTGATCTGAAACCACATCCTGAAACTTTGGTTCACACATGGACAGGCCAAAAGCACCGCAGGAGGAGTGTATGTCTATAAACTATATACGGGATATTTTAAAAATGCACAACTGACTACAGTTATTAGCTCAAACCTCACTTATATAAAAAGCAATGCTAAAATCACTGTAGGAAAATTTGGAAGCCCATACTACCTAAAGAAAAGATTCTTGAAAAAGAATTTAATTCAAAAATGAGAAAAAAATAATTTCAACTGCAATTAAAAATTGCCAGCTCAGCATCTCCTCCTTTCTTTGGTTCTACTGGTAGGACCATTTGGCTGCAACAAAGAAATGTGTAGCCAAGTGAAAAAGGTGTCAAGAGGCTTTAAATGTCCCTGATATGTTGCTTTTTTTTAAGCTCAGTAATTATTATCTAAAAAAACAACAACAACAAACCAGAGCACTGACAGGAAAAGGAATTGTTATATTGCATTGTCACATGCATAACTTAAAACGCAAGCCTATATTCCTGGATGTAAATACAGGCCTCATCCCAATAAATTTTCCAAGTCATACTACTGAGTAATTTCCCTCATGCCTTAAAACAACTTATCTCAGAACAGTGTGAGGTCTGTCCCACCCTATCACCCTCCAAACTTCTAGGTTAACATCCAAATCCATATTCCAGTCCTCATTCCCTCTCACAGTGCACCAAGACACCCGAAGGAGAAAGCTTCAATGGTGAAGAACATCAGTAGTATATATTTTTACATCTATTTTAATGATCAAACACAAGGCATGATTACAACACAGGCTATCAACAAGAGAGCTGTAAGCTACAGTGGGAAAGAAAAGCAGAAGATAGCAACTGGTAGTTGATGAAGACAGCTCCAAGTAAGCTTGTCATCCATAATTAACTTAAATAAAATGTCCTTAAATTGTAAAATTTTTCAGTACTTCCCAGCATGGCATTGCAAAATAAATACATTTCTCTTCCTGCAAAATCAAACTGTTGGCACTCAGAAAACAAAGCCTTCTGTCCTTTTACAGTCCTATCAATTGCACAGCACAGCAGGTAGACAACTGAATCCTGCCTTTTTCCTCACTCCTCCTGACAGAGAAATAACTTATAAGTAACAAGAGGACTGGTTTGCTCTGATATGCATCAAACTCAAAATGGTTACAGTTCCATTTCAAATAATATTTGCAGAAATGCTCTAAGCACAAGAACTCACAGGTTGTCAAACAGAATGACAAACAGAAGTCCTTGACATTCATCATTACAGTCCCTTCTTCGGTTTGCAGCTTAAATGTGAGAAAACAGAGCTATTCCCTCAGAGCAGGTCAGGAAGAATACCACTGATTAGCTGATTATTAGGTACGTTTTAATTTAGAAAAAGCAAGATTCCAAGTCAATATTACTACACTGATGTAAATAAAGTCATCTCAACAGCTTTCAAAAAACAGCAGAGCCTGGCCAAGTTATGATCAACAAAATTTCTTCTGCTCACAGCTGGAAAACATTACTTCTAAAAAAGTCTATCTGCATTTCATTAAGGACGGGCGTCATGAAGCTCTTACACATTGTTGCACCATGAAGTGGTATGTAAGAGTTGGAGGATGAGAGCCACTAGGTGTGTTAAGTGACAAGCTCAGTGGTGATAGCTATTTAAACATGTACAGGACAGTTTTCCAGCCCACTAGTGAGGGACAAGACCAGAACTCAGCCACATAAACGGTCCCACAGTAGTGCAGCCCCACATACAGGAACACTCCCAGCCACATCTTTGGCATTCTGTACATCTTCTAGCCCAAAGACCACATGTTTTAACATTTGATATAATTACCAAGAGGAAACTAAACACAACTGAATATTTACTGTACTCATGAAAATTTACGAAAACTGTTACATAAACTTCCACTACCTTTTAACATCAAAAATCCCCAAAGTGTTTGCTGCTTTTCTATTGCCTGCTCATGATTGCATTAAATTGTAAAACAACTGACAAGACAAGTTTGAAGTGCAAGTCAAAAGAGATCTAAATAGAGGAAAAATATGCAAACATGGGAGGATTTCCCTTACCAAATTTTACCTTACTAATTACCTTACCAATGTTTTTGTTTCAGGTTTTTTTCCACCCTACTCAGACTACACAATTAATACTGACCACGTGTGCTTGCTGCATGATTGTTTCTTCAACACCTCCTGTGCTACAGCCTGAATTCCACCAAGCTCAGAGAACTGCTCTAAATGAATATTGACCACCACGGGGGCCTTAGCCCTGCTCCTCAGTGGGCGGCAGACCTAACCACAGAAACCACTTTCTTTTCTCCCAGACTGACAGCAGGTGTTGCAGTCCGAGTTATACAGCCTGAAGCAGTTCTGTCTGGTCCTTACTCATCATGCTACACAATCTCCGCCTAAGTGAGAAATAAACAAAATGGCTACTTCTAAGCTACCTTTCCTCACAGTTTGCCTGGTCACAGTCAGTTTGGAAATAGTTTTTAATACTTACTAAAAGCCACTACGGAAAAATGTGGAGCAAAACCATAGTCCGCTGCTACCATTACAACACTTGCCCACATTTATCACTCTGCAAATATCATTAGCAATATTTGAT
Source organism: Sialia sialis (assembly GCA_009812075.1). Classification (NCBI taxonomy): domain Eukaryota; kingdom Metazoa; phylum Chordata; class Aves; order Passeriformes; family Turdidae; genus Sialia; species Sialia sialis. The sequence continues at coordinate 7,886,989 of VRYO01000180.1, forward strand.
TAACAACATCTTCAACCATGTATGTGAAAGTTTGTTAACAATATTCAAACATAATACTCAAACGTAATTGATAAAGCTCTATACACATGCTTTCTAAATAAAACTGAGATAATTCCCCCCTCTATAAACATGGCACATGCAGAGCTCTTCAGTAATCTTTACATCCACACCATTCATCTAAAACCTACCTAGTTATACGTCTGCATGCAAAGCTTAGGAATTACATGCATGAAATCTGTGCAAGTCAAATATTAAAGCATTAATTTCCATATTGAATTACACAGTATACTTATTCTGGCTCTCTGCTTTATCGGAATTTGGCAGACATCAAGCTTGTACCACTACTGTACAATTTTTTATCACAGTTCAGTAGAAGATTTTTAGCATGTTAAAAAACAGTTGTGGCTCTCCCAGACATTCTGGGCAAGTGAACTCAAGGCTGATTACATATTATGTATAGTGAAAAAGCAAATATAGCCCTCAAAGAGAAATTAAAGCCCTGCAAAAAGCTATATGACAAACCTCTTTGCGTTTAACTGCTAGAAAAGGATTTACTTTTTTTGTCTCATGAATGATTAAGTCAAAACAAAAGGCTGTGAATACTTGTTACTTAGCTGGTGCCATCTCAGAAATGTATTCCTCAGCATAGAAATTGTATTTCTGTGTCATAAGTGGTTTAACTTGCAATTATTTAAACAAGACCCTTCTATCAGCTCATTTCCTTAGCTATTCAAGTAGATCATTTTATAGAAGTCTACTTCATATTCAAAGATCAAGCAGGGATGGATTTTTCTTAATTGCCTTCCTATATTCAGATTATTTGTTTAAAGATAGCCGTCTTTCACCACTGCTTCCCTCAGTCACACATCCAAGTGATGAACTGCTAAGATTTGTCATTTCTTTTCTATTTCAGAACAGCTCAGGAGTGTACCATTTTGGCACTGCAATTCAGCTGTGTCTTAGTTCTCCTTCCCTCTTATTTAGGAATGGGATATTAAGCCTGGCTCTTAGACAATGAGATAAATAATAGCTGCTGAGTTTATTGTATTTGAAGGTCCTTTTTCACACCATCTTCAGCAATGTCTGGTTCACAAGCTGACCAAAATCTGTTGTGCAGAAACCGTAAATTCTTTATGGGGAAATAACTGAACCACTAGACAAAAGAACACCAATATGAAATACATTGCCATTAATTCCCTTCCCCACTTGCAAAGTTCACAATCTGCTGGGAGAGGTTTGTTAGAATGATGTATGTATTTAATTTAATCCAACGGGAAATACAATAGATTTCAAAATGTTAAGCATACTGTGGCCATTATTATCCTATATTAGCTGTGATCCACTATATGACCCCACATTTTTCCAATAATCTAGGGATTTCTCTGTGTAGTTTATTATTTCTCTTCTTCCATCTTCATTCACACATAGCTGCATACATCATCATACAACCTGAAGAAGCAAACACCTTGTTCTCTGCCCTAGCAGCCCCTATGACTGCTTTCCCACAGACAAACACTGGAGATCAGCATAAGAAACAAAATTCACTACTGCTGTACAACTCTACCCCTTGAGAGCAGAGCTGCTTCTATCTCAAGTTGCTGGATAGTGACAAGGCAGTTATGAACACTGGCATCCTTTGATAATTACATCAACTGGGCAGAAACAATTCATGAAACTCCCTTGCACTCTGCACAAGCAACAATATCCCAAAACCACTCATGCCACAGTTCAAGACAAGTTACTGCTTTACAACTCGAGCATAGAATACATCAACACATGGTGAAGTCACAGAAAAGATTAGTAAACATTGCAAGTGTTTGTACAGATAGCTCCTATGCTTTAAAAAGCAACCCAAAATAACTGACAGCAAACAGCGGGTTTCAAGGTGAACACCACCTCAAGCTATGAAGCATAGGAAGAATGGATGACCAGTGGATTACATGCACTTTTCATCATCCATCTTGGATCTGACAAGAAAGTAAAGCCCATCTTAAAATTAACACTGAAATTAAAGGTATTGGACTACATGTTACTGATTAGTATGACAACAGAAAACCAAATTATTCCTTTTTAAATGAACTTGCACAAATCCTTTAGATCCAGATTACCATACTTTCTAAAATGAGCTTCAGAGCCTAGAGGGACTTTGATACACATCAGCTGCATCAGGATCTTGTCAAATTTCTGCGTTGTGTTGACTGAAAAAGCAAAGAGCCTGGAACATGGACTGCCAGAATTCTGAGAAATACCTGATGGGGATTTTGGCTCAGGAAGTACTGACAGAGGACACAGCAAGGTTATCAAGCCATCTGGCAGCTCCCGAAAATATTCAAAAGAAACATAACATTGAGCTCCTTATGCTGAGAGCAGAGGAGGACAGAAAAAAACCCAAATATTTACTAAAATTAATCCACAATAAGCTCAGAAAATAGTGTTCACTTCACGCCTAACAGAATAATAAAAAAAAAAGTGCCCCATGGACAAAATGCTGAGGAGATAAAAATCTAAAGATGCTTTGGGATAACACAGGTGAAATATGAAATACACTATCTAGATGGAAGAGACTTGGATAAAAAGAACCACTGCAAGTATCTTCAATAGCACTGCAGATACTGAAAATGCTCTGGGCTAAACCGTCCCATGCTTGCAGGGACTAACACAGAACAACTACCCCTCCCTTTACATGCATAGCCAGGACATGAATCAGTGACCTCTTGCTTTTCTGGGGAATTTATCCAGTTGAAAGGCAGCTAGCACAAGGAAGGAACACCTTTCATACATCCCTCTGCTCAACTTAGGACTGATTCCAAAGGCACAGCATTTTAGACCCCAAAGTGCCCCACACAACCAGAAACTTGCTGTGCCAGAAGGAACTCAGGTAACAGGATTTTGGCCTGTTCCTATGACACAACACATCCACAGAAAAAGATACTATTTAATGTGGTATGTCTTCTCCTTATCCTGCAACTATTGTGTCATCACTTAATTTGAATTTATGGGGACCTTATCTAGCTCACTTGGCCCAGACTCAAAACACACTGTTTGTGCATGGAAAAGGCAAAAATCTCTGGAGGGAGCTTGTAAAAATATCTGTGTACTGCATATAATTAATCTCCTGGGCCAATATATTCTCTTTCAGATAGCATTACTGTCCCAGTAAGACTGAAGTTAAAACGTTCTGATGTTAAACAGTCTCAAGTTGTAACTGTCTAGTACAATGAGAATCTGGTCATTTTCTTCCAAAAACAACCCAAAGAAGCAAAACTTAGCCTTTTTAATTCTATCCAGAAATATTATTGTAACAGATTACCTTTCTTAAGATGAAAAATACATCCTTTCATTTCCAAGTTGTGCTTGATGTTAACTTTTTTCTAAAATTGTATTCAAAGTTAACTGTAATCAGAGTGGTGGTTTTTGCTACTCATATTAATTCATTTTGGACTAAGTCAGGTATTTCTAAATAAAACAGCTTATATGTGAAGATGGACCATTATCAAGTTTAATAAGGAACTGGAGCACTGTTCAAATGATTTGGTTGTATGTGTCTTGGACACAGGGACTTACTGATGTATTCTTGTTCTCATGTAAAATACACGCATTTAAAAACCACACATCTGCCAGACTGCAGGCAGCATTACAATCCTCTCATTTCAAGTTCTCAAATCCCTGTCCATCTGTACTTTAAAACATAGCTCTATTTTCAGCTATTCCATCACTTTCCCACATGGAGAGAAATGAGAAGTGTCAAGAGCGACTGAACACAGAATTTCCACGGTTAGTCAGCAGATCAGCACTCAAAACAGCTGTTCTGATAATTGTGGTGCACTGAAGAAAGTCCATTCACCAGCCCCTCTTTTGTGCTGTTATCCTGTCAGTCATAGCTTTTAAGTATCTAAACCTTCAGAGGTTTCATTTCATACAATCAATGTGTCATGTAAACCCCAACATTTTCAAGAACAAGACTCCTAACCAAGTTTGCATTGTTCAAGTTAGATCACTTCATCATTTATGGAAATAGGTAACATTAACATTTGTGAGTATTAGGATGCAGGAGCAAGAATCAAAACCAACACAGAGCTCACATCTACTCTAATACTTCTGAAGGCTGAGATTGCTGTGTTTTTCCCACCCCTCTTCATTCCTTTCTGTTATTTATAATGATCATACAACAACCTTTCTATTCAAAGTGGGAACATTCTTCAGTGTGTCTCTAGACCACAACAAATACCTCAGGGGTACAAATATCCAACACACTGAAGGGACACACTCCTAAAGAGAAGGGCCATGGGGGAAATCTACCTCTCAACTCCAATCAATCCAAACAGCCCTCAAGAATCAGAGCCCCTCAAAAAACAGTCAAATTACCAGTCACTGGGAAACTACTACTTCCCCAACAGCTTCCTGTCTGCTGCCACAAGCTTTCCCCACTTTATGTCAACAAACCAATGATGCCTGACACAGCATTATTTTTTACAAGATACCTCTGCCCACATTCTCACTATTTTGTTTGGGCACTTTTCTAAAGCAGAAAAAAATACTTAAATAACCTAACAACCTTGAATCTTTTCAGCACTGAACACACTATCCAACTGGTTTCAGTTCAGTTAAAAAAAAAAAAGCCCAGCAAAACTCCTGAAAACACACAAAAGAACCCCAGAAATTATGAAAGGGATATCAAAGGTAAGATGATGTCTGACCCACTGATCAACAGCAACTGCATAGTTCATCAGGAGGTGATGACCAACTTTTCCTCTATTTCCACAGGGTGACACCTGCACAAGTGTCCATCCCTGCCATTCTATTCCCCTACAGCAGCTCCGGCAGGAACAGATGTTATGAGCTCATTTTGTGTGTACTGGTCATAAACACCAGATGTTTCAGAAGGAGGAAGAACAATTTCAAGACTGTATTTCAGCAAGGACAGTGAGCATGAACCAGATACCAAAATACTGTGTGGCTCTCCGCTGGGGAAGAGATGTGACATTTAAGGCAGCAAGGTCAGCACTGTGCAGAGCAGCTGGCCCACACATCCTTAGCAGGACAGCCTGCCAGTCCTCTCCTTGCAAATCCCCTTTTGCTCCAAACATCCATCACAGAAGCAAACACCAGGCAAGCACATTTCCATTTCATGCTCTGCTCCATGCACTCCTGTCAGTACTGACACATTGTGATTGTGGGTTTTTTTTATGAGCAGTCAATGGGAATGTCGTTAGTTAACCTCATAGCTCAGCAGAGGGAAAACCAGCAGGATTTCAGGAAAAGAGACATGGGACAGTGACAGTAAGACAACAGTACAGGGCCAGATGAAAACTGATTAACAGCTTCAAGTGAACTAGGTTAGACACTCCAGCAGCCACTGGCTGCAGCAGAGATGCCACTGATAGGACTTGGAAACACAGCACGCACTGGAAACCTGCCACAAATATAACATTACCTGGCTGCCAGACTGAGGCTGGATTTCCTCCAGCCACAGATAACAATGTATTCATTTAGAAGTTCAGTATAACACTGCTACAAATGTTTAAAATACTAGAATAAAGTTTCCTTATCCCAGTGAGCAGGGAACAGGTCCTTGACCAACAGACTTGGCTCAGCCCTCTAAGCTTTACCAACGGTAAAAGCCCTATGGTGCTGAGAAAGAGAATGTGCTGGTTACAGCCAACAGCTGCACACAGTGTTCCAGCTCCACTAAGAGTTACTTTGAGAAAGCTCTGCCTTTGTTTGACCAAAATAAACCAGGACCAACACTCAACTTCACGCATTTTGCAGCCTCAACATCATTTCCTTCAAAGCTATCAATCTCTGAAGAACCACCTGTCATTTTGGTTTCAATTAATTCTTTTCAGTTTATGATAAACCCCTACAGGACGAGAAGCTTAATGTTATCCATAATCTCTTTTAAAATTCCAAATTAGATGATGATTAGAAACCAGTAATTTCATATGAAAAAAAGCAGATACAAATTTTACCTCAAATAGTGTAGAAACACGGGAACATCAAGTGGAAGAGAAAAAGAACATCATGCAACCATCACTGACAAAAGGGAAGATCTCTCCCCTGCTGTTCATATGCCTCTCAAACTGTTTCCCACCTCCTTTACTGGAAAAACATTTTGTCAAAAAAAATAACCATTTCCAATGCATTTTTCAGAAGACAGAAGAGGAACAGTTCTTTCACAGTACCTCAACCATCATCAGCAGTGACTATCACTAGTCAAATGATCTGAAATCACAGTGAGGAGATTCTCTCTCACTTCTCTTGTTGCTTCTAGGAGATCTTCAACAACTGAGATCTCGAGACTGAATTTCTGGGTGCAGTTTTGTTGCTTTGTTTACAAAAGGATTTACAATTTGCTCTCAATACTGCTGCCAGATTTCCTTCTCTTTGGCACAAGGACCAAACATGATTTAAACAGGATCCCAGTTGTGCACAACCGACAATTTCTGCATTAGCTGCTATCTCTTTTTTTGGTGTTTCATGTACCATCCTTAAATCCCTTGTTCCCTTCATGACCTTCTTGTCGCTCCCTTCAGCGTGTCACTGTGCACTGAGCGAGACAAGCTCAGCTGCCTGAGTGGTGCTCACTTCTCAGGGACTGTGGGCAGAAGGACATCCATTCCAAACCCGTGACTGCTGAGGTCACGCCAGGCAGCAAATGCGCTGTCGCAGAGGGGAAAGGGAACACCTTTCAAAATCATCACAACACACAGCTCGCTAAACTTCACAAACTGAAAAAATCTACACCAAGATTTTACACTGGGTCTAGGTAAAAGTCCTTTCTGCCCACTTCCTCTGTGACAGACTAACTGCTTTGACAGAACTGGCACGTAAGCGTTCGCAAGAAATAAAGCAAAGTGCTCTCAAATGGTTACTGGTGTGACAAAATGGATTTTTAAACTGTCCTCTGAGTCATGCTGCTTGACCAATAATTAGATAAGTACACAAGAGACACATTAAAGATTCACGTTACCGATTTTAACAAATACCAGCCTGTCAGAGGTGCTAGTCATCTACATCTGCAGAAATCTGGCAGTAAACACAAACAATATGCAACAACCAGCCACTTATCCCTATGTGCCTAACATTACAATAAAAAACAAAACCTTCTTCTGCAAATTGGGAAAAAGAGGAAAAAAATAATTCAATGCTGCACCTTTTTTCTCTATATTTGATGAAACACTTTTAATTCCAAAGTACACTGTACTCTTCATCCCCCACTCTCCAAAGCAAGAGCTTTAGCACTAAAATTTAAGAGATTAGTGCCCAGCAGGTGATAATTACAGTGGCACAAAATACAAGAACCACAATATTAAATTGTGAGCCATGTTCAATCAGCTTAAGAAGAAACAAAAAGCTCCTCACAAACAAAGCAACTAAAAGCACAAACCATACCCATTGAAGTTTTGGTCTGAGCAGAAGAAATGTTTTCAATATTGCCTTTTCCACGTGACATTTAAGACCCACCGAAGGAAAGCTGCCTCCTCCCACTCCCTGACAGTGCAATTCAGGGTCAGCTGTGCATGACAACCATCTAGTGATGATCAACCTTTTCCTTAAATATAAATGCATGAAAATCCCCACAATTTGTATAAACGTGCTAATTTGATACTCCAGCCAGGCCCTTGCTACCATGAGGTCAGTACACTCACACTGCGCTTACTGCTCTCCTCACCTGATTCTTACCAAACCCAGCAATGATCACTACAGAAATGAGTTCTACTAAGTAAAACAGTACTATGTAAAAAACACATTTAAGTAAAATGAATGTACAGTCATTCAGTTAAGGATTTTATCATCTTAGCTGCAATAATTCTGAGAAATTGAAACACAGTTTGTCTTGAAAACAAAAAAAAATTTCATTGTTCAGTGCCTGGGCACCAGGTTAACAAGGTTTGCTTGAGTCAAAATATTTCTGTGCCTACTTACAGTCAGCAACAGGCAATCACTTACCCTTAGAGAACGACATCCTGTCTGACGCTGCCTGCAGGATTCTGCAACAAAGATGAACTGAACACTTACCATTCCAATGCATCAAGCTTCTTGAAGTTGGTTTCATCTCCATCTTCTCCCTTGGTACAAACCTGTCAAATTTTACCCAAACCAAAAGACACGACACGTTTTCAAAATCAATTTATTTGTGGACAGAAGAAGACTTGAGTTAGTGTTAACCACTTTCTGCAGCACATATTGACCTTCATGTGTTTTAGCTGACTGAAGTCATCTTCTTTCTTCCTGCTCTTCATAGGTTCCATACATGTTCTCATAATTATTTTAAGTGTGCTTGAATACTGATAGTAATCATGATGGCATTTCTCAGTATTAAAGTTAATATAATTAAAAACAGTAGTGACTGCACATGGTGTGCTTCATGGGCTGCCCAAGTAAACAGTGGTAGTGCATATCCTGCTAGACTGCCGCACACAAAAAAAACCCTCTATTAAAAATTAATACTTCCTCTACAAGAGATGTTTCACACTTTCGTTCTTCCAATATTTTGTCCAAATAACCAGTTAGCTCACAGTAAGTATTTCTGTTACTCTACCTACTGGTATTTGGGCTACCCAGTGCAGAATTTGTTTGTGTTCTCCTTGAAAACTAATAGAATGAATTTTAAGTCAGAACAAAAAATCTTCCTTGCTGCTCTTCCAGAGGAAAAGTGAAATTCCTGACTTTAATTCTTAACTGAACATTGAAGCTATTCATGCTTTATAAAACCCCAGAGAAGGAACAGACAAAAAAAAATACTCAACTTGATATTCCAAAGGAAAATCAAAACCATCTCTGTCTGGTTACAAACCTGGCTGAGTTTCCCAAGTATCACCAGTTACAGATGAGAAGGTTTTTATCCCCTAAACATTTTCTATATTCTTTTAAACTAGCTCAAAGTCTCAACTTTTTTTTTCCTTCATTTAAATAACTCTTAAGTACTAAAAATTGTACAATTAACTAAACATATTTGTTATGCAGCCATGGTGATGAGGAGCAACAAACCCCTCAGTAAAGTGTCAGTCTTTGTCACTAACCTTCATTTTCTTCCACGGGAGAGCACCTGGGATCTGCTCGCTGCACTGCTGCCTCCACCGGCATCTCCTGCTCTGTCTGGTCCTTCCCCAGCACTCGGAGTGGGGAAAGCAGCTCCATCTTCTCCTCAGAAGCAACATCACCAAAGTCAGCACGTTTTATTGACTTCCCTTAACCATGTATTCCCCAGCACCTCTTTCTCCCTCTGCGGCCCTCAGGGCCTTCATGTCCCTTTCGTGATCGACAGTCCCCCGGGAACATTATTTATTAAATAAACCTGCATCTTATCTCTGCCACCTCCCAGCATTTGCACTAAAACTTGCAGTAAGATCAGCCAATAGCCACGCCTTTTCGAAATATCCAAAGCCCACCTTTCTGCTGCAGCCTCCCCTCACAGGTCAGGCGCGGGAAGGAAGACTCTCCATTTTCTCTCAGCTCACATCTGGCCAACCGGGACTCACCTCTCCGCTATTTCTTCTCTCTTTGCCAAGTCAAGCCACAACTTGACTCGTCCCCTGAGCTGAATGGCCCCTCTGATCCCCTGTCCCAGCGCACGGAGGGCAGGGGCCCGCCCGCCCCGCGCCCCTCAGGTGTCCCCTCAGGTGTCCCCTCAGCCATCGCGCCCCGCCGCCACAAAATGGCTCCAGCGGGCCGCCGCTCTACGGGGTCTCCAGCGCCCCTGTGCGGGGGGGCGCGCGTGGCGGGAAAACGCCGGAATTGCAGCGCTGGGCCGGAGAGGCTGAGGCGCGGCTGCGCTTCCCACCCCTCACGGCACAGCTCGGGCAGCCGAGCGGCTCAGTCCCGAGGCCACGACTACTCGCCATTTCCTTCTAAACAACCGACAAACGAGCCTGTGATAATACATACCCCTCAACAAAACCTCCATTAGTCAGTGCAAAAATGTTAAATCGGTGAAGATAAACCATAAGATTAGTCTTCTTCAATGAAGCCACTTCAAAATAACAGCAAACACATGGGCTACTAGTTAATCCAAGTGACCAGCGATGCTGTTGCTTTGTGTCATGGGGGTGCTGCTAGTTACCAAAAAAAAAGCACCATTTTGGCTACAGGACACACTTTTATTGGGAAAAGACCACTCTGTTAGCCACGGGGGAACTGTAACCACAGCATTAACACAGTGCTGCTGCCCGGTACCACAGCACATCAATCGCTTTTTGAAAGCTCTGACAAGCCACTCGAGGCGAGTCTCCTTCCTCGCAGGCATGGCTGGGCCAGCCTGGGGAGGTAAACAACATGTTGACAGTGCAGTATTAATCTCGGCACCAAGAGGAAAGGACAGATGGACTCACTTTTCCTCTGAAGGATAAGTGTGAGGTTGTACCAGGCAGCTTAAAATAACAGAGGAAAAAGCAACAGAGCAGAGGGAAGGAGAAGAAGATTGACAAGATAATTTACTACCTATTGTTTGCGTTTCAGGTAACACACCTCATCGCTCTCTAATAAAGCTTTCAAAGTTTCCCAGACGCTCTCAAATGGAATCCTGGCATAAAGGGATTTTTATGCATGAATGCATTATTTTCTCTTTATCTGCCGTGTATTAAGGACGAACTGGCACTTGCTCTACCAAAGTTCCTACCCACTCTCCTAGGCATAGATGGAACGGCACACTCTTTCCAAGAGTAACAGCCTTAAAGAGAAAAGAAGCAGCAGAGCAATGCTAAACACACACATTTCATTTCTCCTTGGATTAGATAGAATTATCTGCCAGTTCAACTACAGCTGCCTGAAGTATAGACACCACATTCTGCATTGACCTTTCCATTTTTAGTCCTACCAGGACAGACAAGAGATGAAAATATATCAAAACTAGACCCTGTATTTCAGCAGATGGCTTCTTTCATCCTGAGTCTGGGGCTGAACCAGGGCTCCCAGGCTGTGGTTCAGGGCATTTGGGCAGCAGGACTTGCCAGTTCTCAAACAGCCTGAACCAGGACAAACTGTTTCAGCCACTTGTGTCCTTGGAAATGTCCATGCCTTGTTTGTAAAAGACAAGCAAGAGAAATACTGCCTCAGCTTGGGAGTCACCCAAATTGGGCAGATGGAATCATGTCACTTTGCTTGAACAGTTATTCACATCCCCGCTTGGATCCAGCCCTTTTCTCTTCTAAGCACAGACTGCAAAGTTGTGTTCTTCAGCAGATTCATCTCACACAGCTACACCCATTCATTGAGCTTGATGTTGATGCTTTGTCCAGCTCCTCAGGGGCATAACACAAGATCTTGTCAATATTTCTTTAGTTAAAAAAAAACTGGAAAAAATGGTTTCTAACCATAAATCTTAAAGCTATATCAAAGGAATATAACAATGTCATTTTCTTTTGGTGAGAGCACATGACTCCAGGGAGATTTATCTGCAGAAGAGGTCACACGTGTAATGTTTGCAAATTGAACAGTTTTGTGAGGAGTTTCATTTTCCAAAAGACATAGCAAAAAATTGGTACCCCAAGTAGATTCAAATTTGAAAGCATATTGACTGCAGTAAAATTTGTCTTTACGCTGCAGAACAAAAGATGCAACATACTGTATGTGCCTGATTGCATCTCAGGAAAAGTTCACAAATACGAGGAGACTGATTGTAACAAGAAGAGGACAGAAGTACTGTTCACAAAAAAAAAAAAAAAAAAAAGAGCCCTAAAATTTCCCCCAAGGCACAGGAAATTCCATAGTACAGGGACTTGGCCTTTGGCAGGTGCTGTCACAAAGCCAATGGACAGAGTTTTCTGTGTACATCTTTTTTCTGCTCCAGGAATATTTGGACAGCTCAGTAAATGGGGAGACACTGTACTTGCATCTTCTGATACTGAGCCAGCTACCAGCAAAGTGAGATGGAAAAGAAATCGATTCTAAGGTTCTGCTGTTCTATCATCTGTTCAAGGTCACATTTGAGAAACTAAGACCTAAGGAGATGTCATTAGGACCATGCAAGCATGTTCTGGGCAGAAGACATCACTCGGAATTAATACAACTCTGAAAAGACACCCCTTCAAAAAAATAAACCCAAACCAACAAAAAACAGCTGCAACATCTTAAGGGGGGAAAAAATACTCTTAGTAGAGCCAAGTTTTAAAATTTCCAGCATTCAACTCTGATCGGGAAGGAAAAGTCTTTGATAGAAATGCAGCAATACTTCTGCGAAGATCAGAACTAGAAGCTGCAGTTACTACAGATGCTCTGCCCACAAAGAACCTTTTCATTTTTTGCCTTATTGTTTGTGATTATAAAATGAGTTTATAAAAAAGAACGTTATTAAGAATTCAGTTTGAAGCTCTACTTGGAAATAATCATACATTACAGCACTTCTGACGGAATAATTATTGACTACATATTAATGTATTAAGTTAGATATGTTAACAAGATTTTTGACATAAAATTTTTCTGAGTATAGGGCTTGCCATTCTTATTGATTTTCACGAAGTACATATAAAGCAGTACTTCCTCTGCAAAGCAAGCTTTATTTTTGTTACAGTAAGTTTAACTTCCTGATTAAATTTCAGATGAGTGCACTGCAATCTCTCTCCCCTGCCTTTTTTGCCGATAGATCTCAGAAACTTTGTGGAAATGAAACCTTATTTTAAAAGCTAAACCACCTCCTGGGATTTGTTCTTAACTATCTGCCTTCTGCCAGCCAACAGGTCACACTTCAGACATGGCTGTGATCTCATTAAGCACCACTGCACTGCCTCACTTCAGCCAGGAAAGCACTGAAGGGATAAACACAATAGAAACCTTTTTTAAAAACCATGTAGTTTTTAACTATTGATGGATATTTCAGGAAGTGTCCATCAACAGTTAATATTAATTGCAAGATCCTGCTCTACATGCTAGAGCTGCTGAAGAATTGTTACCTTAATCTGGTTGATGATGATTAAAGTGTCAGGATGTGTTTTCTTCACGGCAGTCACTTGGTTTTCACCCCTGCCATGACTTGCACATCATGCTTTAAAGGCAGTCTGGCTGTGCTGCCTGCTGGGAGCCACTGCAGAGCAGCAATAACAAAGACCAGCATTGCAGCAGCATCTCAGAGCGCCAGTGAGGCTGAGATAGGCTTGAAATAAAAACCTAAACTTAATAAATTGAACTGGATAAATGGCCTAAACATGTCCTTTTGCTGAGGAATGCAGAAGTGGTGCACAATTCAGCTGGGGAGAAAGTAGATAAATCTGAGAACGAGCTCCAAGAAAAAAGGTACAGTGATTATTTCAAATCACAGAACAAAGAAACTGGAAATATCTCAAACACCTGCAGAGCAAAGGGGGATGCCATCAAACACCGATCCTGAAGTTTGTGGCTCAGTACTGTGTCTGTCACTTGAGTTTAATCCAGCTAACAGGCTGTTAGTCTGTTCTCCTCCCACAGCATAAAGGAATAGGTTACCTGTAACCTTCCATTAGGGGAAGGTCACAAACTTTACTGAAGAAAGCACTTTTAGCAGCCTTGGGGACTAATAATACATTTTATTCTGCTTTTGGAGAAACTGACTACAGCTCCAGTGCCATTGAGCATCATCTTTCACAGACAAGCAATTGTCCTGGACAATTAAACACCTGCAATACAGAGCCTGGTGAGAGTCCCTTCACTGCCAAATGTCTCTTTCACTGAGCAAACAACATGTTGAAGGGTGAAAAACAGAACACTTCTTGGCTCAGAAGAGCTCTGTGACTCTCTTGCTTTTGTTTCCTTCACTTTCACAGCTTGTTCTTACCCTGAATGAGGTATTGACAGGTGTCCCAATAAAACTGCCCTTTTTCTCATCAGTGGTAGGAATTACATTATCATCTGCAAGATGCTTGCCCTAAATCCGAATGGAAACCTTGGCAGGGGAGAGAACCAGGATCTTGTTCAGACACAAACAGAAAGAGCCATAAGCCATAAATCTCTATGCAGACCTGAAACTTTCCCTCAGTGTTGATCAGTAAAAATACATATCCCTTTCTGCAAAAAGAGGTGACAAAAATCCCATCTTTTGCCCCCAAATTTTGTCTCTGTGATTTTTCTCAAGTTTGTGATTTTAATGAGACATATAAAAAAGTGATTAACATGAAGGACTACTTCTCTAATTATAATAACCTTTCCTATTCTTTCAGAATAAATTTTGTTGAACACTTTTCATGTGATTTGCTTCATTATCTTTTCATTTAAATCATCTTTGATGACACACCATTTAATTAGGTTTATTGTGCAGGTATGGATGGTTAAACTTGTGCATTCAGCACATGCATTCCATTTGACTAACGTAATATATCTTATTCATGCCACTGTCACCATCCATTACAAAAATTAACAAGGCATCATCCAGTTAAACTAAGTTTGCAAAATGTTGTTTATGAAGAATTTTTCTTTCACACAGTTATAGGATCCCTTATTGATGACTTTGCTGGTGTTCTGTGATCCCAGTTATAAATATTTACTTGTCAACATAAACTGTGAAATGTTACCTTCCAGGGAATCAGCCAGTGTTCTCCTCTAGTCATAAATATGATTCCCTTTGTTGTAGTATTATTAATGTTACATTTTTTCAGTAAAGACATTTTACAGCCAGGAAAAGAAAGAAAATTGCCTAGTAGTTAATAACGATCATTTTGTACACACACCACCAAAATCTCACATAACTTACAAATTTACTTTGGCCTGCAGCAAGAGGTATATATTCACATCTTGTTAAATTTGCAGAAAAATATGTATTCCTGCAAGGAAGCTTGTTATTGTCAAGACATATTGTTCAATGGCTAAAAAAAAAAAAAGTACTGGCAGAATATCTCAAAGAATTCTGGCTGTGAACACTAAGGGTCCTACAAAATTCCTTCTGCTTCCATTATTTTTAACAGTTGCTTTTCCAAATGAAACAAGATTTGCAGGGAAGAGGCCCATGCTGTCTTAGACCAGATGATACAGTAAGTCAGAGAGAATGAAGTCAGCCATGGATTTGGTGTGCACCATTACATTAATAACACTGCTGCTGGGCCCCTTGCTCAGCTGATCTGGTAGGAGAGGGCATGAGCCAATAACACTGAAGAGCATCACAGGACCAAACTCTCCCTCTGCTGACATCTCATTGTAAAATTCATTGTAAAACAGCTTCACTCCCAGCTTTTTTTTCCCTATAAGTTGCTCCACCTCAACAAAAACCAACAAAAAAACAAAACCAAAAAAATTCGCAGGTTCTCCTAGATAGGCTCAGAAATACGCCGCTCAGATAAGAACAAAACCAGGCATAGGAAAGATCTTTTAAATTCCTGCAGAACAGAGAAAATAAATAAGAAGGGCCAAAGGCTGGATGCTCCTTCAGAATGACAAAGCTGCTTTGTAGGTCAGGCTCCTACAATGCTGTAAAAAGTGCTTAGGGGATCAGATGTTTGAACTAAAAGCCCACAATGAGCCCATGGTTGCTCTGCACCCCCCACCCTTCCTGCAGGTAACAAGATAAGAAATACACTTTATTCCAACTATAAACATCAAGATAATTCTGGAGATCTCTTCTCAGGGTTTCAGGCTTTGTGACAGTCGCCAGGACTGTCATGCTGAGGCGCCAGCAAATGAGAAGATCCAAATGGTTTGAAAACAGATTTAAAGAGGATGTCCGTCACCGATAATGACAGTACAGCTGGAGCAGCTCCAAATGTAAGAAACAGCCACCATTATGTCCAAGATTCATGGGGAGACTTCAGAAAAGCACTGACCATGGATAGAGCAGAACAAGTTGATGAGCTGGGCACTAAATCCATGAACGTTTTAATGACTCTATTTCCTGAGTGCTCTCTTTTGTACAGCTACCTGAATGAATCTGAGGTTAAAACATACAAATACAGACTTAAAAAAATACAAAAAAACCCAAACAAAAAAAGCATTTCATACTCAGACCCAATTTTTCCCTTTTGCTTTGCTGCTCTGATGGTAGCTGTAACTCTGAAGTCTATACATGGATATGCAGCTGAAATTCTAATTAAAACTTGTGCATTTTCACTATCTAAAATAGTACAATTAAAGATCTAACAGTAACAGATACTTAAAGAAAGAATAAAAACTGTCTGAGATGTTGAATTTCATAGTTCATGACTTCTCAACACTTCATTATGCAAATCATATAGCACATGTTCCATGATTAGCACAGCTTTCTCAATGGAATATGTCTTTCCCCTATTAAATTAATTTTCTGTGTCTGCTTCTCTTACATTCTCTTTGTACTCACTGTCCTCAGCGTAAAATATTAAAATGTAGGGTCAAACTAAAAATCCATGTATATAGACTTAAATCCTGTGCCCAGAGAAAGGAGGAAAAAAACGTGCAGTGTCTGATGTAAACAAGAAACTATTATCTGTGCTTATGGAAGTTCTCAAGGACAAAAGCACAACTCCTATTTTTTTAACTTTTCCATTTTTATTGCAGGTTGGGAAAAGATAAAAATCTCCTTTCTGTGGTAAAAACAAACATTTGGGGGCTATATTTTATAAATGGAAATAAAATAGCTAACCTTAAAGTTTTCAGTGGAATTTTTCTCCCCCTTTAGCTAGATTTTCATGCAGTGCTATTTTCCCTCAGAGTAACTATTTTTTTTCTTGGCTGGCCTCCCTCTCACTCCAATATATTTGCTTACATCATAGAGACTGTACTTCAGCCAGCTGCTTTTATTCTATCAGCAGCAATAGCAAAGAAACACTAGCTTTTTTTTTTTTAACACTAGTGATGATAATCACTATATGTAGCAATTGTTTTGCTTGCAGAAGCATCTCAGCTGTACAGGGAAGGTGATGGATTTCCTGCTTACCCTCACATTATATTAAATACTTAAAGTTTTAATAAAGAAAATGACAGTTTTAGTTGGATCAAAACAGAGAAATTTAATGCTACTGGTCCTATATTTTCCAGAAGAGGGATTTGAGGTAGAATTTAAGGTTTGGCCAGCCAAGTAGCCAACCAAAAATAGCTAGAACACTTAATGCCATCCGTGCTTTAACAAGTATGAGAAAAGATAGACAGCAGTGGAAAAAAAAAAGAAATAGCTGAAATAAAATAAAAAATTATATTTCACATTTACTGCTGCAGTGAAAGGGTAGATGTTATCAGTGTCCAAAAATCACTCACAGTTCAGACTTAAGTCCCTCCAATGCGTTTTCTTCAAATGTCACCTGTACGCCATTTACGAAATATACTTGAAGATATCTTTTAGATTTTTTTCTGTCTATTTAAAATATATTATTATATTTAAAGTGGTGAAATATTTAATTCTTGGGAATTTTATGTTTCATTCACACACTTAGTCAAAAATTGTTTTAAAAAAGAGGAACACAGTGAGACAAGATTTAGATGAAGGCATACAAACCAGTGTGAAAATCTAAATCCCCCGTGTCCTTAATCCTTGTCTGGCTTAATATAACTAAGAACACTGATTTCCAGACCAATGAAAAGAGTCTGACTCTGCTATCAGCTGCAATCTTATTATTATTCCTGTGGCATTCCTATTATTATTTCAGTAGAAATATGTTTTATACACTCTCATGAAGTTTGTCCTGTCCCCACTGAGTGAGAGGGGGACCTTTTCCCATTTCCTCCCACCCACATCACCCTTCTTTGGTTCTGACAGCAGGTCCATCAGTGGAAATCCACTTCAAACTCCCTTCTTCCCTTAAAAATCCCTTTACTGTTACTTAATCTGATATTTTGGGAGAGGAATACTCCACAGAGGATCTAAGCTATCAAAATACTTCTGAAGGAGCGAGTCCAAATGAGGAAAAGGGAGATAAAAATTAATAACTTCCTGTTAAGAACAAGTTCAAGAGGGATTTTTGTGTTACCTCTCATCAGGAGCAAGAACTGCAATAATACCTGAAGAAGACAAGCCTTAATCAGTGGCATCTGCAGAGCTAATCTGTGGGTTTTGTTAGAACACAGTAATACAGTTTTGTTAAAAAAGAATATGTAAGCTGTTTATGTGTAAGGAGGGAGCTGAAATACAAGAATAAAACCAACTTATGATGTGGGCTAGAGTGCTTCTGTGAGGGTGAAATTGTTAAAACGAAGGCTTCAAAAGATTCAGTAAATCAGCTGGATTCTTCTTTTGTGTGTGTCCCTGAACACCTAGATGTCCACAGAGTAGCAATGAATACCAATTAAGAAAACCCATAGAGAAGAGGCTGCTGTAACACTTCAGGTGCCTCAATTCCTTTCAGTTCCTATTAAAAGAATTCCAGGTGGCCCCTTCTGTCCCACTGTAACCCCTATTGCTTTTCATCCAGAACGCCTGCTTAATGCTTAGTTATTGACAAGGAAATCTCAGCAGACTTCAGCCACTTGCCTCCTCACTATCCTAATTAATTTCTAACCTCCCTCTAGGCCCACAGTGCTGTTCCTCCCAGCTGTGATTCCATCCTCTACATAATTTCAGCTGCAGTGGATATGCTGCTTGGTCACACAGCAAGGCTTGCAGACCTCTCAACAAGCAGGGCTCAGGACAACCCCGCAAAACCAGGCATTGAATGTATGAGTGCTTTCAGCACTGCTCATGGAAGAACTCCCAGGAGTCTAAAAGTGTATCCTAGGAAAGCACTGTGCAGCCACACACTGACATTTCACTCTGTTTTCCACATTTTTCCCCCTAGAAAAGTTAGGAATAAGTGTGAGCTGCCCCTGTGCCGCAGTGCACCGGAGTTTCCATGGCTTTGCTATTCTCTGTGCAACGGAATTGCACTGCAGGACTTGTCTTCAGGCATTTAAAATGATACTCCAGCCTTCAGTGCCACTGCAGGGGACAGGCTGTTTGCTACTGCCGAGTTCAAACAGCCACAAAAATACCAAATAACCTTCACAGTAAGGCTCAGCCGTTTAATCATAAAGTCTATAATCAAGCAGGCTACTCAACTGAGAATGCACATGGAGCCAGCTGGGAACAGAGGAGAAAAACAACCTAAGCCTTGTTCAAGACTGTAAAGACACAGCACAACCTTCAGTTCCATCCCCCTTCCCAGAAACTGCCCAACATTAACCCAGAGCTGAAATTACTTTGGGAAACAGTTTAAAGTCTCATAGATACCATAAAGCTTGTGAAAACACATGGCTATTTCACCAGGATGTTTCACAGACATTGCTGAATGCCCTCTGCACTGCTGTTTTCTTCTTGTAAACAAAATTCTGATAGCATGCAGGGGCAGGCAGTGGCATCCAGGTGAGGGTGGCGAGGCTGTTTCCCTCTGCACCTTAACTATCTCTGTCTTTTCTCAACTTGCTCTTGGGGCACTTTTTAAAATGCAATTAAGCAAGATTTAATGGGCACCTGTTTACAGGTACATTCTACAAATGGCATCTCACTGCATTTTTCCATAGGTGACAGCAATGGCTGGACACCTGTCCGCATCATATTTCAGGAATTTAGCAGTAATAATCCTGAGCAGATATTTTACTTGTCAGAAGTACTTTGTTTCAAAACCTACCCTTCCAAAAAGCCCAGAATGAACACTTGAAACTAGCTCACTAAATTCTTTGCAAATGTTGTGAAGGAAGTGTGCCAAAAAAGGCAATGCACTATATTTGAACCACCTTGATGATCATGGGTTATATCTGCATCAATTAGATCGATACATCTGATTTTAAGGAAATATGAGCCCTGATGCTCCCTTTTTTATGCCTCCAAAGTATTTAGAGAAGCAAAGAACCACACAAACCTCATATGCAACACAAACTTCCATACAGTCAATCTAAGTTAGCTTATTTCTTTCACTTCCATGATTTAAGGGCCAGATTTCCCTGTCAGTTGTTTTATAGCAATACAAAGAGGTCTTAAAAATGAGCAAAGAGGGATCCTGAGAACAGCACAGACTCAGGTGGAGATGTGATGTACCCAAGTTACCAGTCCTAGTGCAAAATCTCTTGCTACTTACTTGCAGTAAACACATTTAGCACATAACAGATTTGTTATGCCCTTAACCCTCATAGGTGACTATTTAGAGCTCTGCACCAGTTCTGCTCTCAGGTGGCTGACAGGTGCAAGATTTTCCTGTTAAAACCCAGGTTATTCTGCCTATGTTTCACACAGTTCATCTTTAAACTCCTATGGTATGCCTTAGAACATTCAAAAATTCCCTGGAATGCTGCCAGTAAGTTAAAGACAGGACACATCATCTGGTGAGAGGTCAGCTATCTCCAGGGATGTTCTGTGGTTTAAATGCTTTTCATTTCAGACTGCTAAAGGGAAATCAGCTGCTGCAGCTTTTCCATGATACACATATTGAGGAGAGGTGGCTTTTGTTTATGTGTGTTTCTTTTTCAGATGCATCCTTTCCAACATCTATTTCCAAAAGGAGAGCAATCAGCAGCTTACTAAGATTGAATCATAGAATGCTTAGGGTTTGGAAAGGACCTGATACCATCTTGTTGCACTCTCCTCCCATGGACAGTGACACCTTCCACTGGACCAGGTTGCTCCAAGCCTCTTCCAGCCTGGCCTTGGACACTTCCAGGGATGGGGCAGCCACAAGTTTTCTGGGCAACATGTAACAGTGACTGGATAAATTAGGTAGCAATCCTCTCACATAGTTCTTTAAATTCACCCAAAAATCCTCTACAGGAACACTTCAAAATAAGCAAAATTTCTCATTGTCAGGGCTGCAATATTTGTACCATACCAAAAATTTTCTGCAAGGTTTGTTATTCAGAACTCTATTTCCCTCCATAGATCCAGCTGGTTTTACCACGTTTTATCACGCTATTTCTAACTTGATGCTTCCCTCCCCATTATGACTTTCACTTGTTGACTAAAAACTCTTTTCAGTAAAACAATCCCTTGTCCTTGACCACACTGATCATCAAGTGCCAGCAAAGAAACCCCATTCCTTTGAACTCAACACTATTATAAAACTGCTCATTTTCCACAAGGTCAATTAAGCTAAGCTTCCATTTGAGATTTTACAGAAACCATTTTCATCTTTGTCTGGTGTTCTTATTTGTGCTATTATTGCCTTTCCTCCTCTTTCAGCCTGGGAAAGAATGCTGTCATCACAAGCAATTAAAAAAACCTTAACGAATATCAGTCTGTAAAATCAATTTTAGTATGATGCTGATGAAATTTGTGCATTTGAACAGCTGTGAAGGTGGTTGCAAGGGTGAATGGTGATGTCATGTTCAAAAACCAAACCAAGACAGGTAAACAGCATTAACTGCTGAATTTTAAAAGCATCTCAAAACCCTAAGCAAATGGCTATTCAGAGACAATCCTTAGCCAACCATTTGAGATGACCATACATTTGTGTAATTACCTTGTAGCCGTGTTCAATTTTTATCACCTTGATTACTGGTCCTGTGAAGTAACTTGAAAACCACGAAAAAGCAGACAGGGAATCCAAATCACCTATCTACACAACCACACACTTGGAAAACATTTGGGGTAATAGCATTTGGGTAAGTTTCAATTTTCAGCAGAAAAAAAAAATCTAAGAGCTCAAAAAATATATGATCATTATTACAACTCACAGAATCTGTCATCTAAAACAGCTCTCTGCATAGAGATTCATAAAACACCTCTTCTTATCTTTTTAAGTAGATCCATGTGTTATGCATTCCTGTAAGGATAGCAGTTGAAATGACCTGAACTTGGTGTCACTAAAAGCAGCTAGAAAAAGAAAGCACTATTACCCACGAAAAAAACAAATTTCCCCCATTTTTTCTAAGTGCGCTCCATTATATAAACCACATAAAATGTCAATACGACTCTCACAAAACAAAGACTGTGTCACTTTATATGTGGAATTATCACTATGGCAGTTTTTGAAGCACCAACCTAATTTTAAGCATCCCACATGGAAGATATTTAAAATATAATCCTGTAGACCACTAAGGAGGGTGGCAGGCTGATGTGTTAACTAACATGACCAAAATTAATTGATCAAACATGTCTCTTATAGTCCAGAAAATGACACCTCCATTGAGTCTTTGTCATTAGAATGACTTTGGACAGGATTGATTATTCAGGTTTGTAAACCTGAGTTGGCTGAAGGCAGAAAAAAGGAAAGGACACGGGTGGCAATCCCGTGGCCATCCAGTGGCAAGTGTGTGCTGAAGGAAGGGTAAAGGAGTAAAATGAAATACAATGTACAGGCATGTGCAGGAAATGCCACCAGTGCTGGCCAAGACAGCCACACCATGGGAAAGTGATGGGAACTCTCAGGTCAAACAAACAGGGAAAATTAAGGATGCTGGTGTTACTAGAAATTAAGTGTTTTACCCTTAAAAAATAAGTGAGTTTGGTGATAACCTCCCCACCCACAAAATGACCAAAATGTTTCAGGACATGATTTGAAAACATCATCTAAACGAAGGTACAGACTGTTTCCTTCCTAACAAACTCCGCTTCCCATATTTGAATTCCACCCAAGGAATTCATTAGGCTGTATTGATTTATTGATACAAGAACCTGATCTAATTTGCATGTGTAAATTAGCAGGAAGAACATTTCCCATTACTTTGCTGTATGGCTGGAATGACTGTTTACTTAATTTCCCACTGCACAGCTCTGCTTTTGCAAAATGCATTTGCAACTAGGGGTGTCATCTCAGATTTAGTTACATGTTACATATGCTTTATAAAAAGGTGAAGCAGTGCAAACATAAATATCTGGGAATTACAATTTGCTAGCAGGCATAAGGCTCACAAAACAGAATACATCGATCCTTTGGAGCACTTGAGTTTTTCCTCTGTACAAATCCTTGAGAAAGCTTATTTAAGTCTTTCATTTCTCTTAAGATGAAAGGGTTTTCATAACTTTTGATAGAATTACCTTTAAATTGTTCTGTACACATCTTGGTTCTAGTAGTTCGTTTATCCTTAGAGGAGGTGAGATATAAATCTTGCTTGAATATGAAATAATACAGCTGCTTTAAAGCCTTTCTTAATTTAACATAATGGATATTTGGACACTGTTACTTGATTCCTCTAATTCAGTTTGACTCTGCAGAGTCCAAATGCAAAGTTGTAATCTCAAACTGAATCACTATCAGCTGCTGGGGACCAGCTCTAGTTCCACTACCAGCTTCCTTTCAGAACTCCAGAAAGGACAGAACCTCTGAAGCCCATTCCACTGAAGATTCAGTGCAGTGGGTGCTGCCCCAAACGCTGCCTCTTATTCCAAAGGATCTGCTCCTCCAAAAATGTGTCAAAACACGGTAAGGCAACAAGCTCCTGTCAGAAATTAACTTCCAAGAGGTGATTTTTTAATCTGAGACATGTAACTGCATAACTAGTTATTTATTGGTAACTTGGAAAGGATGAAAAACAAAGTGAGATAATTCTAGGGCTGGAACTTTACATTTTAACTCCCCAGAAAGCTGTTGTGAAAACAATTTAAATCACTGAGGACACTGTGGCTGTTTACTCATCTGTCCAAAACCCAGCAAGGTCACATTTGCTCTGAAATGGAAATTGAACAGGACTTTTATTTTTTTGCTGTACTGTGAAGTAAGTCTTGGAATGCTTCATTTTCTTTTAAGTAAAATTTGCTAGGGAGCCACAAGAGAGAAGAAACACTCCCAGAAGACAAAGCTTCCCTCCACAGGTGGTGTGTCACAGGGTCTGCAGCACATCAAAGTGTCAGATCCAAAGTCCATGGCAGCATAAACAACAATCAAGACACCAAATTCAGAGTGTTTTTCCATTTAGTGATTAAAAATGAAATAATAGTTATTTATGATTGTTGTGCAATGTCATGCTAAAACCACCTTTCTGGCAGAACACTGGAAATCTTTTAAATATAGCTTTATGGAAATTTTCTCCCAAATCAATATTACTATTTTTAAATTATTTATAATTCTCCCAATTATTGTGAAATCTGGTTTGGGGAAATTATTGGAATCTATTAAAAAAACCCCCCAATCTAGCAAAGCCACAATAAATAAGATCTATTACACAGCAATCAGCACAGCTTATATAAATGCAAAGCATGTATCAAAAACATATTGATTATCTATGCAGCCAAGAACAATATGTGTAAGAGGTGAGGTTAATAAACATACAGGGATTGCCAAAAGGCCTCCTGTAAGAATCTTTACAAGTGTTTGCAAACAGGCTGAGCAGCCATGACAAAGAAGGTCCTCACATGAATAAAACTGCTGATTAAAAAAGGAAGATACTCAAGGTCAGTGTAAAAGCCATTCCTCTCTCCAAAGAGAGATACTCAGCAGAGTCTTACAGGATTTATGAGAGACCCTGGTGCTCAGCATGTTCTTAAGTTATCTGGAAAAAGGAGCAGAGAGTGTGATGACAAACTTTCAGGATGCTCCTGTTATTCATGGTGGTAAAGATAGGAATTGACTGTGAAGTGCAGAAAAACCTTACCGCCAAGGGATGGAGTGAGATAATGGCAGATGAAATTCAGGAAGGATTTTTCTAAAACGATGCACAAGGGAAAAAGTAATTTTAGCTCCACAGTGATAAGGCAGCCACTAATACGTAGGAACAGGATGTTAAGGTCAGGGTAGATAGTGCTGTGAAAACAAATCCAGTACCCAGGACTGCAAAACCAGACATGAGTATTAGCAATTCCTAAAAAAGGAGAAAAAAAAAAGCCAGCTGAAATAGTGCAAACCCACCATACTGCTGCACCTTTCCAGCTGGATGCAGGTTTGGTCCTTCCTTTGCAGTGAGGGTAATTCAGGATACAGAATGATTCCCATCAAAGGAGCCCAGACTGGCTCCCCCAGCTCTTCCCAAACCTCAAGAAAATTGGTTATTAGCAGCTGCCCTTTCACTGCTGCTGTAAAATAGAGGAAATTGTGCAAAGCCTAGAACATCTTTCAGTGGTTTGAATGTTTTGCTGCAGTGTGGAGTTGTCTGATTTTGCTAAGGGGAAAAGAAACAGGCTTTCAGGCCTGAGGATGTAACAAACAATGAGAATGACTAGTTCACTGAACAGATACTGAAAAAGCCAAACCAGCCACTCTGCATAATCTTTTTTTTTTTTTTCATGCAGTTGAAAGAACATCTAGAATTTATGAGAAATAGCATTTAGAAATTACCAGTAATCTAACACTTTATTTCTGGTTAACCTGTGAAGCTGGAAGATAATTTTTTCCTCTGAACCTGCAGGGAATAGCTATAAAGAACTTTAGCAGGATTCAGAAGACTAGAGATCAGGAACTAGTTGGCTTAAGGACTGCAGGGAATCAATCCACCAGTGCAATACAGCAGGTACTCAGTCCCAGGAAGCCAAGTGTTAGGGAATTAACAGAGTTAACAATCAGCTTGCACTGGGAATTTTTTCTCTACAGGAACCAGTAAACTGGAACAGAACAAGGCAGATTACACTGTAATCCCATTTAGAGTGGGGCACTCAGGCACAGAACTGCCTGCCTTGATACATCTATTCCTTTCCAGTCTGTCATTTTGTTGCTTTTCCACACATGCATCCTGTGAGTCTCAAGTTGTGTCCAGTGAAAAAAGCACTACCAGGGACTCCAAGAAATTGAGACTTCTTTTCCCTTTTAACCTAAACAGCTACTCATTTATGAATAACATTTTGTAGAGGTACCCTGTCGTTCAAAAAACTAAGTGTCAATATAAATCAAATATTTTAATAAAAAATACCTATAGTAGCAATTACAAAGAGACCTAATAAAGTGAAATCCTTATATAACACTTTTTAAATAAGACATTATATTAACAAAAGTGATAAAAACTGAAGAAAGCTAAATGTTTAAATCAGAAAGGAATGAAAGCATGCTATGTAAAATGTGGGAGGGACACAAAGCATCATTCAGCTCACTGAAGCTGGATGCTTTAAGCTTCAACAGTCAATGTCACCTTTATTACACTAATAAATATATATACACACACACAGAAGCACTCCAGCATATTATAAATGTAGTCTTCATCACCTGACTTCCCCATCTCATTAGAGTGACTACCCTCCCTCTCTCCAGGTGTAATGGTGTCCCTGCCTTCTGGCTAGGTGATAATTAAATCCACTAAAGAAGTGGCAAAGAGATGGGACAGAAACTATTTATGCTTGTTCAAAGAGGAGGGGCTCAATTAACACTTAATTTAGTTATTTAGCTATTAGAATTTTGTCATGACTCTGATGTAATCTGAACCCCCAATTCCTTCCATCCCTCTCCTGGCTGGTTTGGTTCTTCCTCTCAGGTCCTAAGTCTCAAACAGGAATTCCTACTTCAAAACAGGAATGTCTAACAGGAAAGCAAAGAGCTGAATAAAGCTCTGCTCACACCCCAAGATCATGACACTAAAATACCTTGGAGAAAAAAGATGCAAGGATCTGCACAGTGTCTCTATTCAGGCAGCTGAGAGCATTTCCAGGAATGGAAATATAAATTCTATTGATACACTTCTACCTACTAAGAAGCCCTAAGAGCATTTGAGGTTTTTCTGCACTATAAGAAAAGTAACTCTGGTGCACATGACCACTGATTTGGCCCTCCCCCGATGAAAATCAACTGATAAAACAGGATTTTTAATTAAAACTGTTCTTATTGCTCTCTCCTACCCTTGGAATAAGTCCACAAAATTCCACTTTTGTGAAAGGGATAAGTGCACATTTTACTTTAAAGTGGCTTAGTTGAATTTAATATTTAATTAAATATTCCATATACAAGAGGGGAGAAAAATCAGTTTCCAGTACAAAAGAGAAAGTAAACCAACCAGTTTCCAGGAGCATCATCAGGGATTTGCATGCATTACCAACTGAAGAAGCAGAAGCTGAAATGGAGGTTTATTGGTCTAGGCTGGTCTCACCCAAGCAACAATAAATTACTCTGGTGCTGATAAGAAAGTATTAACCAAACAGCAATTCAGTTCTTTAAACCCCTAAATTATTCCATCTTGGCAACCTAAAAAGATCATAAACAGCCAAGAACTATTATTCAAATCTTAGTCATTAGAATTTACAGCAAGCAGACTAATACTGCTATCACAAATATTGAAATATGGATAGCATGCAATTCCTAATCTCCTTAGGCTCCTTTCTTCTGCTGAAGTTATTGAATGACAGACAAAAGGGTGAATAAAATCTTTTCAATAATATTTCTCCTCTTAGTTGGAACAGTTATGGTTAATCCTCCCATGAGTAAGACTATCACAAACCCGAAATCTCACGAGTCCTAATCACATGTTTCATAAAGGAGCTTTTCTAGTCAGGAAAAGAAAGAGGGTGGGAGAAATAAAAAAAGTTAGTGATATTGTTCTGGTCTCTGTTGTGTGGAAACCATAATCTCTAGCTCAACTCCAGCAGTTTGGAAAGCTGAATGTACCTAACTGAACTTCACCATGAATAACCCTTTCCCAAATGAATTCCCAGATTCCCTGACTGTCTCAGGACAAACTTGTCTCCAGTGCTTTGAGAAAATCCCACCTGCTGCCAGGGATCCATTACAACCAGAAGCTCAGAGTCTGATGAACTTGTCCAAAGCTGCCCATAAGAATGTGTTCTGAAATCCTGAGTTTCCTTCTTCCCAAGGGTAATTCTAACACCATACTGCAAGCTGGAATGCCTCACAGAGGCCAACTAAAAGATTACCGTAAAAATGATCAAGGATTTCCCTTTCCTGCATCCACCTGGTGTGAGCTGAAAACACCCCTATTTTTTTCAGAAGATGTCTGGCTGTCAGCACAGAAATCACGAGTGACTTGCCCCACCATGGTCACATTATTGACAAGAATGGATTGCAAACTTCTGCCTGGCATTCACTGCCATCGTTTTTGTAAGACTAACATACCCATCTGCTTGCACAACCCTTTCCATTGGTTTTCCCAAAGAACTAAGGGTCAAACTTCTGACTGAGGGGTGCAGATTATTGTTTTGAATTACAAGATGGAAAGGACAGGCAGTCTGAAGAGCACTCATTGTTTCCCCAGGTATCTGAGCACCTGTCAGATCAATGGATGGGGCTGGCAGCAGCCCCTGCTCCAGCACAGCTCATCTCTACATGGGAATCACATGCTGCTGCAACACTGCTCTGCCTTAACTATGAGTTCTCACAGTTCTGCAGGTATTACCTGGAATTCAGAAAGCAATTTTACAGGTTTAGACACACTCAATTTAAAATAAAGCCAGTTTAATTTAGACTGCAGACCTTTTGATAATGCTTCTCATTATCATATTCACTGGTTGTAAAAAAATAGCAGAACTGCTAATAGTGATTACTGCTAAGGAATAGGTTCCTGCTCTCCTGGTCCATTTTAATCAAAGTGTCATTAATTGTAACTAAATTAGTTTTATCACCTGAAGCCCAACACTCCATCTTTGACCTGATATTCAGCATATTAAAGGCTTGTATAGCTATCTCAAATACTTTTGAAATTACGAGTATCAGACAGATTATTTTTATTCCTGCTATCTTGAGTCCCTTGACATCATCCCTTAGAGAATGCCTAGGCCATTTTTCTATTCAAGAACTTCACTGTCTTCCTCCAAATATTTGTCTCGTAATGTTCTCAGTACATCCTCCCAAGAAAACTTGTTAAACACTGAAAACAAATGACACTAACTTCTTCCCAACTGTAAAGAGGACTTCATCTGGTTATCCATTAGCTGCACTTGTGGAAATGATTACAGTCTAGTGCAATAAGATGCAGTTTTCAAATCACAGACAAATCTCAATTTTAAGCATCCTAATGGCAAAAGACTTAGACAACTTCAAGAAACATCTTGTCAGTCTGGCCCTTTATCTATAAGAACAAAGACTTTGATAAAATTAAAACCCCACTCATACATAAAAAGTTGATGTGTAAAATCAATGCCATTGGAAGAAGTGAAGTCTGTATAATTGCTACAATAATAATAATTTTTTTAAAACCCAAAGAAAATAGAAAAGATTAGCAGTGACCCATTAGTCTGTTAGCATGGAAACAACAAGGTTATATGAGTTGTGTCTTACCTTCCTTTAACAAAGGAAAGCTAAACTGCTTGTTATAGGAGACAGATTTTCAAAACCTGCAAGGGAAAACTGGACTGAGGCTAAAATGTGTAAAGCACTGGAAGATGATTCCCAAATACCAAGAACTATTCAAAGCAAAGCTTTGACACCATCTTTACTGACCAGTAGATAAATTTAAGCCATTCTTACTGATCAGTTAATCAGTTAAAAGCACTGATCTTTTTATTTTCTTCCTGTTTTAATGAGACTACTCATCCTTAAGTAAATTCACAGTTAGCCAGTAATTCTTAAAAAGACTGATTTACTGCATGTTTAGAAAATAGGACAGCACTCAGCCAGGCTGCAAACAGCATCACCAAACAGGTCCTGAAATCAGTAATTCTGTCCCTAACCCCTCCCCACCCACCACATAAGAACATAGTCACATATCATCACTTCTAAGAGATTACAAACCCTTCTCTAAAACTCTTATTCTGCAAAATTCTTTTTTTTCTTTCACACTCTTCTTAATCTCATCCAGTAACAAATGGAAACAACTCATCCTATAATAGTCTCATCCACAAGAAGGTTTTAGAAGCAGCAAATAGATACAAAAAAATGGAAGGGAGGAAGTAGACAAGAGCCAAACAAACAATTCCAGTGTTGGGCCACCTCTGCACTATGCAGAGGACATAATTGGGAGAACAGGCTGGCAGTTCAGATAAGCTCTTGTTCAAAGCTGCCTCTGATTATCCAGTTGGACCTTTTTAGATTATGTCAGAGTTGCATACCAATTTCCACAAATGAATGGCCAAGGAGCATTTCTTTTATTAAACACACAAACATCCTCTGTTGCCTACTGTGTTGGATAAGGGCAGAAATGCTGTTGTGTGGAGGAGAAGAATAACAAGTAAATGAAAATAAAGTTTTATAGAAAAATGAAAGACAAAGACGGAAGGGGAATGTGGCAGTTTGGAAATTGCCTTCTCATAGAAACTCTTCAGTGCAACTCAGGTAACACTTGCAGCACTGCCCAAAAGAGCTGCTCTTCTGGAGTAAAAAAAGCTGAACAACATCCCCCACGCCCAAAAAAACCCACCCCAAACAACATCCAGCTGTTTGAAAATGGAAAATTAAGAGGCTTTCTTAATTATTGCTGTGGCAGGAAGGGCATTGCAGTGATAGCTCTCTCTCACACAAGAATCTGCTTTTACATCAATTGATAATTCAATAACAAACATCATTCCTGACAGACAGTGCCCTAATTACCATATAATTGTACAGTTTCATGCATACTGCTGACTTGAAATGGCACACACATTTATTTAATTTCTTTTTAATCAGAGCTTCCCTTGGAGATGTATTTGCATACTAAAGGTGTACATCTCGAGAAAGAGGCCGAAAATCTTGTGTTCCATTGAGCTGGGCCTCAATTCCTTGGTGAACTTGGTCACACAGCTGAAGAGCTGACATCTCTCTAGGTTATAGGGAAACCTACTGTAAATCAAATGCACTGGCAGAGAAGCTGAAATTTTGTAATATAAATAATGTTTATAAATGCCTGAAGAAGTCTTTTTCTCACCATTAGTTCTTCTAGTACATGAATTTAAGGGATTAGACTGCCTAGACCCGGAATTGAAGCAAGTCAGTACTGAATCTTGGGCTGAAGATGTACAACCAAATTTTTCTCTGCTTAATTCCCAGTTGCCTAACTGCACTGCACAAACCTAAAGCTGCTTTCATATCTGGACATCTTCTAATGCAATAAAAACAAAGCTTGCAGTACATGTAATGTTTAACGTACCATTCCTTAAGTGCTGTGAGTTTCATATTCAAATACTCAGAATATACCATTCAACATCATAAAACACTTGACCTGCTTAAACAATGCTTCAGCGTATTTGTAAAAAAAAATAAAATCAAGTGCTAGCACAATCATTTTTCTTGTGCCCAAGTGAACAAGGCTTGATGCTGATATTCAGTCTTTGTCACATCATTTTTTACACGATTCTGTTTTCCAAAATGGGCTTTTAAACATCATTACATCATAACAAAGACAAGCAACTTCTATATTAGCAAAAATACAACAAGCTTAGAATTAAAACTGTGAAACTATCATACATTCCTGAATTTCCTTGTGAGGAAATTCTGTACATTCAGATGTAATATTTTATTAGGGAATTGTACATTAATATTTACATTTCATTGCATATATATGCATTTTGTGATTAACTAATAAATAACAGAATGGCTTAGAGCACAAATGAGAAGTACTGCAGTGAATATTGTTTGCAGAAAGGGCTCTGCACAAGAGAAACAGTGCTGGTGAACAGCAGCTCCTTCAGGGTTCTCCTACTGAAAGCAGGGCCAGGTCATTAAAGGCTGTTAGTTTTTGTCTTCAATCACAAATAACTGCATCAACTGGGTTCTTACTAAATGACACTGAGAGGTGACAAGGTCCCTGCTGCACAACTCACCCCACTAAAGCTCAGCTTCCATTTAGGCTGAGCTTTATGGCTGTAAGAGCTGAGCCTTCGGAGGCTCAGCTCAAAGCTCATCTTAGACCTAAATAAAGGACTTGGGATCAAGGATCTGCTTTTTGTTTTTGCAGAGGCAGACTAGTGATGAAGGCCCACCTTGGTACAGAGCTCCCATCCCAAAACAAACCCAGGAGGTGGCTGTCACGGGCTGGTGTCACATCTCCTCTGTCATTGTATCAGTGGAACTGCAAACATGGCTAGGGACAGTTTGATTCACTGTCTGACAGGTTTGAAAGCAACATAAAATGAGATTGCTGGCAATTTTAATGCAGCGTTATTATGAGTTGTTAAAGGCTTTCTCTTCCTCTGATTATTCCAAGTCCTGTCTGCCTGTAACCAGGAATGCCCAGGGCAGGTATTTCAGTCCCTGCCATCACCTGGACACCTCCCCTCAGCCTCACAGGGAGGAACTTGGCCAGGTTATTTCCAGACACACTGTGTGAGCTGCTGCTCTCAACATGCCTTTCCCATGCCAGTAACAAAACCAGGGATGTAGAAAGGAGATGGTGATTTATTTCATTTGAATCCCAAGGTTATATTCCAGAAAAGACTCCATTGTACAGGTTTGTAGCAATGTAAGTCAGCCAAATGCATTTCCTTCTAAGAAGATCAACATATCACTTTCACAAACAAAAGAATTAAAGCATTTTATTTTAATCAATTCTCGCCATTATAAGTTAATTCCTTTTTTGTCTCCATTCCTCCCATTGTTTTATAATATACCTCAAATTTGAAGGGCCATAAAATAACATTATGTGTGAGTAGCATTTAAAAACAAAGCAAGACATCAAGCACACTGGCAGGAAAAACCTTACTTTTAGAGCCAGAGATGTACTTGGATGGAAAACGGAAGAAAAAAGCATTCATAAAAGAACCAATCTAAAAAACCAGCAACATCTAAGCATACAGTGGCCTAGTACACAGATCCTTACAACTCACTTTTTCCTCATATCTTAAAGAAGGAAAATCCCATTACAGTCAAAATACTTGTCTGTTGTGCAAGAGCCCAGATCAATAACTGAAGTTCTTACTATTGCATTTCTTTGGAGCAGACACTTCAAAGTTGTAGTCTAAATTCTACTTTGGAATAGCATAAATTACCATTATAGAAATCTCTCTCTCGATTTGCTCTGAAAATACTCACAGATGCCAGAGAAAGACTTTAACCCTTTGAAATTTTAGCTCAGTGCTACTGCCTACTGTGTAGTCTGACATTTGAAGACTGTGCTCTAATTTCATAATGAAAACTTGCTAATTTACAGCCTGTTGGAGCTATTTTTTGATCAAAAAAGGACAGTGGTGCTTTTAGCAGCAGCTCAGTCATACATACACATATGTATATAATTGAGCATCTGGACACATGACAAAACTGAGCTCTGCTTTCCTTCACAGTTTCTAACACACTCTTCCTACCCCACAATATGCAGGTCTGTTGAGCCAGCATATTTGTCATAAAAAGAAAGGTTTTCCAATGCCAGCCTCGCAGGCATCAAGTGATTTGCAGCTGGTTTTCAACACTCCCCTGGATTTTCAGCTGGTTTTAAGCCAGGAGAGCTGTGACACAACAGACAGCTTGTTGCCAAGGGGGAGGCTTAGCAGGTACTTAGAAAAATTATATGTTACTATGTAGAAAGAAACCAAATCTCAGAAAAACTAATCTGCAAATAGATGGAAATGCAGAGATATCAGAAGGAGTGTCACATATCCCTGCCCTGCTTCACTCTGTGCTGTGCACATCCCTGCAGGCAAATACACCCTTGTTCTCACTCAAGCTCGTACTTGATAATCAATTGATTGAAAGGAACTTTTTGGGCAAAAGAACACCCACTCAAATGTTTCATCTACCTGCTCAAATTTTATTTTCTATCGAATTTAGAGAAAAACACCAAGTACAGCAACAAGAAAGGGGAGGCAGGAGCAAAGAACCCAAATTACTCCATTGGGTAGTTGAAAATTACTTTCTGAATAAAAACACTGGTTATGCTTTTCTAGTTACCCTTAGGTAACACCACAGATGAAGGTAGACAAAAGTAAGTATTGTGCTTACAAAAAATGAGCACACTCACTACTGAAAGCTGTAATCTTCTAGTTTAAACAAATGGAAACTTTTGCTGGGTTTAATAAGGCATCTCTAACTTACTGAAAATTTTCACAAAGAATAACTTGGGAGCCAGCACTTGCCAAACCTAGCTCTTCTTTGCTATCTTTAGTACAAGTCCAAAGCCACTTTCTCTATTACACTGTGATCCCATTGCCTCTTGTCCTGTCCCTGGAAACCACTGAGCAAAGACAAGCACCAGGTTTAAACAAGTACTCATATTTTGGTAATGCAACCACAGAATATGACTGTGTATCTTCTAGGACGTGCCATACAGAAGGTTCTGTCCCCAGCCTGTTCTCTAAAAAGCTGAACAGCCCCAGAACTCTGGTTCTCCTTATTTTCTATTTGCTTCTGCCCCACTACTTATTTCTGGTGGCCCTCCACCATTAGTTGGGGAGCAAAACCAAAGAAAAATTCAAGTAAATTCATTTTTCTAGGGCAGGCTAAAAGGAAAGAACTCTACAGCCATGGAATGAACAGCAAGCAGACTTGATGGAAGTGTCCAAGGAGGCAATGAACTAAAAATCCAGGATACCGCTTGTCATGTACAGTAGAGTGGCATTTTAAGAATTTTGAATATGAATGAGAACAACTTGTTAACTGCACTAAAAAGCAGAGTCACAGAGAGAACCTTCATGAACGGCTGAGTAACAGCACATAGAGAAAGGAAAATCTTGTTTTGAGAACAAGGAAATATTCTGGCATATAAATGAGCCCACAGAGAAGCAGAAACCACTGAAAACAGTGGGGGACTGGCACTTAGGAACTACGGGGCACGGGGGAAAAGCTCAGTGGGATTGTGCAGCTATTAAAGGTGAAACACTTCTTGAGAAATAAAGGGAGATGAAAAAAGAGTCAAATGCAGAAGACATAACAGATATGCAAAATTGTCTTTGTAAAAATGATAACAGTGGGAACCAAAATGAGTGCCAGGTTTTAAATGAATGTATCGATGCAGCCCCCCTTGTTATGGAAGCAAGAGCAGGCAGGATACTGTTCTAACACAATGCACTTGGGGATGGACTGCAAACAAAAGCCACCAGAGCTTCAAAAACTTCACAGGAGAAGAACCTCCTTGGGTACTCACAGCTACAAGATATTTCAGGTTGTGACTGTAAAAAAGTCACTTTTTAATAGTGATGATAAAACACCATTTCAATATCTTTGAGAAAAGGAAGACAAGTAAAATCTATTAGAGTTCAACTTCAGACAACAGCAAGAGTTTAAAAGCAAGGGAGACAAAGTAAATGAAAAGAACAAGCAAAAAGAAACTAAGACATCACAGAAAGGATTTAAAATAGACCTAAAATGGCCAATTAACAGTAGGTAGAAGCTGAGCAAATACACAGCTTTCAAATGAAATGATTTCTCCTTAATGCTAGTATTTTAGTGAGAAAAAAATGGAAAGTACTCCATAATTTCTACTTCACTGTGCTTGGTAATTCCTATTAACTTGTACATAGCTTTCAATGCTTGACACAGGCAAGTGTCAGTCCACCTCCACAATGACATGGAAGTTTAATAACACAGACACCATCAGCTTCAACTAAAATTACTCATCCTTGTGACCTGCTGTTTTTACTTAGCATATTCACTTATTATTACAAGAAACTTATTTAGCACCTGCAAATAATGACCCCACTATGACAATGACCAGGGCCAGGATCAGGGGTCAGTCTCATGTACAACAGAAAACTCCTGCAGGACCTAAGACTCTTTCATTATTTATTATTTATTTACTCTTTCATTATTTATTTATTTTGCATTTTGAAGGCCAGATGTATTTTTAATAAAACCACAGTTCTTCAAAAACCTTCCAGTAAATTTCCAGCTTAAGTATTTCTCATGCAAGAGTCACAAGTGTGAACTACAAAACCCTGGTTCTTCTATCAAGTAGGGAGGCAAGAAAACATGAACGATTCAGCTAATTACTAAGATAATTAATGAAGGCTAAGGAAAAGCAAAGCAGAGCCAGCTTAGAAGGAAAAAAAGGATTCGGGGATGAAGCACAAATCACACAGTTTATTGGGACAAAAAAAAACAGAGGGGAAAACCCCCCACAACACAAAGATTGGACTGACCAGGGAAAAACTAAGTAGAAATAGTAAAGAAAAAATCAAAACTACTTAATCTTATGGTAAATAGTTGATAACCAGTTCATTTATCACCTTATCTGCTAATATCTTCTATTTTAGTAGCTTAAAGCAAACCATCAACCCAGTAAATTTGTACATATCTTAGAACTGGAGAGAGGAAACTTTAAGACAGAAATACTGGGGGTTTTTTTTAAAGAGCATTTTTGTTGTACTGCATACAATTTGCCACTAATCCATGTGGACAGATTTGCAGCAAACGAGCTAGTTTTCAAAAATTAACATTATTTGCAAGTGAAACAGCTGTAGGCATGAATACTCAGACACAGAATACAATGGTAGATTTGCATTTATCTCAAATGTATTTCAGCTGAAGTCTGACTGCAGTGAAAAGCAGGGTGCCTTGCAAAAAACTTCTGGAACTGTTGGCTCTAACCCAACCTCAGAGCCAAACAGAGCTGGCAGTGCTCTTTCCATCTGCTTACTGTCTTCTGCCCATCATGGATGAGATTAAGAAAAATTTGCAGTGCAAAGAGTAAAAAACCAGCTTCTTATATTTTTATTACATGAGTTATCCATCATATTTTGATGGGAAAAGCTTCTTCTTCAATGGAAGAGTCCTCTTGGTCTATCAGCTAGCACGGTGCAATTTATTTTTCCTTACAGTGTGAACTCCAATTTCTCTTTTTATGAATGCCCCTGGGCAAAATTCAAATAAGAAATGCTTGGGTTGCATGGCTGTCTCCAGGAGCAAGCAAACTGCCAGCCATGAAAACACTGTCCCTGTAAGGATTGTAGCCTGGTTTCACAAGGCAGCAGCCCCCACACTGGCTTTAACCCCCTCTCCACTGATGTTTTTGGGTTATCTGTTTAGGCATACATGGATTTACCAGCCACAGGATTAACCTGGACTTTCATGAGCAGCCCTCCAAAGCTCACCAGGAAATGAGGTCCCTCTAGATTAACAAGCCAATGCAACCTGACTGGCAGGACTCACTGGGGAACAAGTTTACATAATTTCTTCCCTTCAAATAAAAAAAAAAAAACAAAACCCAAAACAACACATCAAGGTTTAGTGTGCAGGACAGTCATGAATGGTCTGGTAACAAAATAAGTATAATTCATAGTTTTCCTATTCCTTCTCCTCTACAGTCCTGTTTCTTACTGCTTAGAAGCCATCCCACACCTTCTGCTCTCAACATCCTCACTTCTTCCTCTTATTTCATTTCCTTAAAAAGCCAAAGAAACTGTAGAGAAACTCCAGCTCATGGAGCTGTTGCCATTGTGAGGACTCGAGACAATCAGACACTATTTTAGATGTTAGATTCCATGAGAACTTTGGAAAGAGCTTTCCCCTTCCTGTAACCCCCTTGGCAGCAGTGGGCTGTGCAGCCAGCAGGCTCAGTCCCACTGCTGCTTGAACAGTCGTGAGCAAAGTGATGGCCCTGCTGGAGGGTGGTGAAGTGTTAATTGGCAAATTAAGACAGGGCTGCACTCAGGCGTGGAGGATAAATTGCTGCACTGAATAGGCATTTCCAGGGCTTATCGGGAAATGGAGTGGAAGATGTAGAGAAGGCAGCTAGACGTACTGCTGGGGAGGTGGGAGTTACCCAATTTATTTTCTGGTGTGTCTGCAGCAGTCTCACAGCTCTTGGAAAGTGCTCTGTACTTTCAGGGATATTGTTTAATTAAAGAAGAAACTTTATCTCTGAAAGGTTATCTAATTCCCTCCACGAAACCATTGAGTTTAAAAGGCCAGCGCTGGATAGAACAATCAGGATTAAGCACTAAATGCTTATGTTTAAGGCCATTTACATTGCTGACTGTGTGGAATACAAATTAAAATAATTAGACTTACAATGAAGGCTGTTGTTTAAGCCAAAACTAGAGACTGACAGCTCTATTCATTGGCTGTGCTGCTCTAACAGGTGTGTAATCTGACCTGCCCTAGATGGCTTGGGAAATATTGAATTAAGATTTTATTCTGGCACTTGTAATGATTCAAGGGTCCTTGCTCATGATCAGTCATTTATATTTCCAGCCACACAAATCTAGCTGCCATCACTGTCTGCAGTGTTTTACACTGGAATTTAGGGTATTACACTGCTGCTGGCAGCTTTGCTTCTGGAGAACAAGTAGGTTAAAAACAACAACAACAACCACCTATTTTTACTTCTATTTTTAGTTCAGCAAGTTTGGGTCCTCGTTGCATCAGAGAGGTGGCGATGAGACATTCTCTGCTTTTCCTCTAGGCCAAAATGCAAACCCCAGCTGAACTTGTTCACTCTTGGCTGCACTTTTTGCAGTCCATGCTAAACAGGAAGAGGCCATTTGTGCATGGATAAAACACTCAAAATTTGACAGTGTACCCATGGAAAACTGCTGAATCTGAGATGTGGGAAGTTCAAGATAGCTAGTATGAACCAACACAACTCCCTAGCCTCCACCAAAAAACAGATCAAAGCTCTTGAATACGAGTTATTCAAGAAAAAAATAACATCAATTATTCAA
Source organism: Sialia sialis (assembly GCA_009812075.1). NCBI lineage: Eukaryota > Metazoa > Chordata > Aves > Passeriformes > Turdidae > Sialia > Sialia sialis. The sequence goes on from VRYO01000180.1 coordinate 7,925,120, forward strand.
TAAAGTCAATTTTCCCCCTAAAAGTGAAATATGCTCTTGTGTGATACTTAACTCCCAGATATTAAGCAACACTTTTCATAAAAACTTTGGCATATCTCTTCCTTTTAAATTAGATTCAGATTTAGTTGGACTAATTTGTCCATAATTTTAATTTTCTGCCTTTTCTCCCACCTTCAGATAAAACATTCGGCACAAATTTAAAATGCATTTCAGTAGTATTCTGCTAGACTAGTAGTAGCCTGCTAGACTGGAGTCCTTTCATTTGGCATGATTTGAAAAGAATTCCCATTTCCCATCAAATTCAAACCTAGATCAGTGATAAACAGATTGACAGGGTTTTTTACCCTGATTTAAATCAGAACTGTGACTCAGCGGACAGAGAAGCCTTCTGGACATCAAATGAAATATGAGGCACAAGAGACATTTGGAAGCTGCTGTTGGAAGCTGGAGTGGTTCAGCTTTTTCACAAAGACTAAGTTTATCTGGAAGATTTAGGAAAGTTCCAAGTGTGACACCTGAAAAAGTTGACAGCTGCTGTCCTTGAGTCTGATGAAAAGTGCCACATTTTACATATAGCAATTCCATAAAGTTCACTGCCACGTGTAGATTAAAGATTGGCTACATTTGCCACTTCCACTTTTAAAGGTGCTGTAAAATTTTCACTTTTAGCATTTTTTAAAACATCAGACAAGTGTCCTTTTCTCTTTCTAGCTGTCTGAACATTAGAAGTCTCTAAACATACAAGTGACAAATAATTTTCAGTTGTACCAACTGAATATAAGTTAAATAAGTCATGTATATTGCATGACTCAGATGGGGAATGCTCAGTCATATTCCTTGCACAGGCCTGGGGAGCTGCTATCACCCTTATTACTCTATAGCTCTTATTAATGGCCTGTGAAAAGTGTTACAAAAGTATTAAATATTTTACTTACATTATTTGGCAAACAACTGCCAGAAACTTAAAATGCCTCAAGTTCTCCATATGATAGAACATCAGGACAATTAGAGAATATTAGTTTTTGCTGAAAGCTATTTCCCACTCATCCTTGCTTAACACTTCTGCTCAGCAAAAAATTACCTCAACAAACTGGTTAAACAAAAGTGGATTTAAGAATGGATTTATAATTTTTTCACACAATATGGGGGGTAAAGAGGAGGACTGGGGTTATTAAGGACAAAACAGAGCTGCAGCTGGAGTGAGGCTACCGAAGGACTGCCAAAGTAGATAGAACACATTTCATCTCTATTTTAAGAGAAATTACTAATTTAAGTATTGAAGACAAAACTGTAAAAATGGGCTTCTTACTTTCAGGTAAGAAAGTAAGAAAAAAAACTAGAATCCCCCAATTGTAGAACCCAGAGGAAATGAAAAGAGCCATGTCCAAACTGGACCTTACTGCACTACATCACCATCAAACTCCTGGGATTGCCAGCCCTTGATGACAGTGCCCAGCTCCCTCCTGTGATTTGCTCAGATGTTCTACACAACCTCCATACAAATATAAATGCTGATCCAATTGTTTCCATTCGAAATAGCAGGGTACTGTCCCAAGGCAGAGGACCTACCACGTGCCAGCACAGCACCAAGGCCAGCTCCTGGAGTTTCCCATCCCAACTCTACTCATGGCCTGAAGACCTGCTTCAAGAGATGTGCAATTCTTACAAATAACAGCTGAGAAGAGCTCAGTTAAAGATACCCTGATTTGTCTGAACGCTAGATTGCAATAAAGAATTTAATGCTGTGACAAAGAATAATCCAGCTTGTTCTTTTTGCCTCCAAGGAAAGCAAAGTCAGAGGGCAGCATCTCTTCCCAGGCTGCCTGAGAAGGCACAGGTACCTGGCACAAGGGCTGTGTCAGGAAGCAGGACACCCAGGGACTCACTGAGATGCTCCTGGCACAGTGGGAAATGCCAGCACGGCCGGTGTCACCCAATGTCCCACTGCAGCTCCATTACAACTCACATGGCAGCGCCAAGGGAAGCACTTCCAGCTCTTAGAGCCACATTAGGAGCTGCTAATCAATTATTTACTGAACAGAGCAGACAAAAAGGCTTGCACTACACTTGTGCAGTATTCATCAAAGCCTCAGCTGTTAAGGCAGCTTCAAGAGTAGGGAAACAGAACACTTGCTCCTGATCTCAAGTGTTTCCACAGAACTACTTTTGTTTGATTCTGATTCAAGGTTAACAAGTATTTTGAAATTACCTTGGTACATGAGAAGGTAAGGAATGTAATCAATGGCTTTTTTCATTGCAGTACAGATTGTGATAACAAAAAATGATTACTCTACAGAAGAAATTTCTAGTGCTGAGTTTAACTCCAGGTACAAACTTCCCAGATGTTCTGCCTCCTATTTTTCTGGTTTAAACACGTGCATTTTTTGCCTTGAAATAATTTTAACTAGTTTACATCTTTATTACATGTTAAGAGATTTCAGCACTTCTAGTCCTCACTGCAGCATTAAATCCTTCATTAAAATACCCCTGAAGTTCAGTGCTCTGTCTGTAGCTGTCTTCCCTTTTCTCACCTATATTTATGTAAAATCACCTACTACTGTTAGTTTCTAAATATCTTTTTTTTACAAAAGGGAAACTGGCATCCAGTTCTTGACTTTCAGAAGAAATAGGATAGTAATTATTTAAATTACAACTCTTGCTGGTTCTTCTTGCATAATGTCTATGGATAAAGATTAACCAAAGCAGAAGAACAGACAAAAACACATTTTGGCTTCTAATGTATATAAATTCTTGGATGCTTTATATCCTAAATAGTAGACTTCCCTTATTATGTGTTAATTTCTCTTGACTTTCTTGGCTTTCACAAGGATATGCAAATGTCCTCTCCAGTAGGAGAAAAGAATGAGACTGACAATCCACAGAAGCAACAAGCATCTCTGGACTGGCATGGAGGAATGGATTTTCTAACTCTGTGGTCAACAGAAGATATAAGCAGCCTCTATTTTACCTCTCTAGAATCCCAGCATTCTGAACTAGAAAGCCAGCCTTTTAAAAAACCACATATTTAGGTTTTGTAATGCATCACACTTTCACCATCTGTTCCTCCTCTACCTCTTGATTTGAAGGCTCAGAGATCCACCTTGCCCCCCTTCCATAACAATTTGTGTTTAGAGCTCCCAAAGCTGGAGATTATTTAACACACTTGCTGAACTCTCTCAGTAAGGAATAACACACTTAAACTGAGCTGGACCACTCGCAGTAATTTAATTGACAAGCATGTCAGGGGATGTCCTGCTTGACTCATGTGAGTTCAATGGATTTATGGTGAACTTCTGAATTGCTGATTAGCTGGAGCAATCATGAGAACCTTTTGGCTGGCAGAAAGCCTTACCCCAGACAAAGCAACAGAAATGCAGTGGTGACCTGGTGAAGGCATGGAAGGCACGGTACATGAAAGCTAATGCATTTAAAATGTGTGGCATTTGGCCAGAAGAGAATTAAACACCACTGCTTCTCATAACAACCAGCCTTACTCTCAAACCTGAAATTGCCATTGTTATTACAGGCAGCAGCCACAGCTGAAATCTGCACCACTTGAATTTCAGGCCCTTAATGAATTTTGACCACCTTAAATTTGCAAGAGCCACTGCTGCAAGCAGCCTGAGATGTGTGTACTCATCCATTTCAAGAGATGCATTTTTAATTGCCTCACTCTTCCTCAGGCATGGAAGAAGATTACAAGTGTTCATTCTGACTAAGTTGTTGCTTTTCCATGGTACAATAAGATGCTAAAAACCCAGTACTTCACCACAAAATTAGGAGACAATGTCAAAACATGGGATAGACTAATGACTGGCATTGAAAAAATGGGCTATTTAACAATTTTCTATGTCATTTACCAGCAAAGCTGAGAAATTCAGGGCTACACAACAGCAGGAGTCCAGAAATAGAGAAATAACAGATAAAACCAGAGGAGGAGAACACAAAAACACAAACCCCAAAAAATACCTTTTCTACCCCATAAGACTACTCCAACTAAGTGCTTTTATTACTTAATATATCTCTCACTTTCACACATTTTATTGTGGCAGAAGCCCAGAGGGTTGCTTGCTACACTAAAGAAGCTTTCCTACCATCCTCCCCACCCAAATAAAATCAAGGAGTGGGTGAACTGTTCTTCAGTAACCTGGAGAAGGATTTTGAGCTCTCCTTCAGTTCAGGGGTTTTAAGCAGTCCTGTCTTTGATAAGAATAGACTCTGATTTCCTGAATTGCAGGTGGAAGAAAAAATTACCTGAAACAATGACAGGAAAGCAGAATTCATTCATTCTCTTGGAGTCTTGTTATCTATTACGTACTTCTCCCTTTTTTAAGGAATTAAATAAAGTAGCCTTTACAAACAATTAGGACTTCCTGATCCTAACTGCTGCACATGCAAAACAAGAAATTTGTGCTTGTGATTTCATAATCCAGAGTTATTTCACAGTGCTTATTATGAGGTGCTTCAAATGATCCACTTCCAGACAAGGTCTAAGATTCAGTCTCAGTCATTGAAAAGTGTCTCTTTGCCATAACTTCATTTAAATCTTAACCAGGGAGAAGTGAAAGTATCTTCTCATTAAACACCTTTGTGACAGCTTGTGTAACAAAACATGACTTCTCTTTTGTCCTTTCCTTTTCAATTTAGTTAATTACTCTTGTAGATTTTATCTGCTTACATACAGAGAAACATTACAGATTTCTCAAATAACTCAGCTCAGTAAATGATGTAGTTTGCTAGCAAAAAAGGCTTTGACAAATGTCAGTCACGTACCGAAAACTGCTTCAAAAAGAAGCCTGAAAGCTCTAGATACAAATGTCATCATAGTTAGATACTTAGCATTTTTCTATCACTCATGGACAAGTACTTTATTGGCAAATAGGCTGTAATCCAAATCATTATGTGCATTTGTTTTTAAGTAGATATATAGTCAGAGGATGACAGGAAAAATTCAGTAGTTCTACACTGAAAGCACTATTTGTCTCTTTTCCTGTACAAGTTTTTTCTCTTAGAAACTAAGCCTCAGATCACAAGTCTACTACAGGCTAAATATATACTCAGGTTTTCATAATGGAGTGGAGTGGAGCAGTAGCAGAACATGCAGGTTATCCTTTTTTATGTGTATTTATTTTTCCTTCCTTCCTCTATCTCAAGGAGCACAGCCCAGCAGGGCTGCTGTCATGGGGCTCCTCCGTGCATCTGACAGACAAATGCAATCAACTCTGAATATTTATCAACTGGAACAATTTGACTTTCCGCAGGCGGTAAAAACAGGAATGGGATTTCCAAGCATGATGCAGTAATGAAATAATCTTATTAGATATCACATATGCCAAAGACCTTAATTTTCTTGGAGACTTCCTTAAATTTCCCATTATCCATTTACAGCCAACACACCAGCAGCAGGCTCTGCATCCCAGCTGGATGATCACAGGTTTGCAGTATGCTGCACTTCCCATTACTTGTACTGGCAGCCCACTAAGATTACTGACATATTTTCCAAGCATATTCTGAAGTAAAACAACTAATGGCAGCAGCAGGTTTCACACACTTCTTGAACAGTTGCCATCCAGATGTGTACAAGAGACCACCCTACTTTTTTCTTTCAAAAAATGAGTCTTACTGAATCCACAATTTTCAATTTAAATAATTTTATCCTCTGTTTCATATAGGCACCACAGTCATTTCCTCATTGCAAGCCTAAAAAGATGAAATGAGGCACCCTCAAAAATGCACATCCTCACAGGCAACAAATCTGTGATGGAGACATAGATAAAACAAAGTTTGAACTGATGCAACCCTTCACCCTTTGGCATCCTCAGAGGACAAACATCATCTTGCATAGAGCTTCCAGACGGCAATTCAAGGAGGAGTCCACAGAGAATGGTTATTCTTAACTTGCAACTCACTGCTCACAAAACGACCATTATACACATTTCTGGGGTAAAAATTCAACACAGCACAGGGTGAAAACTAGAAAGCAGTTCTGGCAACGAAGATGTTAAACATACAGAGTGGAAAGAAATTCAACAAACTTGAGAAATCACACAAATTGTGTTTCTGTAAAACAAACTCACCCAAGGACAAGGATTTAACCTGATTTAGTGTAGCTCGAGGATCAATCTCCTCTAATGTATTATTCTGTCACTATAGATTGGGGGACTGATCACATCTTGAGCTGAGCTCTACTCGCCAGCCAGCCCCCAGTCATCTGTCCAATTGGTTTCTGTGGCACACAGGGGCTGAGCACTAAGCAGATGTGATCCATATCCCCTGCAGTGCAGCAGCTCCCCTGTCGAGCCTGATCCAGACTCCACGAGTGACAAATCACTGCCAGCACCTCTTGGCACTGATGGCAAAGTCCATCTACAAGGCGTGGCTCAAATGGCACACCTTCCTAAGGGGATTTTTGAGACGTTCCCTGGCACTTTTGCTCCAGCACAAGGAAAAGGCCTCTGCCAGAGGAGCTGTGCAAGGAAGATGTTACTTAGATGCTCAAGTTTTGCAGGTCCAGCTATTTTACTACCACTGCTCTAAAAATATGTATTATTATAAATGTGGTTAATTATTCTCTACCTCAAACCCACAGTCAGAAACACACAAGAAAAATGCCTTATTACTAGAATATTTCATCATCATGTATTTCAGAAAAGATCTAAATGGGAGCTATCAGGCTGCATTTTCAAACAGGTGTAGTGATGGGTGATAGTGAAAAGAGAGAAGAGCAGCAAAACAGAGACAATAAAGCTATATAGCTGCCAAGCTGCTTCTTGGCACTTGTCCACAGCATCCCAAACTCAATCTGCTACAAGAACTAGATCTTGGATCTGCTACAACAGGATCCTGAAGTGGCTTTTGGTTTGGCTGTGCTACTCAGAGGCTTGCAGTGGTTGTTATTTTGAGTTACAGAATGTAAGGGCAAGCAAGGCAGCATTTTTCCTCCAGCTACTTGGAATCACAATGGAGCTCTTGCTGCAACTGAAGCAGCAGTTGGCTTGCACAGAAAGGGCTTTGGTGACCTAATTGAAATTGCTTCTATTAGCTGGAATCCCAGAGCTGAGTGGTTCAGAGTGACAAAGTTGGATTGAGAAAGACTTTGTCAGGAACACCTTTGTTTCTTTTTTCCCTCTTTTATCCAAGAGTGGGATAAAATGATTCTTTCTGAATGCTAAGGCTTCGGTGCTATGGGAGGGTTTCACTGCGGAAGTGAAAAGTAGAATCAAACTGTAGGATGGGAAACAAGGTGAGGAAAAAACTTTCATCCATCCAAGACTGATCTGTAGGTTAGTTACAATGAACACCAGTGTGAAACAACAATATTAAATGCAGTTCTCAAGCAGTGTCTGTTCAAAGACCACCAGAGTGGGACACAGAGCATCTCACAGGTTCAGGGGGTGCTGGTGGGAATTGCACCTGACTGGCCACTGACACTGCTCTTCCCAAGGACTCCCTATGGAAAGCTGAGTCCCTCTGGGACAGCAGCAGCACAGACCAGCGTGACCCCATGCTGTGCTTAGCCCCAGAGCTGGTTAGGTGGATGTGGAGTTCATGGCTTCAGACTCAGCAGAGTGCTCTGTGAGAGTGGCAAGCAAATGGCAATGTGCTCTGTGCTTAGAGAAATTTCAACCAAAAATCATTACCCAAATCAACCAGCACTCCCTTAAAAGTCTTAAATTACCTTTTCCAAAACCATATCTGCATTCTTGGGTTTTAATAAAACAAATTTATTTTAGATCAACATGGTCATGGGTTCCTCAACTGTTTTTTTCTTCCAAATGTCTTTTCAAATCACTACAGACCTCACAACCTACTATGATAATTAGATGAATTATTTTGCCAGTCAGTCATTTCATCTGCCCTCAGATGTGAGAGGTAACACTAGTTATGGCACCACACACACCACTGGGTGAGTGGCACAACAGAGGTGGAACTGAAGTTAATTGAAAAGAGCTAGCAGCAGTGCTAGGTACAGAGGAAAACCTGCAACACTGGAGCCAATAAACTCTGGCTCTCTCACCACAGCCAAACCCAAGTGTTCCAGCAGCCCAGCATTCCCATCTTCCAACCACACAATTCTGGTTTCAAGGGATGAGCTGACAATAAATGACACAGGGGCTGAAGAGCCCAGGAAAATAGCTGCTAACTACTGATCATGTCATCATCACAAACTCCTCCTAGAATCAGTTCCAGTAATAACTACCAAAAACTTGAACAACTAGTATAGGCAAAGTTGAATTAATTTTTGCTGTCTCTCTCCTGTCCTCAACTGAGGAGCCTTTAGAAGCCTGCTCTGTGTCAGCTGAAACCACTTGTGCTCCCTTCTAATTTTTGGTGATGTCTCTAGGAACAAATCAAGATGCAAGAAGTCCAGTTCAGCAGTAACACACTGGATGGCAAAGCAATGCAATTATACAGCCTTTGTCCCTCCTAATTTTTGTGATAAGAAATTAAATTAAATCTTACATGCAATAAACATATTTTTAAGCATCACATTCCTTTTCTGGGACTAAACAAAAAATACCATGAGGATTCATACAAAACTGCTGATGGAGAAGACTACCAACGACCACACCATTAGCTCTTGAATCTTATATTTGCAAATAAAACACACTGTGTAGAAGTGATTGCCTTAGAAGTTATTGGTACATCTGAATGCAAACTACCAAACCATGAAAAATGAGGCATCCATTTGCTATAAAAATAAATTAGGAGGCAATGCTTTGCTGGCAAAGCCATTTGAGTACCACAGTTCATAACTATTCATGGTACCATTAACAGATGTCTTTGCTTGTACTGTGAGCAGCCTTATGATATTGTCATATTCAGCAGTACTTTATATTTAAAGTGAGTGCAAGCAACTTTGTTTTAGAATATAATAAAACCTTGCCTGATGTAGAAATCCCCTGGGAAATTATACAATAATGTTACCTACATAACTAATTTTCTTCTTATGAAATCATGATTCCCACTACACTTTTAGAGCTATTCCAAGTATTGTTTAACATCACCATTTCCATGTTAATATCTCAATAAATCACAGAAATACAATACTTCATATGAAAAGTGAGCCGTACATTCGGGACCATAAGTTTTCCTTTCTAAATTAAAAGGGGAATGAAATTGATGCTGAATGTACTGTATGTTGTTCAAGGGTAGTAAAAGCACCCAAATGCTCCTAACAAAGCAGGGCTACACACTCTGCACACACACTCACACCAGACACTGTGGAATATTGCTGAACAATTTCATTCTGTGCCAGGAGAAATGGGGAGCTGGAAAAACAACGCACAGCACTGGTCCTTCAGAGATTACTCAGAACTGAAAGCCAGTGGTTAACACAAATGAACTTCCCACCTTGCTATTTTCTTTTGAATAAGGATTACTTGTGATGAGTACTGGAGCAAAGAACTCTCACACTTCAAAAACACAGAAATAATGGTGAATGATGCTCTTGTGTCTCAACCACTACTTAGGTACATCAATGAACTACTCCTCACTTAAATGTCAAACCTTGTTGGTGGCTACACTCACTCCATTCCTGCATCCATCTGTGCCTAACTTATAGACCATTAAAATAAAGTCTTCAGTGGGGATTAATTGTCCCCCATCCCCTTCAGACCCTCACTCTAACTCCCATTCACTGGATACACATTTGTAGTCGAACTTAATTTCCACCTTTTCTCCTAATCAAGGTTCCATTCACCAGTGCTGTTTTCCAGGCAGGATTAATTTGGGGAAAGCTTTAAACAAATATGTACAGAAAAGAAGAGCTGTACACACATAAAGGAAATACAGTTTAAATTTGTGGAAGATGATATGCATTCATTCAGGCTTTGTTTCAGTTTTGTTTAAAATACTTTCCAGCCCCATGCACTCTGCTGAGTTACACAAACCCATCACAGCCACCCTGTTAGCTTGCAGTGGGACACCATCTTTCCCCTTCTGGACTTCTTAAATAACAGCCAGAAGCCTAAGTAACAGCTATTATTTCCACAGTGAGAAAAATAGGCTCCAATTAGTGTGATAATTATGGCTAAATGCTACATGGGTGATTACTGCCATGGGCAGGGAGAAACACTGCGTCTTGAACCAGTGCATAATGCCTGCAAGACAGTGTTTCCTGCTATTTCCATAAACCATCCTGCTCATTTCTCCACAGTGATCTTCAAAATCCTACAGGCATAAAACCAGGTCTGGTGGAGACAGGAGTGGGCACAGCTGTGGGTGCCCAGGTCTGAGCCTTCCTGGAGATCCCAACCCACAGGCAGACAGTGTCTGGATGGGGGTCCCCAAGGAGGATTCTCAGGAAAATTACAGCATTTTAGTGCCTTCTCTGACAAGCCAAGGCAGTTGGCATTCCTCTCCACAAAGAGCTCTTATTTCTTGGCTGTGTATATTCTCAGTGGCAGTTTGGCAAGGAATTTTGTCCAAATGCTTTCCGGTTAACCAAGAGGGCTGTGTCAACTGGCATCAGGCTTGGCAGCTGCCTGCAAGAACCCTGAAAGCTTCACATCATTTCGCTTTCCATCAACTATTTTAAGAACCCTTCCCCACACATATTTACCCCTGTGAATACTAATTAAATTATTGCATATTCTGTTTGATGGTATACTAATTATGGTGTCAGGCAAAGGCATATTGATACATACCAATGAGGGTGTCAGGCTCACTGGCTGCTTTTTTGAAGCTTTGAAAGGTCTTGATGCCATTCACACCAGCTGAGGGATTTGTTGAAATTAGGGAAGCTTTTTTCCTGTGTGTGTTAAAACAATTTCTCACCTAGCTAGAGCATCGCAACTTGTGAAAATGGCAGATTTAAGTTGGACCAGGGTGCAGCCAGAAAAGGAGGCAACTACAAGGCCTTCAGCAGCCTGCCAACATCCTGCACCAGCCAAAGTTGTTTCCCTCTTCTCCCTCACTGTGTGCCTTTATTTTCTGCCTGGAATCAGGCTGGCTTTATTTGACCACCTGTATTGGTATATAGTGAGTTACAGAATGTCCCAAAGCAAGATCAATAGTGCTCACTGTACCAAAAGCTGCCTTTAAAGCTCCCTAAACCTCACAAAAGGGATATCTAAATACACGTTTAACAGCAAACTTACAATATTCACAGTGTGAAATCTTTGACATTGGTCTGTATCACTTATTATCTATATTTTAACAAGTATTTTTAGGTGAAAACCTACCTTCACTGAACAACGTGAAGCACAAACATTAGTTTCTGTTTTACACACGAGTTCCAAAAGGGAAATTTGACCAGATAAACCACACCTTGCCTCCAGGTTTCTTTTCACTTCCTATTATTAAATTGCCTGAAACACTATGATTATGCATCTATATCATCCAATTCATCAGAAGCAAACTGCCTTATAGAAAGAATTCCCTGATGAGTATAGTCCAAGAAACAACCATTACCTGAGAAAATAAAAGGATAAAAAAATACACCAGAGCATAAGTGATTTTTTTTACATTAACTTTCATGTTCTTGCATGTTTCAAGACCACCAAATAAAACTGTGGAACAGAAAAACCAAAATAAGTGGTTAACCTCAGCTGGTAAGAAGAGAAAATAAGTAGAAAAAGTATTCAGGCAGATTACTCAGAGGTATAAATATGTATTTATACTTGACCCCAAAATCATTCAGGATTAGAGACGCAAAAAACATGCCAAAAAAAAAAAGTAGGATACATTTTAAACAGGATGAGAACTTTTACACTCAAGCTGAGCAAATACCACGCTTGATATTAAAATGAACGTCAAACTTTACATTATTTCCTACTCCAAATTCATAGCCTCAAATCCCAGTTTCTACTCACTTCTAGGGACTAGGTATTCTTTCCCCACTGGCTGTTTTCTCCATATTATTTCTGTTTTCAGTTTACCTACACTTACCAGGTCACTGCACAATGCCCCAAAATTTCATGTTGTCTTGTCCAGTCCTTTCCTTTACACACATCTGAGGCCAGCAATCATGAACTGAAGTTGCTGGTTTATCTATTTAATGAAATTATTTCACATCTGTATCTTTTCACCCCACCGACTGCTCCATTTTCTGGTAGCTGTATGTCCCAACACACAGACATCATTTATGGACAATCCTTTGCTGATCATCTGAATCAAACAAGTCAATGTTTCCCAACCCAGTACATTTACAGACCAGCTTAAAAAGTCATCAGGTTAAGAACTCACTGACCTCTTTGCAGAGCCAGGAAAACACAATCCTCCAAACAAATCAAGAAGCCAAGGCACTCCTAAAGGAACACTTCTCTCAAAAAGCACATTGCAGGACTGCTCTTCAAAAGCCAAAGGAAGGAAATCGAGAATCATAAATAGCTTTTACACACTGATACTTGTATGAGTCAGTGAAAAGCTACAGCTGGCTCCTGTAGTGTTAAAAAAAAATCAAAGCAAAATGAGAGACAGCAGGAAGTCATTTTAGAAACTGAGGGTAAAAGAAGTATTTCTCTGAAAGAACTTTCACATGAGTTTACTGAGCTCCCTCTTACCCAGAAGAGGCATTAATGACATGGTCCATGTGCATCTGTCTTTGATGACCACAGGGATTTGCAAGCTGTTCTGCCCACTGACTTTCTGCTGCTTTTTATTAGAGCAAATTCCTACTTGTGCCAAGCAGGAAGCACTCACCTGTCCACCAGCTTTTACTAAGGTGAAATCTAAGTTGAAGAGGAGAAATGTGTACTGTGGGAAACTAGCCCTTCTTCTGGAGCTCTCCACCATAGAGAGAGAGCAGGAGAGGCTGGAAAAGACAAAAACAAGGCAGAAAATAAAAGAGAAAGATTATTTTCATGGCCTTTCTGTAGACTCTCTATTGATACAAAAATTTCTGTAACCTCTAGATGAACGTTTCTTATTATTCTTCCCTACCTACAAACTTCAGGGCCATGGCACATCATGTTGATAAATATCTAAGCAAGAGAATGGAGGAGTAACAATTTAATTGTAACACATTAATCTGGATCTAGTAGAAGACAGTATGTAAGTCTGCTTAATAAACATACCCCAACCCCCCAAATTATTTTAAATTGCTATGTGTCATTTTGTAAACAATTATCAGTCTTTGTCTCAGTTGCTATCTTGGTTGAATAGGCCAAGTTGGCAATTAATCATTGGTGTGCCATAATATTCTAGAAGTCATTGCTACAGATCTGCTCTTGAGTGACGGCATAAGAAATCATTTCCTCTGCAATCAACATGAAAAATTAACCAAAACATGTTCATCTACTATGTTATGCATCCTGCAGGGGAGAAAAATCTGACATCATGGCCCTTTACATTGCTATTCAGGTGTTAACTGAGCTTCTAAAGAAACATTTCAGCAGAGGTCAGAACATTTTGCTCCAATATATCTGAGGTCAAAATCGTGCATGATCTGAAATCTTAGCATTTTATGTTAAGCAGCTTGGAATTCCTTTCAATCATGACTCCCATGGAAGAGGGCCATCCAAATTCTATTTATTACTATAGCCATAGAGGTGTTTAGTTAGGCTGGCACCAATTTTTGCTGTCCCTTAACCTTTCAAATTCTTTGAAGACCTCTACATCAGGGCTGCTGTTTGTTTTTTATTCAGAACAAAAGAGTTGCAAAGTTGTTGCAAATAATCTACAGCTTCACTCTATTGCTGTGGTATCCAGGTCCTTCTGATGCTTAAAATTTATCAGTAGTACTTGATTAAATATTTATTACATCACTCAGGTCAGAATGCAGCTTTCCAAGCTCTGTTGGAATTTCCTTGCTAAAGCTTAGGGTTTAGAGATTTAGTACTCCATTATCTTATATCTCACTGAACTCTTTTATAATAATAGGGGATTATGCCTGAAACTTAATTAGTTCAATTTTTATTGATAGCACTTACGAGCAGCCCCCCAGTTTCTACAGCTGGTGGATAAAGAAAATACACACTGGGAACTTCAAAGAGAAAACATTTTTTACACAAAATTCTATCTAACAGCATAGAAAAATAATCAGAATAGCCTTGAAAAGGCCTGGGGTCTCCTTTTGGAGCAAAGATGCAAAAAGAAGCAGTGATTGCAGATTCAGTGTGCTGGTGGGATATCTCTAGAGCCTGTGGGAAAGCAGGATTGTATCCTCAGGGGAAAACAGGCATCACTTCCCAGGAGATGCTGTGCACTGAGACTGCACACGACATTTATGAGTCTGGTACAAGCCTGGATTCATCCAAGCCAAAGCAACCAAGAGAGAAACAAATGTGCATTTACTCTAAATGTACTATTTTACTTCTCCATAAAGCATGGCAACAAATATATGTTGGATCAAAATAAATCCAGCTGATCAGGCTGACACCTCCAAAATGTACAGTCTGCCATGTGAACAGAGCTCTGAGCTCTCTGAGGAGAGACTTCTTCCTTTTGGCTATGTGAATAGTTGTGCACATTGCCAGTAACTGGGGAGCACTTCCCCACTGCTACAGGGGTATTTCAGCTCCTGTATCAGCAGTAAAGATCCCAATACTCTCCTGAAGGTGCTCTGAATGCAAGGAATCAGAAGAAAAATTCACATTTCAGATGGGGAGGATGCACTTACAGTACAGGATTCCACCACACTGAGACCAGTATTTCCTCTTACAAGCTGACTAGGAAAGGAATCGAGAGAAAACATCATTGTCTGTTGGATGAAGAAGTTTATCAGTCATGGGTATAATGCAACTTATGAAAAAATGTACAAAATATGGCTTAATGCCCATAGATTCTGAACAACAGGCCATGGCTGTATTAGAGATGTCTGGGGGAGTGACTTAAAAATAAAATTCTGGAGCAAACTACAGTTTATGAACTTATTTCAAATTAACTGCAACACAGGACATCTGAAAAAGTCTATATACATGCCAATAACTTTTATGTTGATGTCAAAACAGAATAAAAAGGCTTCCTTCCCTTAATAAGACTTCATAGTTTTCTAAATACGGTACTGAGGGAGAAAAACTGTGAGAGTCCCAAAAAATGTGAAGTCCTGCATGTAGCACAACAGAGAGTTTATGCAGAATAGCCATGAAGGTACTTTGTTGCAGTGTTCTACAT
Source organism: Sialia sialis (assembly GCA_009812075.1). Classification (NCBI taxonomy): domain Eukaryota; kingdom Metazoa; phylum Chordata; class Aves; order Passeriformes; family Turdidae; genus Sialia; species Sialia sialis. Next base: position 7,940,177 of record VRYO01000180.1, read on the forward strand.
TCTCACAAAGTACTTTTTTTCTCATTTCAATTTGAAAATGAATCCTGATATGTACATAGGGAAGCACAAACCCACAGTTATTCCCTCCCTCTAACTACTCAGTACCCCCCTGCAAACACCACTCTGCAGCCTTCATCTTTTCCAGCTGATTTTACTGCAAATACTTTCCTCAACAGCTACACAAATTGTTTTGTACCACGCTATGCTGAGGAGTTGGGAGCTTTCAAAGATTCCAGCCTTTCCTGTGTCTTTTTTATTACACAATGGAAACATATGGTTCAGTTTCAAGTGTCTAATTGACAATATCTACAAGTGCTGTTGAGAGGTTCAATTGTATGTGTAACATCTGATAATCTGATTCTATTTTATTTAAGACTCAAGAGCACTTCAGATGTCAACAGATGGCAGCAGATATTCTTTGGAGAAAAAAACCCAGCCTAGTAATTCTATTTCTTTTAGAAGGCTGACTTGCCATTTGTTGAGGTAGAGTTTAAATGTGGGGACTGGAATGAAATGAAATGAAAAAAACTTAAGCAGTTGCAAAAGACCAAGAGTGAATAGGTTTGCTTTGCTCATCAAGAAAGTTTTGGTTAATTACAGATGTGTTTCATGCACGAAATTCAGATTTCATCATCCATTTACTATATGTAGGCACGAATGTACTCTTCACACCCTATCCTGCAAAAGAAATGGCCTTAGTGAATGGGAACAGTTTCCCACTTCCACACTCTGAGGTGAGGTTACTGCCATTGTAGGATTATACATTGACATACAGACTCCAAGCATTTTGGTTACTTAGATCTCAATTGGCCTCAAGAGAGTTTTGATGTCCACAAATAACTGTACATCTTAATTGCTTCTTTTGGTTAAAAATACCTTAGATAACCAATGGATTCAATTGGAGCAGAAGAGATTAGTTAAAGTGTAAATGCAAGGCAAAGATCTTTTGCTTGTCTTACAATGGAAGAGCGTTATTACAGGTAAAAATACAAAGTGTTTATGTTCTTCCAGTTATTTCAGTCTTTTTATCTGTGATTTTTTTCATAACCACTCTAAACCACAGGCTATTTCAGCTTTTAATATGAATGCATTCACAGGAGTGGAAAGAGAATGAACCAGAACTTTGCATTGTTTGAGAGATGTGTTCCTCCAATCCTAGTTTATTAATCTTAACAGAAAACACCTTTAGTGAAAGATGTGTTTCATTATAAGAAAAAATTAGAATGTTCTTTGAAAGGGTCTTTGAATTCAAGGTATGCTGTGAGAACAGTATTACATATATCCTCAGCTCCTGCATACATTCCCAAATTGCCATCTGGTGTGCATACATTATGCACTTGTATAATAACATGCAGAGCTAATATTGTTTCAAAATAGAAGTTATGAAAGTTAAGCAAAATCCATCATAGCTGACGACTCATTTTTCCCTGCATCTTTTGAACAGACATGTTTCTATTATCTTAATCTCATGCTGTAGTGTTCAAAAAGGAAGATGTACAGTGTGAAAATGAATTAAAGAAATTAAAGCATAACTACCTTTCAGCCCTCAGTACATGAATGGCAGGGATAAGATTCAAGTTGGCTACAAAAAATTTTTGAAGCCTTCTCCCTCCTTTTGTTTTGCTGCTACCTGGTTTTATCAATGAATCAAGTATTTGGGGGAGGTTTTGGCCAATGGATGAGTTTTGTCTGCAGGAAATCCATATGGATTTTGTGGCTGCTTACAAGATATGCAAAGGGTAGATAATATGAATAACATTCTGTTATCCTTTTAATAAAGATAACATATATTAAAAAGGCAGAAAACACAACTTCAATTAAATGTGCCAACTTATATCAACGCACCAAATCTTGACTAGACTTAAGCAACAAAGCCATTCCAATACTGGTGGGGATTTTTTTCTTAGGATTTTTTGGTGAAGGTGCAACAAAATTTACACTGCAAAGTGAACCAAATTCCTACTCCTAGAGAATTTAAAACAGTGGAAGGAATTACAGCTGCTTCAAAAGTGTGTGTTCACCATCCTTCACTGCTCACACACACAGGGGACATCAGGCTATGATGTGTTTTTAACATTTTCTGAAGCAAATCTTCAATAGGAGAGATATGTGTATTGGTAGGTGCATACAGAGATTCCTGATAGTATTCAAAACCAAACTGCATTTCATACATATCCCTTTTTATCCTCATTCAGTTCCAGTATTCTTAAAAGAAAAAAAAGAGTAATTCAACCCCCTTACAATACGAGTACTATGTTCCCTTTGAGAATGTGCATAAAAATGGAAGAGAGAAGAAAAAAGTAAAAACTAGTTATCTGGGGAAACATTAATGCATTTAGCTGTGGTTATTGTTCGAACACAGATTCTGCTGCATACCATTATGTAAAATAATAATATCATTTTACTTTTAAAATTGCAAGAATTAGAAAGAGATTATAATTAAGGCAATGTTTTGACCTCCCAGTTTCTCATGATCCAAACAAACCAACGCAAAAAAAAAATAAAAACCAAAAGAGATTCCCACACATATTGTAGCAGATTCATTTGTGCATCAGCAGAAAGCAACCTACCATCAAATTCAGTATCTCAGCCCTTCCCCCGTCAGCTTTTCTTTAGCTCTTTTCTGGGCACTAGGAGATGGTCCCATGTTCTGTACTGGCCTGACAGGGCAGGATGCCAGGGGCTCAGGGTCTCAGGAACTTGCCAGCAATCTGTTGTAGGAGACTGCATAAAGAGCAAGTAGTGCTTGTGCCTGGGGGAAGGGGCTGCTCAGGGTTTGTGCTGGGACAAGCAAATCTCAATTCCAATAAAGTCTTCACAATCTTCTATTCCACTGGTGGGGTGAAGGATGGGAGTGAGCAAGTGACTGCACGGCACTTACTTGCTAGGTGGGGTTAACCCACAACAGTTCATATTTAACAGTCTCTTTTCATAGCCCTCATTTATTCTTTCCTGTCCTGAAATACATGGACATCAACTATTTTGGGAGGAAAATGTTGGCAGATCAGTATTGTAAACAAGTCACAGCAAAATATGAAATTCTTCTCCAATACAAAACATTTACCAAAGACATCAAAGGTGAGTTTTGTATTTGTTTAGATTCAGATCTGCATTACTGAAGTGATCCATCTGAGGAAGCGATGCCACATCAGTACTGTGGCAAACACTAAAATATGGAAGGAAGCTGTCCAAAGCAGCCAGGTCAGTTTATTTTGAACCTTAAGTTTGGACCTGGAAGTGGGAATTGCTTGCAGTCATTAATATGAAAAAGTGAATACAGATTATGCCTGCTCACAAGGGCCCTTGTACAATTACCCTGGTAAATTGGCAGTTTCCTGACTGGAATATTCACATCCAGCAGTGACTTCCCACTCTCAGCCTGAGAGCAAGTGAACTACTGCCAGTTGCAGATGTTTAAATGCTGTCCATCCTCCAAACAATCTCAGCCCAATGTTTCAGAAATGCTGCTGTAAGCCTGCTAATTCAGGGAATGTTATGTTTTATATAACTTATTAATTTGCTAAAATACAACACACATTCTCTGTAAGCTCTGCTTTACTGTCCTGCACAAGATTCAGGCACAGATGTATGCATGTGGACAACACCCAGCACTCCAGTTGGAGCAGAAAAATGCTCTATGAATAACTAATAATTCTATTGGTGTGGAATCATACAACCTACTCCTGAAGAAAATTATCTATAAAGATGAGATATATCACTGTCTGCATCTGGAACTCACCACTC